>CAJNYU010000619.1:0-73667 GCA_905331475.1 Rotaria socialis | reverse complement strand
GGGGGGGTCACTTTTAAAAGCGTGCTTTAGGAACAGTATTGCCAGATCTTTCGGATTTTGAAAATTCTTCTGGACTTTTTTTTGTAAACTTTTTAGGATTTCTTCAGAATTTTGAAAATTTTTCTGGATTTTTTTGAGAATTTTGAAAGCTTGTCTAGATTTTTGGGAAATTTAAAATATTTTGCTGGATTGCTTCCAGATTTAATGAGAATTTCAAAACTTTTTCTGGACTTTTTTTGGAAATGTCGAAATTTTTTCTAGTGTTTGTGGGAATTTTAACAATTTTTCTGAATCTTTTCGGAGATTCTAAAAGTTTTTTCCCTTTTTTCTGAGTTTTCGAGTTCGCTACCTGGCAGCACTTGCTGAAACGTTAAATTGGAAATAGTAATACATATTTATATAAAAAAATACACTTTCTAAAATCCCGCTNGGGGGGGGGGGGGGGGGCCCCCCCGGCGCCCCCCTATACCCCCTGACTCCGCCATTGAGGTATACACATATAAAGTATCTTTTTAAATTAAAACTTCTTTCAAATTCAAGAACTTGATAAATCCTTGTTTTTAATGTTAATATGTTCCTTCATAAAAATTCTATGTAACTAACAGCGGCGTAACCAGGATTTGTAGACCACTGGGGAAATTTCCATTAAGTCAAAAAAAAACAAGGGCTAAATAGGCAAGATTTTCATTTTTCATTGATGGGCCAAAACTTTTTAGCCCAACAAAGTATTGATAACGTAGAAAAAACACAAAAAGATAAAATAAAATGATGTTCATTTAACTACACAAAACAAATATGAGATTCTCTTAACCTAATATATATGAAATGAAATTCAGATTTTAAGCTTTCCTCAGACTTCCTAAGTTAGACATATTCTATTTTATCTTCAGTCTCTATTTATAACATTTGATTTTGAAATTCAAACACCAAAATCAAGACGACGATTGCATATTTTTACATATAATTTCAATATTTCAAAGAAAAGTGATGACTTAATAACATATTGGAAATGGCGGATCTACCATTACGGCTAACCGGCAAGGGGCACCCCCTTCACGAAATTTTTTTGATTATTCCCAGCAAAAATGAAACAGAAAAGAGTCGTATTGCTTCAAATAGGCTTTAAAAAACACTTTTTGACCAGGGGTGTCATCCCCTTACTGATTTTCTGGATCCGCCACTGCGTATTGGGTCGTTTTCCAGTTGGCACGGCTTAGTATTAGTCTTTTAAAACAGGGCAAAAGAGAACAATAAAATGATAAGTGGAAGTGCGCAATTTTATATAAACATATTTTTTTTCTTCTTTAGGCTTTTCTTATAATATAGTGGCGTGAAAGAAGAAACAAGACGGTAAACTGAACGAGATAGATTATAGTTCAATCGTTTTCTTTCCATGTCAGCATTTTGAGACAAGATAATAGAAAAGCACAAGTATACATATAGATACGTATGTACAATTATGCATTGGTCATTTTTTTTGTTCTGTTTTCTTCTATTAATTCTTCATAAGAACAAGGAAAGGGCACATATGTGATTCAAACGAAAGAAAAAAGACAGTAGCTAGTTTATTTAAAAGTAAATAATTGTGAAAAAGTAAAATTTCAATGGGCAAGGCTCAAAATGAAATGGGCAACTGCCCATTTGCCTCCCCGTAGTTACGCCGCTGGTAACTAATTATTTATTACTTTCATAGTATATAGAGAGCAGAAACTAACAGAATGAGTCTTCCAACTGTAGCCTTAATGAAATCATCCAACATTCAATCTCAAGACAAGATGTCTAAATCAATTTCTATCGGTTATTGTGACACTGATTAAGATTATAAAACACCAATAATGACATTCATTTGCTTCTTAATTATTCAACTAATAGAAAACTCTCTATTCTATTAATATTTATAATTAGTCAACGAGTAATTATAAGTATAAAAGACTACTTCGAAAGTTTATCATTTTGAAATGGATATATATTTTAATATAGACTAATGGAAGTGTTTTGAATAATTCTAGATAGAGTGATAATGATGATGAATCAAGCACTTGTTCACCAGATACTGATGAAGAAGATGATCGAATGGAAAGTCAGTATAATGTTCCATCCTCAAAACAGTTCTAAGTTTGCTTTTCTTCGATGCAAATCAACAATCAATCATCAATCAAATGAAAACAAATTTACCAGCGTTTTTTCGTACCATATTTCTAGCAATTGAATTAAATAGTGGCGCTGAAAAATGTGCGCGTAAACTACTTAAAATGAATGCATCTCTTGGACAAGAAGTATGTTTTTTTCATATATGAAAGAGCAGTATTTATTTATGCTCAAATCTAAATTGTAGACGGAAATATGTCAGATAATTATTGATAATTGTGCGCAAAGACGAAGGTATGAACCTTTTCTTGGTTTACTTGGTCAACGTCTTTGTTTACTAAAATCAGAATATGCTGAATGCTTTGAAAAAGCTTTTCATGATTGTGCCGATATTGATGGCACGCTCCGATGATTCTCCTTCTTTCTCTTTCTGTTCTCTCACCATTGTTCTGGTGCACAAACTCAAACGGGAATGAAAACAAGTCTTTACACAGTAAATCCAAAAGCGATTCGTGCTATTGAATTATATGCTACACTCGATCCATTGACACGTTGATCTATGATTTTTCATTTGATATAAAGGAGAAGTTTATCGATATATAGATGAATGAACTGATATCATCTTCTCAATGTTATATTGAATGATTAATCGGCCAATAACACGTAATGAAAGACGTTATATTGTATTTAATGGCGAAGTTGATGCCCTTTGGATTGAAAATATGGAATGTTTTCTCTTTGTCCATAAATCGAAAAAATTCATTTAATTCTATTCGAATTCAATTATGGATGATAATCAATTATTTACATTAGCTAACAGGGAACATATTCGTTTAAAGCATGAGATGTTGAATTCGAATTCGAATATAAATGAAGGTTCAACTACACAATATCAATTCAAAAATAAAAAAATCGGGCATTGATATAGTTACAGCAAAAAGCAAAAGATAAAATTTTATCCTAAATATAAATTTAATAATTCGAACTTAGACATTATCTATAAGCGACCCAAATGATTCCTCAACTTTCTATCTCCTGTCTTAAAGTATTGACACAATGGCAGGATTTGCTAGAAACCGAATGCAGGTTCCAGAGTGCATTTAAATGAACTCCTATATGCAATGCCGTAGCTGCTGAAACTGCGCCTCTGTTTTTTTCGAATGTTCGAAAGTCATCTTCTCACAAACTGGAGCATACACCTAGGAGGTGAAGGACTGTTTCTGGCGATCTTACCTATGCGTGTACCAATCACAACTATCGTATTGCAGCTCTCATGGATGCTACTAGTGTCCCCAGAAGTGCTACTGGCTGTCTCAGGAATGCTACCAGCAATCTCACAAGAGCTGGAAGCAACCTTAAGAATGCTTCAAGTTAGCTTAGGCACGCCAGTCGCATTCCCCTTTCCAGTTGTATCAAATTCAGATGTGATCGTAAGATACTCATTGGAAATAGCAAGCTCATCACGTACGTTAAGTATGACTTTTGTTGTTCGAAAAGCGTTTCTGCATATGTCGCATCTGTGGGTGCCACGACAGTGCTAATGGGTTGTGAGGGTGCATCGCTTAACTGTGGATGCCGCGAAGGGTGTGGGTGTGGGTGTGATTGGACTTATATGGGTACCTCAATTCGAACCATAAAATTTATATTTAGGATAAAATTTATCTTTATCTTTTGCCAGTGCACAATAGGATTTTCGGAAAATTTTCGTTTATATTCGAAGTCGAATTAGGCAGCTACTCCTATCGCCATGTATTTTTAATATTTATTTCAAACGTTTAATTTTTACTATTTTAAAGATAAAATATAAGAAAGAAATGAAAAATACATATTATATCTTTGATTAATTTTAACATTGGCACCAGAGCATGATTAAATATGGTTTTCTAATATATCATCCACACTATTCATCATATTTCGATTACGAAATGATATAAAATAAGTATGATTATTTGATGACAAATTAGATCGATATGATTTATTCAAATATTCAAGGTAGAACCTTTATTTTCATAGTTGAATTCAAATAGTTTGTAAATTATCTTTAGAAACAAAGAGATTCGAAGAAAAAAAATCATCCACAATATCGAGATACACTTTTTCTAAAATAGTCAAGAAGAAAATAATATTTACTGGTTTAACACAACGAACTTGCGACTCGGAATACATTAAATAAAACAGAAAGAAAATTTGTAAGTTTTTGTTTTTGATTATTATAAAGTTTATGGTGAAGGTCGTTTCAGTTTCCTTTTTTCAAATTTTTCTTCTAATTCTTGAATTCGTTTGTCTTTAGTACGAATAATTTTTTCACAAGTTTTTAATTTTTGGCGTAAAACTTCAATTTCTTCATCTTTAACTATTAAAACATTATCAAACAGAGCAGCACGTGGATTCTTCAATCTTTCACTTCGCGAAATAGATCCATACCCAGGTGCGATAGCAGTTCTTCTAGGTGTGAGTGGTGTTGGTACTAAGTATGGTAAACGATGACGCTCAACATTAAATGTACGCCATGTTTCCCATTGTAAACGCGATCTTCTTCCTGTACGAATTAAATGTTCTTCAATTTTCTCTCGTAAGTGAAGAAGAAATAATTCAACAGCGCGATTATCTCCATTTGTTATATCATGTACAACAGTACCAGGTGCATGTAAACTTATTTTAGGTAAAACATCAGAATTTAATAAACGCCAATTTTTAGCACGTTGTGACATATTTCGAGCGACATGAAACATTTCTAACTCAACATATTCAGGAAAAAAGTAAGCAACTATTTCAGCAATTAAGATTCCATCACCAAAATCTAGTTCTAAAGTATATACTGGCCGAGATAAAGGAATTGTATCGAGCCATGCTAATATATCATATTGAGCAGCTATTTGATACTGAGGTAAATGTTTTTGTCTGTGCATCAAAAAATCAATACTTGTTTCTGACATAGCAAATTGATGAAGAATATTTATTGAACAAAACAACTAAATAACTAAATAAAAGAAATGAGAATCATATTAATAGGATTTCAAAGATCGCAAGTTAATTTTTATCTTGTTCATTAGACAAAAAGCAAATTAAATGCTTACGGTGTCCATCCTCACCTCTAATGAAATAAGAACTTCATTTTGTACATAAAATCTTTATTATTTGAGTGAGAAAAAAGGAGAGAGAAAAAATACAAGATTAAGAGAGAATTATTTTTCTTTGCAAATATGCATCCAAACGAGAATAAACAATTATAAAATCAAAACTTCTCAACTTCATGACACATCATGATCTCAAATGTTGAAGTGTTGAATGTTTTTTTCTCAATGGAAGAAAAACAACAACGTTATTTACATAATTATTGCTTTGTTGAAAAAAAATAACAAAGAAAAACGAAACTATTATTTCTTCAAGGACACACATGATCAATATATTCAACAAAAAAAAAACTTTTCTGATATTACTTTCTGTTTGATTGAAAACAGATATGGATTCGTTTGTTATTTTTTCATTTAAAAAAACTGTTAAATACGTCAATTTATGGTTGACTTATTCAATTTAGCAACATGTAATCAACGTCTCTATGTGTATTGTTTCTCGTTTCATAACTGATCACAAGCAGCTCCTATGAACTGTTGTTTAGTCAAACAGAATCGAATAAAAAAAATCGATAAAAATCGCAAAACTTCAAGAAAATAATTATAACTATAAAAACATGAATAAACTCATATAAAAGCAGCGATTGAATGCATCAACAAGTTTAAACTTCTCTAAATGCAAGCATTTACACTGATTCATTTTGATCTGATCAATTTATTTTAAGAAAACTGTTAAAAATCAAATCAAATCAACGTTGTCAATCAATAGATTTGAATATTTCATTGAATAATTATACATAAGATATTGAATATTTATAGTAGTTTTAGTGAGTCGTTAGATATTCAATCGAAATATTTATTTACGATAAAATCAATATCTCCGCAATTGTATGTTCTTTAACTATTGGCATCTTTCTTCATTATAACAATTATTTCAATAGTTAAAAGTGAACGATATTCTCGATAGGTAATATCTATCACATTTGCTCAGTTCATATAATCATCAGTTCAGGATAAATACTTGTCTCAGCGATTCTTTAAAATATTTGTTCGCGTTCATATTTTTATTTTTAATTATTTTTTCAAAAGAGCGATAAGTTCAAAATATATCGTACATAATTGAATTCTTTAGAGGTAGAACCAAGAAAATATTCTGGGCGTAGCTTTACAAACAAGGAGCATCAACCTTTTTCAAAGTATTTTTTTTTCTTACAACTAAAATACAGCTGCAAGGCTTCTAGGTAACAAAGCTGATGTAGTCTTGAGCATTCTTTCGAATAATACATGAAAGAGAATACCGCAAATAAGAATATTTATGAAACATCGACTATTTTGAAGACGATTTTTTATTTAACATAGTTGGATCTTCTATATTAACTTGATTGATATAAAGTGTCATTTTGATAGATTTAACCAAAATGTTAACAATGTTATTCAATACAATTTATATTTATAAAATGTTTGCATTAAAAAGTAATAAATGGCAAAGAGATATTGATGCTTGAGGTTATATGCCGAAGTGAAATAGAATGAGTAACTTTTGTTGTTTTGTTTTTGAGTTTAAAATTTGAAAAATAAACTGTTTCATTTTACTCCTTGAAGATTGTTTTTTGAAAAGTGTACTGATTATCGGAAAAAAATAAGTAATGTGTTTTGTCACTAGAAAACAATATGAAAATATAAACATAAAAACTCATATTTAGCACCTAAAAATGATTAATGTTTTATTTTCATTGGTATCGCTCTTAGAAAATGTTGCTTCTACTTTAATCAAATTCAGTTCTACTTAGTGTTATTTACAATTAGGTGTGCTAATCACTCGAGATGAAAATACCTGACCCTGAAACTATGGAAGCGCATAAAAGTTGAAAAGAACTATGGTGGTCATTATTGACTGTGGATCACTACTAAATTTGCTATGATTTTCTTTTTACCTATTGGTTGATATTAACAATGAAATGATTTATACTTGCTGTGAGTTTATCTTCGATTTATTTATGTTTAACTTTACTAATGCCTCCCCCCCCCCTCTATACTATGGTTTATGAATGTCTATCTAATTGCAACTATAAAAGTATCGTTTCTTAAGAGTATCTAAAAACTTTTTCTAGACGAGTCCACATATATATCATAAATGGAATTCTTATCAGACAGTTTGCTTTTCGATATGGAAAAAATACTTGACAACTAACTATTGATTGCTGTATTCAATAAAATGATGTTAATCTAATCATATGCCATTCTAAATCATAACATCAAACTATTACTAACAAAGCATTCAAAGAATAAATTGAAGTTGAATATCAACGAGATTAAACATAAGATCCAACATATAAACATTAAAATGACGCAATTACACGCAAATTTCTCGTCCATTCACACATTGATGCTTAGATCAACCATTCATATTGAGTATTATGGATGATATTAATTTTTATGGCGTGCTTTGAGAATCGAGAAAAACAGATTGTAGCACATGCTTTTTCCACACTTGAATTAAAATAAACTCATAAATAGATATTCATAATAATCTTATTAAATTCTCAGATGAGATATTTAAAGTCATAGTCTAGCTTTGATTGTTGCTCAAAAGAATTTTTCTAGTCTACATCATTGGCTCAAAAATCAGCGAAAATATTTTTCTTAATATTTATGCGTTTGAAACTCAAGAAACGTGTACTGTCTTTACGCGAGATAAAACTTAGACGAGTTTCTTTTGCATTTCATATTTATATGTTAGTGAAGTTGAAAATCTTAACTTTTCAAAATTTCTAATTGAATATTGCCGTTAAAAAAATGCTTTACATATTTACTGAAATAATGAGATAAAAAATAAGATCATAAAATTTGTATCGACGACAATGTAAGTGAGTCCGGCGACGGCGAGAATAAACCTTACTTTATTGCTATTATTTTATTATTATTATGCTTTAATGAAAGGATTAGTACACTAAGACCTATTAATACGTCGTGGATTTCATTATTATTATTTATATCTACCTACACGACTCGAATTTCATTCACATTTCACTGCATCTCTAACGTAAGTCATTATTGTACTTCAAATTAAGTAGCTATTGTTGGTATATGATGAACTTTAAATGCTGATCTCTGAGCAATCATGATCTAATAATCGTGAATGAGAATTTTTAATCAAGACCGGACTTTTGACATAATAGCGCCTCCTGCATTTTCATGCTAATGACTACCTTATTGACACTATAAACTTGATTAGTCTTGGAATACGTGTAATAATATTAATCATCGATCGGAACTTGATATTCTTTTTTTCCTGATAAACATTCGATCTCAGTTTCTAAGTTTGCTACTTCTTTCTATTGGTTTTTCGCACCGATGATATAGGGTCCTAATGCAGTTTCCTACGCCAAAGAAGATTGAAAGCGTACGGCACGTGACACAATATCGTACCATTCCTCAATGTATTTTTCTTATCCGCATGACTTTATAGTGAGTTTGCACAGAAAAATCATCGCAACTAAACTAGAAAGTCATTATTTTCATACGAATTATAAGGTTAAACGATCGATCTGATTTGTCCGATCAGGATAATACAAAAAATATATTTATTCTATAAACGACTGAGGATTTCTATTCGATATTTACTTTTACAGGGAATCATCTCTTTCGATAAATATTTTTCATAATTCGTTTCTTTTAGAATTTCGATGTTCTTCATTTTTATTTTTCTAGATTATCGTTATGAAAATTTACAATTAAGAGATTTTTCACCTTCGACCTTCAGTGTTGTATCCTATGAGATACTCAATTCATTTTGTTGCGATGTTTGTGACAATACTACGCTGGATAGAGTCTTCTGTGATCATTGGTCTGTCTTTATCAAAAGTTACATTAGCACCTGGTTCCATAAAATCGATATGCATTTGTATAAAAATAAAGTCATCTTGTAAATAACTATTTCTATTTTTGATGAGAGTATCAACAGAGCAAAATCTTTCTATGTGAATTACAGTATTTTGATTTCTTAGAGGTTGATGAAGCGGCGCAGTTCGAGAATGCCATGGAATGGAATATTCGATATTTCTTTTTGCTTTTGTCAAGTCAAGAATAGCGAGTGTAACTGGATATACAAATGGCCATGATAGAATAGTATCGAACTCTCCACAAAGAATTATGAAAGAGATTGATACGTAACGTGCGTGATTCTGTTGATCTAGATATATACTACAGCTTAGTGCTAGTTTGTATCCACTTTGCGATGTGTGAACTGGTTCAGATTGTACTGCTTGTTCATTATCAATTATTGAAAGGATATTGACTTTGAATTTGTATGTGTTGTCAGATGAGATTAATTTTAGATCTACCATTGACATAGACTTGATTTCATGAAGAAGTTTATTCATGTTCGCCAATATTTGATTTATATTCTCAGCAAGTTTTTCATTTTTATCAAACGATTCTTTGAACTTCACACATTGTGCACGTACTTCCTGGATACCTGCTTCAAATTGTTGTCCTTCTGAGCTAAGACGTGAGCATTTACCAAGAATCGGATCTATTTCTTGGACTATTGAATCGATTTTTTCTATGTAATTTGTTAGCATGCGCCTATACTGTTCGTCAAGTAGTGTTTCTAACGCTAAATTTGAGTGCTTCTGAGAAGTTTGTGGAATTAATGTTTTAATGAACTGTATTAAACAATTTTGATGCTGATCACTTAAGCAATGCTGATTCATTTGCTCATATATCACCTAAAAGTAAATAAATATATCATAAAGGTATTCTTCAATCTTGAATCAAGGAAAAAATTAAAAGAACTATTTTATTAAAAGAATTAAATATTATTTGTTGAACCTAAGAAATTGAATGTATACGATTAAATTCTAGCAATGCATAGCTTTTAGAATGTCATGTAATCAATTAATAAATACCTCATTTGAGCAATGCAGAAAGACAAGTGGGCACTCGACAAGACGTTTTTTGCAGTTTTCATTTAGATGTTTTTCTACTTGTTGCGAAAAAATAAATTTTTCGCCACAATTTTCACATTCAAGATCATAATGGTTGTTTAGATGCCTCTAAAATATATATACTCTTCGATAATCTAAATGGGCTAAAAAAAGCGTTTTACTGGCAAGTCTGTAAAAAGTCCAAACCACTGATCATTGCATTTGGGACACTTTAGCGATAGGGATTCGAGTTCTCGTCTAAAACCTCTGTCATATTTCACCTAAAGATTGAATTAAAAATGTGACATTAAGTAAAGTAAATATTGATTTTATTTTACCTCCGGTATTCCTGGTGCGGTACAGAATGGACATTGTCTTTGGAGTTTAAGTCTACAAATATATATATTGATTATGTTAGAGATTATATAAATAAGCATATCATAATACTTAGATTCACTACAAAGTTCACAAATTCGCAGACCACAACAGATGAGTTGCATAGGTTGAAGGATCAAGTCATAACATAAACAGCATAATAGTCTTACAATGTCCAGATCCATCTCAAAATTGGAGCCGATTCTATTTCCACAGGTTTTGCGCAATTGATTGTTCTAAGTTTACGAATATCAATGTGAAACGATTATTTTTCTGAAAAATTGAACGTTGAAATGACAAAAAACCTATAACACGATGGCTATAAGAAAGCAGCAATTTTTTATGGAATTCTAAAAAACACTATAATTTCACCAAATCATGGCTCTTAGATTGAATTGAATCTGTTAGAATCGTTTACATTTTGATTAATGTTTTCTACATCAAGAAAATGAGAACGTATATTTTGTGATAGCCTATGTGTGTCTGAACGAGCATATTCGTGCTGCTTACCACCTACATCTAGGATGGTCGCTTATGAGTGTATGTTCAAGTGAGTATACGCTGTTTTTGTCTTATTCAAGATAGAAATACTTAATTTGCGCGTGTTTCTTTTATAGATATCACTTGACACAAGCTAGTTTTTATGCAAATATTGTTGCTTTCGGAATTCATTTAATTTTGGAAATTCGTATAACACATCATACGATATGAACCAATTATTGAATAGGGGTATGACAGTCCAGTTTTAGTTCCTATTCAAAGAACTGTTCAGGCAGTTCCCTAGATCTGTTCAAACAGTTCTTTTGATTTGATCTGAATTGTTCAAGCAGATCAAATAAGATCAGATCCCATAAGAGACTTCTATATCGATGTAGACATCATCCCAGTGTAGATCCTAACAGTTCTTAGATCAGATCTAAGAACTGTTCGAAGAGTTCTTTTGCTTATTTGACCTGAACTTAGATCTGAGAACTGTTATACCCGTATTACTGAACCTACGGTTATCATCACTGTTGCATCTGTGCTTATACTCACGTTCGTAGTCAACATGGTTGATATCGATATTTTCTAAACGATCATCCCCTTTTAAAAACGTGACTAGTGAGCTATAATAATTCTCAAGCCAACAATAACAACACAAAAAGAATCTAATGATAATTTATTCAGAAATTGAATTAACATTTCATCTGCTGTTTTATTCGTAATTTGTTAAACTTGAAAATTTACAATAAAAAAAATGTGATAACCCATAGTAATTCTTACTTATCAATCTTAGTATTAATAGATTGGAATTAACTAGAAGAACAGTTTATTCATACACGTAGTTCACTAATAATAATGATCATATTCAAAAAAGCGATATATCTCTAGTAAACTCTCCCTCAACATATCCGTTGAAATTCTCTATAAAACTTCCCGGGGACTCACGAAAGTAATTCATTGGAGAGTTTTCGGACAACTCCTATATATTGAATAAGCACTACAAGTGTTGTACGCTTCGTTGCTCATTTCACATCTATCCTTCCTCGTATTTCCAGTTGATATTCGACAATAAAATTCTGAGGATAAAATTGCATTGCCTTTATTCAGAAGGACCACTATCGAAATGCGGATAGAATTCGGCATTACAAAAATTGAGATTGTAAAATTTCGACTACAGAAGTTTCATAGAATTATTTCTAGATTAAACTAGAAAATCATAAAACTAAAATGATTAATATAAATAGTTCTACAAGAGTATAAGAAAACGTAAGAGTTAAATATACAGCGTGCCTTTGTGCTTGATTTTTCACGAAGATACTGCTTAAAATAATACCGAACTGTAATTATAATTTAAATATAACCTCTTCATTCGTTAGGGTGAAAGTCATTTTCTTTACTTAATTCATTTAATGGCATGTATATACAAATTTTGAAAATATTTCAAGTTAACAGTAAACTTGGAATCCGTATTTTTATTTAACTTCCTACTAGTGTTATTATTTAACGGCTGTAAGTGTAATACTAAAGTAACTAAAATCAACAGTACGATTCATATAATGACTCATCAAACGCAAACTACAAGAAAATATATGTTTGCAATCAATATAATAAGATAGTAGAATACAGATACAGAATACAGAATCTAACTTACTATTGCGAAAAATTGATCATACATCATTGCATTGAGTTAGTGAATATGAATGAAAAAATGTTGAATGAAAACAAAACATCAATTTTTTCATTGGCTTTCATTTTAGAAGAAAAAGCCAACTTCGCCCCCTCAATGAGTCACACAAACCGAAACAATCATTTCATATGTAATCAAAATCTCCAAACTGAAATGGAACCTTCCTATACACAAGTGAAACTTTTCTATGAATATGACAATGAATAAAGCGCCCCAGGTCAATGATTCTGGAGGACGGATACCTTAGGGACCGACCGGTAAAATGCGGAAAAATCACCGTATCTGGCCAGAAAGTGCTAGAAAGTGGAAGCAGTATTCCTACCGGAAATTGACGGATTTTTTTCCGGTATATTCCGATCATCTTCCAACCGGAAACTACAGGAAACTGACCGGAATCCTTAGGAAAAAATTCCGATAATTTCCGGCCGGAATACTGCTTCCACTTTCCAGCGATTTCCCGTCCTTTCCTGCCGTTTCCCACCGTACCTCTACGGCCTGGGAGGCTATAGCTAGAATGCATACAGTTTTCATATCAAATGGGTAGATGTAGGTGGCAGGTAGGCAAGTGATCGTTATTTATATCGACTCACCGGATCAGATGCAATCTATCCAATCCCGACGACGTAGTCACGCATACAATGTGAGACATGTCCATTGTTGTAACATATATGCCCATAGGAATTTAGAATAAAAAGTTATATAAGATCTTGTTAGTGTCTAGTTTTTGATGATGTGCACCTATTTGTTATAGATACTCGCGATACCAATATAAGATAAAATTTATTACCACCTGATTTGTTGCACTCGCGCTATATTCTTTGAGAGGATGACATTCATGAGTAGCATTGTCCGCAGTGGAGGATAGAGGATTACTACCAGCCATTGTAACTCGTTATTTTTCCGGTGAGCAACAATAATTTTCTTTGTTGTTTCTTACCACAGATCTCCACAGGGTGAGTTTTTGAACCCTGTCATGCCCTATTGAAAAAAAGAGCATAAATTAAAAATACATCCTGTTTCTATTCGGCTATGTGGCCCGGGCAGGGCAGAGTACCCTGTTGAATTCACGTAGTGTCTGTGCTGGACACGCAGGTCAATGATTCCTGAGAACGGATACTGCGGGAACCGGCAGGAAAATGCGGGGAAAACCACCGTATCCTGTAGGAAAACGCTGGAAATCGCGGGAATCGGAAGCAGTGTTTCGGCCGGAAATTTTTGGTTGTTTTCCGGTGATTTTCCAATCGGTTACTGCCTGAAAGCACAGGAAATCGCTGGGAATTCACAGGAAAAATTCCGACCGGAATACTGCTGCCACGTTTCCCGCCATACGAGTTCTGCCTGGGCGAATGCTTATGTTGGATTCCGTTAAATTCCGACACTAGAACCTATCGGAGTCCAACACTAGGATTCCGATTGTCGGTCGCACACCCGGATACCGATAGGGTTTCGTCGATTTAATGAAATCCATACTATATCCTATAAGCTTCCGACACGAATCCGATAGGATTCTACTGTCGGAATCATTCCCCTGAGTAATTTGCAATATATTTCAAAACAAAAACGCATTTTCCTCATTGTACCATAGAAGATATTTTATTTTATAGCAGTCTAGATAAATCACAACTGACCTGCTTAATCAACAACGGTTCATTTAACTGACACTTTTTTTGCATGATAGAGGCAAGTGTTTGATGAATTCATGCGCAAATCGTTTAAAAATAGTCTTGTTCCATTCTTGAAACATTACATTTTTTTAATCTACCTGCCCAGATCAAACAAGTACGGTCGTTTACGGTCGTCGTATACACAGTTCGTAATACAATCTCCGTTTTATTCCGTATTTCTCCGTATACGGTCACGCCGATATACGACTGTAATACTGGACCATGTAAAACGCTAAAATACGTTCGTTTGCGGTCGTATAGGAAGCGTATACGAAGTCCGTAATCGTCGACCTGGGTACGGTACTGAAGCTCAACTCATCGATCATTCATCTGTTCGAGCTCATATTTTAAGGAAAAATGTCTCAACTAAAGATGCACATACAGTAAAAACTTCAAGCAAAACAAATACTTTCTTGACGAGATATAAGTCTGATAAAAAATCACAAAATAGTCAATTTTTGAGGAGGATGCTCTTACAAAAAATCTATTATCTCAAGAGCGAAAATTTTTTTTTGAAACGGCTCGTAGAAACTCACCCAGTCCTGCTTCAGGTCAGAGTAACACCCAAACACCCACACCCTCAAATCTCTAATTGAATAATTCCCAACAATATCTTTGATGTTGACTGGAGAAAAAAGAATTCCTACGCAAGTCTATCCATAACACTTGACCAGATAAGATAAAGATATCCACTCATATAAAATGACAATAATCGTTGAATCATCTATTCTAGAATAATTTATGTATCGATAAATCTCTATTTTGTTGATATTATTTTCGCCGCGGTGGCTCAGTCGGTAGAGCGTCAGTCTCATAATCTGAAGGCCGTGAGTTCGATCCTCACCCGGGGCAGATCTCCTTTTTTGGGTCCTCTGTTCGATTTATTTCTATACAGATAATATAAACAAGAACTATTCTAATGCAATACAAATATTCTCTTTCATCTTGACATTTCAGATGCAATTATCTTCCGACTTATCAATTGTAAACTATCAATAGTTGTAATTTTTTTGTATAATTAGAAGAACAAAATGTGACTTTCCATCGACTGAATTTCTTCTTTGAAAATATATCCAATGTCGATTGCTTCTATTTGATATCTCTTCTGAGAAATATCGAAAACTATTTTCACAGGCTAGAATAATTAAGTAGTTATCAAAATTTGTGTTAATCCTCTTATTATCTGTTTGAATAAACACACAAATAATAAATTTGTTTTTCTTCTCTTAATCATCGTAACATGGTCATCACACCCAAGAGCAGAAACAAAATGAGAAAAGAAATGGTAGAAAAAAGACAAAGGTATTTCATCATCAGTAAAGAGAGCTTTTTTTAACGAGATAACACAACAAACAAGAAAACGTCATCATAGATAAACTGTCACTCAACTAGGAAAAAATTGAAACGTAAGTCAATCAATCATTGTTGTTCCGATGGAGGAGCTGATCGAATTTGTTGACGTTGTTCATTATTTTGTTGATATGGAGCAGGTTTTTGATATTCGTTCGAATTATTATAATAGCCACGATTACCACCACGAGGATTTCCTCCACGATTACCTTCAAAATAATTTACAAGTGAATATATTTAAGTCGATGTTACTTCTTACCACGATAGTTCGAACTAGATCCATTTCTTGCTCGGTTGCTATCATTGAATTGTCGTTGGCCATTACCGTAAGAGTTATCATATCGACTACCACCTTATAATAATTAAAAATAGTATCTTATTTATTGGCAAAATAGAAGTCAAGGTCTCGATGGTTAACTTATGCAAGAGGATTTCTTTGCATATATAATTGTATATCTCGCCTTGGCTTGACTATGCTTTTATCCTTGGACAGAATGCCTAATCTATCATAGATCAGACAAGGAGATTATTTTAATATATTGAAATATACATTTCTTACGCTTAAAAAACGATTTCTATTTTTGTCAAAAAAAACAAATCTTTCAAAGTTCATTAGATAAATAATCACTATATTTAGCATCAACTCATATACAATAGGAGAGTATTTTTTCAGTCGAATTCTTTAACCGAGAAATATTTCTATTTATAAAATAAAAACCTCCAAAAAAATAATTACGTGATCCTCTCCATTGTTGCTGATGATAAGAATTTGGTCCACCACGATTATAATGCTTGTTTCCACTTCCATTATGATATTGTACTGTTCTTTGAGTAGCTCCATTACCGCCTTGATGTTGCCATTGTTCATCTAAATGGTGTTGATCATCATTTGTAGAAACAACCTTAGCTGATTCTTCTTGTTGTTGATTTTGCATCGATGATGACGTTTGATCATTAATGTCTGAATAAAAAATAAAATGAAATCGAAATCGAAAAATAAAGATTTCGAATAAAAATGCGTTTACTTGAATTGACTACAGTAAATGTTTGTAAATATTGATTTGGATCAGGTGATTGATCGCGATTATTGTCTTGAGTTTGTTGATTATTCATGTCAATAGAAAAGAAAGGACTATTTTGTATAATTTGTTCAAGTGGAATATTTTCATTTCTTGTATCAAATTGTGATGGATATTCATTTATATTTCTATTAGCTGATTGAATATCATTTGTTTCTTTTGTTTCTTTTCTTTGTTCTTCTTGTGGAGGAGGTACAGAAGACGAAGTAGAAGTTGTTTGAAGATCAATATCTTTTATGAATTGTTCGAATATTTCCCGTAGTTCTTGTGGTGTTTTTCCTGTAACCGCTTTTATTATCGATGATGGACCACCTTGATAAATTGATAAAACCGTATCGACTGAACGAGATATTGAATTTAATGAGTTATCTGATGGGATTATTATAGCAGATAACGCATCTAACAATGCTGATTCTTCAGGTTTTAATGACTGAAATAAAAATAGATATGAGAATTGACGACTAGTTTTTTTCTAAATTTCTTGGCTAACTGTTGGTCGATGATCAAATAAATATCGAATTTGTGCATATTCACGTAAACGTTCCGAGATTAATAAGCGCTTTTCTTCAGTTGCTTGTTTTGAAAGACGTTTCTGATTTTTGACTGACTAAAATAATTTTTTTTGATAACGATTTACGAAAAAAAGTAAATAAATAAAAAGAAAACCTCTGTTTGAATTTTTTTAAATTGTTCACTGAGTTCTTTAACACATTCGATTTGACCAAGAACTTCAGGATATTTAGCTAATGCTTCTTTCTGATCTTTATTTAATTCTTTACCATCTTTTGCTTCTTTTTCATAAATTTCTAATTTCTCCTGAACAAAAAACGGAAGTGAATTCTTTAGGAAAAGAATGTTTAAGAAAGAAAGTACCTTTCGTTTTCCTAAATTTCGCTGTTTTTTTTCTAAAACGAGAATAGCTTGTATTATTGGATCATTACTATTTGGATCCATTGATGTTGTTTGTTGTGTTGGTGGTGGCGGTGGTGGTGTAGATTTTCCATGGTTATTTGATGATGTTTGTTGTTGTTGTTGTTGTTGTTGAAAATCAGTACCAGACGGCATTCTCATCAATACTAATTTATGTGGATGATCAAGTCAAAAACAAGAATAATAAACAAAGTTTCTAGATTTTTTTTGTTTTTGAAAAATAAAATCAAAATCTAAAACAATGTCGCATTTACAGAGAAAAATTACGTCGAACAAATGTAAAATAAGCAAATATTGCCCTTAAATGGATTCTTATAGAAACTTAAAGGGAGACTGAGGAGGCCAATCCATAAGGACAAATCTATGGTAGTAGTTTTAAGCAGTCAATTTTAACTGGATTTATTTTTATTTTTATTTATATAAGATTATATTCAATTACTTATTTCATATAAACAATAAAATAAGTTTAATATATACATAAGTCATTAACAGATGTCCTTATGTGTCAATGAAGACAAAATCCGTTCGAAATAATTTATGTATAAGGATTATTCTGAAATCATCTAATCACATAGAAAGAAAATCTAGAAATATTATACTTACTCCTTTTGATTCTAATGTTCCTAAAACGTTTCGACCAGTGCATCAATGCAGGTAGTTACCATGCACGTAGGATATCTTGGAGCTGTATTCAAGTATTCCGCAACTGGATTCGCCTACAGGTTATACCAAAGCGTAAAAAGACTATACCAACGTAGATCTCGACGAGTTCTATCGATTCCGTTAATTACCTTTTTTTAACAGGACCCTCCATTCAAGGAGAAAAACCTGAAGTACTAGCAAAAATTAACAAAAAATTCAGTATTTTTTGTAAAACTTGTCGCGATTCGCTCAAAGGTTAGACCAAACGACGAAGCTTTATCGGGAGATAGAGCTTGAGACGCTCTATCGAATGATCACCATTCCGGCCAAATTCCATTATCCGATCCCTGAAAACCAACTGAACAAGATCTGGAGTCGGATTTTCTCTGTAACTCGCACCGGGATTCACCTGTAGGTTATCCAAGATAAAACTCGCCGAGTCCTACCGAATAGACACCTTTTAAGCTCAATTCCATGCTAGCATCCCCACCGAAAGAGCAAATCCAGATCTTAATCCAAGGTTCCTTAGAAAATTTATTGTTTTTCTATTTTGGTTTTGTACCCAACACATAAAATTAAACATTAATAAATTTTATTTTTTTGAAAGAAAAAAGCTAAAGATTTCTTATTCTTTTATTATTTTGTTTTTTTCCTAATAATTTTTAGTCCTGTTTGATTTGAACGGTTTGATATGACGGTAAGTGAACGACATCATCTTATTCATATTTTATTATTTTCTTGAAAAAACGATACATGTGGAGGCATAGGAAAAAAGCTATTGGCTAATAAGGTTCTTAACGTATGAAGAAGAAAAAAGCATTTTTCTCTGTTTTTGGACTTCATACAAATAAGACCCTATTCACCAATAGTTTTCTTTTCTCTTTCTTCATATATACAATTTCTTGACGAAAATAAAATAAAATAAAATATTAGAATTTCGTTGATTTACGAACATCTCAACTATTTCAAATTAAAAAGATATTAGAATTAGAAAAAAATAAAAATAAAATCTAACACATAAAAAAGAAGACTTAGAAACATATTTCCATCTTGAATATAAAGGAAACAAAATCTATTAATGTTCGCTTTTGTATGTTAGATACAAAAAAAAGAAATACTAATTCTAATGAATGTTGAACGATGATCTGAATTTGCCCTTTCGGAGGGGATCTTAGCATGAAATAGTGCTCGAAAGATATTCATTCGGTAGAGCTCGGCGAGTTCTATCTTGGTATACCACTTTTATCTTTTGGTATAACCTACAGGTGAATCCCGGTGCGAGTTACAGAGAAAATCCGACTCCAGATCTTGTTCAGTTGGTTTTTCAGGGATCGGATAATGGAATTTGGCCGGAATGGTGATCATTCGATAGAGCATCTCAAGCTCTGTCTCCTGATAAAGCTTCGTCGTTTGGTCTAACCTTTGAGCGAATCGCGACAAGTTTTACAAAAAACACTGAATTTTTTGTTAATTTTTGCTAGTACTTCAGGTTTTTCTCCTTGAATGGAGGGTCCTGTTAAAAAAAGGTAATTAGCGGAATCGATAGAACTCGTCGAGATCTACGTTGGTATAGTCTTTTTACGCTTTGGTATAACCTGCAGGCGAATCCAGTTGCGGAATACTTGAATCCAGCTCCAAAATATCCTACGTATAGTTAAGAATTGATCAAGTAAAACTAATTGATTGATATGGTTGAGGATGATACGAAAAATAGTTATTTTCTTTTTCATTGCATTCATATTGGAAGTATGAATTTCTTAATCTACTCTTGAGTTGCATGGCCATATATTAAAATACTAGTTTTTTCAATAAACTGACTATAAAACAAAAGTATTAGTATTATTCCACCTGGAAGAGAAGTGAAGATTAATGATTGAAGAACTAAGTGTATAGCTACTACAAAATACATTTCTTTTGAACTTTTATAATTGATATTGATTGATTCCATTAAATGTAAAAGAATTCCAATTTTCAAAACTACTCTAATATTGACGACAGATAAATTTTTGTAGTATTAAGCATTTCAACTATAGCTCGATGTAAAACAATTCATAAAAAAGTCTGGTTTTATCTTGAAAATTTATCTTCAAATTTTTTACAACAGAGAATTGTAAAACGTAATGGAATCGAAATGAAACCTCTTTTTGATACTATTCTACTCATAGTTCTTATCAGATTGAGTATAACAATTTAATTCTACACTATTATTATAATGATAAAAAGTGTTTTCAAAAATTGATTATTGTCAAATAAATATTTAAATAAACATGCTGTAGAATTTTTAACTTCTTAGAGCTGGTTAAGTAATGCAACTGTTTACTCCAATGACAAACAAAATAAAAAAGTGCTGACAGGAGCTCTTTTACTATTTATGCACTAAAATAATAAAATAATATCACTTCAGTCTTCATATATTCATTTTACAGATCTTCTATTTATATAACTCAAGAAAATTCAATGATGGCTCTATTCGAGGAGTCCTATATGTTTTGTTTTTATCATTTGTTGATAGATATGCGCGTAGAAAAATTTTGAATAATTTGATTATTTTTGTTTTTGTTCACATCTTAGAACTTTTTATTATTCATTTAATGTTTCGATTTCGATTTTCGATGAAAAAATACAAATGGTAAATTCTTTAACGAGGAATCCCATGTAAAACTTTTGATCCAAAAACGTTACTGATAAGTACTTTTAACATTTTTTCACCTAGGGCAAAAAATACTTATAACTGAACCTTTTTCATAGTGGCTACTACTATGCTTATAAGTAAAAAGTACTTTTTAGTACTTCCAAAAGTACCTATTAGTAATTCCAAATGTAATTATTAGTACTTTTACTTATAAGTATACTAATATTCACTTAAAAAGGTTCCATTATAAGTACTATTTCTACTTTATCGCTTTTCGAAGTAATTAAAAATACTTTTGATAGTAATTATTAGTATACTTCCAAAAGTACTAAAAACTGCTTCTGTAATTATACTTTTAATTAATAGAATAACTTAAGTACTTAGTAGTAATCGATATACAACATTTGCAAAATTCACGTCGAAACAATAAAAACGCTCATGACTAACCGAGAGACTTTTATTTTCCAATGAACACTACTGAAATTGGTGACTATCTGTATAGCTATCCACTTCCAGCCAAGTTTTATCCACCATCTATCCCGTATGATACAGTTGCCAGAGTAGCACTGCTGACTTCCATTACTATATAATATTCTATAATACAATGAGAAAAGAAAACAAAGTACTTGACCCAGGACGAACAATCCGATACCTGGATCCAACCGGACTCGATCGGATTTCGATCGGTTCCTGCAGGATTCTAAGTAAATCCGGGTTGCAGACCCACTCACGGATCCTAGTGTTGGAATCCGATCGATTCTTGCAGGAACCGGTGAAAATCCGATAGGTTTCTTTAGGATCTCGTTAGAATCCGACTTCTAAAATTCCTATCGAATTCAACTGTTGGATTTGGTCGGATGTTCACCGGATTCCAACACTAGGGACCCGTTAGTAGCTCCTCAACCCGGAATCTCATGGGACTTTGTCGGCTCGTCGGATTTATAAGATCTGATCGGATTCATTCGCCTGGGGATTCGGTGAGCGTGCTAAATTATCAAATACTGAGTGCATTTCAAGGGACAAAAGGTGAAATAGTATAAAAGAATGTATGACTGAACGTTGATTAATCCATAAGAGCATGTCTTGAAATATGAGAAATTTGATGAAAGAAATTGCGTTAACTAAAACTTACTATAACATTATATATATTATTGACTGAGTTTCGTGTCTATATGACAGAAAAATAGATGATCATGAAAAACAATGAAATGAAAAGTAGATAGTAATAGCTATTTGTAGATGATAACGAATAACTAGCGTAAGTAACATATTTCTTTCTCATTGTACTATAGACTATTGCATAGTAATGGGCGCCAACAGGTATGACTTTGATATCTGTATCATGCGGGATAGATGGTGGAGAAAACTTGGCTGGAAGTGGATAGGTACACAGATAGTCACCAAATTCAGTAGTGTTCATTGGAAAATAAAAGTCTCTCAGTTACCAATGAGGATATCTACCGGGTATCCCAGAAATAAGCGACCAAAAAAGAAAATTGAATATCTCCATTACGGCTGGAGCAAACGTGATGGGTTTTTACCAGTGATAGAGATATGTACCAAGTTTATATCCATAAAGACATATGCCTAGAGAGTTCCTTTACTACCCAGGTCGATCGTCCTGAGTCGTAAACGGCCGTATACCTATTGTAGCGAACAACTAGATTAGAGTAGCTTGTGCCATTCTCGGCAAAGATGTTTATTAGGCTACTTCAAATATCCAGAGTGTAACGACAAAACTAGAGAGTGTCGCCTATGCCCGTCGGTATGATGGTGTATTGTGTCATCTGACATCTCTAGTCGTGTCACAACTTCATACGTAACACACGTATATATAGGAGAGAGATAGGAGAGAGACAGGGTAGAGAGATATTAGAACAATGGAAAGAGAACAGAAAGAGAATGAAGGAGAATCATCGAAGCGTGCCATCAATATCGGCACACCTATCACTGGCGGTAAAAATCGGCGACCATATTTTGTAGTCGTTTACTGTTATCGTAAACGAAGTGTTAAGATGAAATCAGCAGTGCCCAAGGACTGAGAAACAAGAATTTCTAATGTGCAGAACCATTGTCAGTGTTGCTGTGATAATACCGAGAGGAAATGGGAATCAACTATCAGTTTCCTCGCAGCTTCACCATTCACGAAAGTCGTGATATTGCTGTTTTAAAAACAATTTTCGCATGAAACTAATGATTCTCACAATTTTGCAAGCGAAAGAGTGTAAGAACAAAAATTATCGTGAATATCTCATATTTTTACCTTTAGTATGCAAAGAATTTTAGGAGAACTGATGAGGAATTCCTAATCTTCAGCCCTTGGACACCCCTCACGGTATCCGTTTTCCGGAATCATTGACCTGGAAAGTACTGCTTAAAAATGAGTGAACCGCAAGAATCACTTTTTTAACCACAAAAGTTAATACTAAATACTTCTTGAAAAGCTAGAAATAACATAAAGTACTTCCAAAAGTATAGAAACTAATAAAATAAACTTTATAGCACAAAAAGTACTATTAAGTACTTCCTGAAAAGTTGAAAAAATCGAAATAAGTACTATAAAAAGTGAAAAATAGTGAAAAAAGTTAATTTATTTTACTTTATTAATATTACAAGTACTTAAAAGTTGTTTTTTTTTCACTTTTGTTTTACACGGGATAGGATCAATTATTTTTAATTTAATACTCGAGATATACGAAGTGAGAAATATAGGATGTTTAAAATACTTTTTCTTGTTTTAATTGCTTAATCATTTAAAATAGCATGGGTCCTTCCGGTTTTAGAATGTATAACATACAATAATAAGGACAACGAATATTTGTCATGAATCTAAACTTTCGTTAGATATAAATTAATTGATATTGATTTATCATTAAATAAAAAGATAAACCATATTAATTTGAGAATATCTCCAAACATGAGACGCTATTTCAATCGACGTTATCGATGACAGTTGATAGAATTCTATGAGTTGATTATGTAGATACAATGTAGTCGTGTTCGTAAGAGGCTTTTGAGAAGAAATTTCATGTGAACTATACACATTCATAGAACAAGTAAATAATAGACACTATATTGGAAATCTTAGTTTTCAGCAATAGTCATTGACTTGATCAACTTTCTAAGAGTGTGCTCGGATATGATAGTTAACTTAAAATAAAATATAATGAAAATGTAAAAGTCGAAAGAGAACTTACACGTAACATACTTCAGATCAATAAATGTAGAAGAATAACTAAATAAAACTTGTTATGAAAATAAAACAATAGAAAGCGACAGATTACTGCCTAAATACGATCTTACAATAAGGTTCACAATGGAAGTGATACATTTTAATGAAAGATTTAATTTTTTCTTATGTCATTAGAACAACCCACAAAATGAATGAATGATGATATTGTTTCAGTCACTGATCTTTTTATTGAAACTAATAAGTTTAAAATTTTGACAATATCTTTACTCTAACGAGTGCTTCAACGCATTAAATTTTGCCATTTTGTTGATGCAAAACCTAGTTGTATCTAGTCCATTCTGTGATATAAGTATTACACTCTTCGCTGTAACAAGCGTTGATTGATCCACAAAATATTTGAATAAAATAGATGTGAACGACAGGATTTAGATTCTTTAATTATTTATGGTTCCAAGATTACAAAATGCTTACTGAATTGTCGAATATTCATCTCTTTCGTCAATGACGAAAGTCCAATTGACGAATTTCTTCCTACTCGTTTTAACTATCTCTATAGATTTTGGACAATGTCATATCATTCCCATGCTGGGTGTGCGGAGCTCAACTAGTTGTTGTTTTAAAGTGATCTAATAACAATTGTATATGAAAATATCAATAATAAATGTTTATCATGTTTCGACTAGCAATCTTACTTGCTGTACTTTCTCATATTCATATATGAGGGGAAAAGCCTATATACAAAGTATCGACGATTGAAAAACGATTAGCTGAGAAATATGAGATTATTCCATCTATAATAGAGTATGCTACCAGAATCTTAGTGTAAGATTTGCTTGAGTACGAGGTATGTAATAATGATAATGATTTTGATGGTAATAAATCGGCAGTTTTATATGTAGTTTTACAAAATCCTGGAATTTTCGACCTTGTTGTAATTCATGAGAGGTTTGTGATGAATTATATGTACAGTCATCATCAGCAGTTAACATCATCTGAGACTAAATTCACTCACATATAATAATAATGCATAACATTCATTTATACTTTATATTACGTTGATCAATTAACTAGTCATATGTTGATAAATATTCGTATTTAATATTAGTACTAAATATTGACACTTGGTATTTTTGTACTTGATATTCGTTTATTTGAAACATCGACGTATTAATTATTAGTGAATTTTAGATTTACGATACAGAATTAATTTATCTCTATAGTTATGCTATCGTATAAGGTTATGGAGTAGTTTATATTGTTATAGTAATCAACATGAATTTAGTCTCAGATGATGTTAACTGCTGATGATGACTGTACATATAATTCATCACAAACATCTCATGAATTACAACAAGATCGAAAATTCCAGGATTTTGTAAAACTACATATAAAACTACCGATTTATTACCATTAAAATCATTATCACTATTACATACCTCGTAATCAAGCAAATCTTACACTATTTAAACTATTCAAGATATTTCGAATATTAATATTAAGTTATTGTGTTCAACTAAAGTCTTCAGTGTAAAGAAGTATGAAGAAGAGCACATGAAATATTATAAGATATTTGAAACGTTGATCTTTCACGGTATTTTTATTTCGAGAAAAATTTAAAATGAACTTTTCTTCCGATCGAATTCGCAATTTGAAAAGACATTTCTATTGCACGCTATACTAATGTAAAAATATGTACGTTTGAAATTGATATCTTAAATATATATTTATTTCGAATAATTTTATTTGAATTCTTTTCTTTATTTTTATCAAATTTTTATTTTTATTAAGAAACTTTGAAAATAATTTAAGTTAGGACAACAGAAGGGATTCAGTTAAATGAACTTTAACAGATTTTGCCATACTCTCGTTCTTCTTTCACTCAATTTAAACGGCTTCTTCAAAAGCATATTAATATTAAATTTTCTTAGATATTAGTACTTTATGTCATAAGAAAATACTGAATTGGTAATAATGTTCGAAGAAATGATCGGAATATGGCTCTTTACTAATCGATGAGTAAGACAAGAGAAAAAAGTAATTTATATTAGATACGCTTTCTAATGAACCTTGCTTACATTAGGTATACGTCAGTGTCGATAGTCACACTCATTTAATTGATGATTAGAATTAAGTTATCTACAAAATTTAATTCTCGTAGCAAATTATTATCGATTTCCTCTATTAGCATGGAAGTAAAATCATCATTGTTAAATCATAGTTTTATTTATTTCTGTCGTTCGTTTCTAAATTATTCTTGAATCAACTCATTCACTGAAGTATATATCACGTATCGAAACATTCATACGGATTAATCCAACAAAATAAAGATCAACCTGTATATAAAAAGTAGTCGATGGTAAATTATTTTTTGTTTACAAGTAAAATATGACTCGGTTTCTTATTTCTTATTTGATGAATTAGCCTTCGTCACATGCCAAGCGTAACGATTTTACTTAATCGATAAGAAACAGCGCAGGCAAGCATGACACTTGATGCTTTTTACTCACTAATGAAATACTTCTTCTTATTTTCTATAGAGTGTATGAGTGTACTTGTGTGTGTGGGAGAAGTCACATGTCAAATACTTATTTAATATTAGAAATAAGTTAGCGCATATTTGTTTTTATAACAGCAAGAATGAGAAATCCTGTATGGAGACCAGCTCAACGTCATGTTGGCTTTGTTCAAGCGGCACCTTCTCCCCGATCTGCTATGGGATTTATTAAAAAAATTCTTAATGATTGGTCATTAAATTTCGGCTCATTACTTGCATATACTTTCATCATAGCTCTTTTACCCATAGCTGTAGCAGCGTTCGGTATATTTGCACTTGTTTTCAGAGGAAGTCCAGGAGCGAGGCAAAATATTATTGATGGAATTGTCAATTCAGTACAAGACAATAATACAAAAACAGCTGTTCTGCAAGTATGTAGAAATAAAACTAAATGAAGTTCTTGGAAAAAGCAACGTTAATAAATGATTTCAGATAACTAATATAGCTGCTAATAATCTTGAAAGTGATGCAGGTGGAATTCTTGCCTTGGGTATCGTATTTTCAATATGGGGTGGATCTCGTTTGTTTGTTGCAATTGATAATGTTTTTACAATAATTTATCGTACACAGACTCGGTCATTTATTGCTCAAAATTTATTAGCTATTGGAATGCTTATTTTATTTATAATACTTATTATAATCATGTTTGGTGCAAGTGGTGCGCCATCGTTTTTAATAAATACATTACCGAATCAAAATGGTGCACTATTTGGTATATTTGCTGCTGGAATAGCTATATCGATTTTTACTGCTTTCATTCTATTTATTTTAATTTATCTAATTATACCTAATAAAAAAATGAAACTAAAACATACTTGGCTTGGTGCATTAATTGGAGCAATTTTACTGGATATATTTATTGTTTTGTTTCCATTATATATTCGGAGATTTATGGGTTCATTCATTGGTCTTATTGGTTTTGCTATTATTTTAATTACATTTTTTTATTATTTTTCAATTATTACTATTTTAGGTGCACAAATTAATGCATACTTTTTTGATCGTATACAGCCATTACCTGAAGATTTAGGCACTTTCTTAAGTCAAGCTGTTAGCAGAATAATTAAAATAACAACAGCAAGACCAATATTTAATACTGTTCAATATCCTAGATCAATAAGATCAAGGTCATATTATTAATACCAATTCAAAGAATAAAAATCAATTATAAATGGGCATATTATATCACTATTTCTTTGTTTCTTGGCAAAATTATGTATCAAAATAAAAAATATCTTGAAATCTAACAGATAACAAGAAATGATTTTTTTTTAAATCGGATGTATCAGGTAGAATTGTATCAGCAAACAGTGTGCATTATAGCTAGATTTAAAATACTTCCAGTTGTTTTGATTGTGACAACTAGTTCAATAGTTCTTCTTTGATAGAAATTGACCTATAGAAAAAAAACTACTTACTAATGAACTGATACTGCTTGATGTCCCATTTCAACATATACATTGGATCTGTCATTGTCTCCTTACTGGTCATTTGTCTGAGCTGTGCGTTAGTATTACACTGAAGATAACAAAAACATCATTCAACAATAAAAAAACAACTAGTTCAAGAGAAAAGAAATCCTCACCACATACAGGCCAAAGAACTGAGAATCGTTGCATGTCTCGTTATAAGTCAAACACCTTGAAAACATGTAGATCTAATTGCAGTTCTCATTACAAGTCAAACACCTTGAAAACATTTAGATTTAATTGCAGTTCTCATCAACAAACTAATTAATGTAGAATAGAAATCGGTAATGGTGTGATCAGACAAAGTCATTTCAATTTCAAGTCATTTAGTTTCTATAAACTGTCAATAGTTGCAAATTTTAAGTATTCATTTTTGTCTGATTGTCAAATTTGATTACGATTTATCATCTGAAATAGAAAATATCTATTATAAATTCAGAAATAAAACATTTTAAAAAGAAAATTTGAGATAATATCATAAAATTTAAGCAAAAACAGACTCAAAACCTCAAAGTTCATGAAACTTATTTTTGTATGATTTATAAATCTTCCTGTGTAACTTGACGAATTCTTGTTCACGAGCACAACAATTGAAGAATCTATTTTACTTGAACTTTGAATTATTGACACATAATATACGCTGTTCATAATTTCAAAAAATGATATATCTCAGTCTCTGCCAGAGACGTGCACAGGGCAGGACGGTCCTGTTGTCTTGTCCTGTCCTGTCCTGTCGCCTGCCAGGACCCAGGTAGTCAACAGGACAGGAGACAAAAGTGGTGCCCTGTGCACGTCTCTGGTTACGATCACAAATCAAAACATGTCGAGTATTTCTGTTAATTTTAATCTCTTAAATCAATCATTAATTATCATCCATAGTTGATCCATAAAAAGAAATGATTCTTTCAAGTATGTTGCTAATGTCTTTCAAAACTACGAAGTCGTTTCTTAATTTCTCTGAAAACATAACCGAAAGTCTCCGACAGCATGCCAAGTATAAATAGTATTAAAAATGTCTCGAGATAAGCTTGCGATATTTCCATAGGCAATTTTTTTGAATAACAAATAATAGTGATTGTCAATTTTTCTTCGCCCCTCCACTCGAATCAAAACTATAGGATAATGTTTTCGTTTGATTTAGTAATAAATCAGAGCCATGATTCATCGTATTGCTACTTAACGTTGTTAAATCAAAAAAGTTTATGAAAATCTACAAAAATTGTTGAAATAAGGAATAAAAGAAAACGTTTTGTGGTGATATATTTATAGTTATTTGATTAAAACTTGTTCAGTTGAATGATATAAAAGTTTTAATTGTTACAAAAAGATAATGAAATCTTTTTTTTTGGAGGTGGCTCACATTCAATTTGAGATTTGAAAAACAAGTAGTAACTTGTGAGAATGCATCATTTTTTTCATTGAAATGTAAAACTGTTACTAAATATAATTTTTGAAACCTCCTTTTCCAAGAAATATTCACTCATGGGAATTTTTGAAGAAACACACACCGGCTCTTATTTGCAAACATGTTGAATTCTAACTGTTAAAAATCAAAATAGATTTTAACCAAATACTGAATGCGCCATGGTTTTTTACAATTTTCTATCCATTTCAAATATGAAGTATTGATCGAAGTGTGTTAAATAGTTTTAAATTTTATTGTACATTCAGAATTATCTTATATTCATCATATGAAATTAATATATATTTTTGAATTAATCAGAACAAATTTTTTCTATTTTGTTAAAAATAGATTATGCTTCCATGATTTGTTCATCGCTGTTTTCCAAAATTTGAACGTTTGCAACATCTACATTTAGAAAGCAATCTTTCAATGCTACATTCAATTTTGACATATACACAAGTAACTATATGGTTTCTATGTTGCGGGCGTGTACAAGTAATCAGAACAGATTATCAACTTTGAATTTGACTTTTATAATCTGCACATTTATACTGTATCTAGTATTAACAGAAAAAAGCCGAAATAGTCAAAGTTCAAAGGAGGAGACTGTGACTTTTTAATGAGTGTAAATTTGTTTTGTTTTTACAAAGAAATCGAGAAGAACTTTTGGCAATGCAGAGAAAAAATGAAGTTTTGGTAAGTTCCAATCAGTTTCAGTCATTTCATAAGCATCTATCCCCGTTGCATCCTAGCCGTATCAACTTGATTTCTGCTAAAACAAGTATACAAAGACAAACAAACTTAGGCATCCCACAGTTATAGATCCATTATTCATTTGTTTTTTTCATTTTTACTGATACTAATCATGTTGGCTTCTATTTATTTTGCATCGTAAGTATTTCACTCCTGTAAATTGTACCATTAAATATTAAGCAAAAACAAAACAACACATAGACACACAATTATGAAAATAGTTAATTGATCTCGCAGGTAAAAAATGCGATGCAGCTATATTTATTTTGATTGATAAAAAGAAATAACGCTATGCCCACTGTTCATGTTTCTTTTAGACATGTGAATAAATCTCATTGGTAGATTCTTGAATACTTAGTAGTGCGCTCACTTTAAATTGTATCACATAGTGTCTATTGACATTTTTAATTGAAAAAACTAATCTATATTCTTTTAAATATTCAAGCTTACACTTGATCCAGGCTTCTTTGAATTGATTTCTAAGTTAGACGGCAATATATTTAATGTTGTATGAAGCATTTGTGATGAATTCGATAATGATGAACTATTTAAACGAATATGAATTTGTCCACCAAAACGTAGAAGACGTGTTTGAATTTCATACGCTGTTAAATTTTCTTCAATAATATCTTCATATTCATTTGGACGTACCCAAACGAAATTTAGTAATGAATTCGGTTTAAAAAATATATTTTGTTGTTGTTTTAAAATGATTTGCAAAATTTCATTTAGCTTCGTTAGTTTATTTACTTTTAATTTAAATGGAACAAATGAATTTGATGTTAATAATGATCTATAAAATGTTAATTCAATTATATTATTGTCAATATCAATGCAACTATCAAGATTTTGTTTTATCAAATATTTAGTTGAATTAAATGGAGATTTTAAAGACGGAGACCGATCACTTTTTATGTTGTTTAAATTTGTTGACGCTTGAAATGGTTGAAGTGATATACCAGAATATGTTTTATCTTTCGCACAATTTATAACATGAACAAGCCAACGTGATAAACGCCATATATCATCAAGATCTTGTTGACACGATAATAAATTATTAAGACGATAGCGCGTTTCGTCTAATTCATTGATTGAAAATGCTTCACGTTGATTTTGTTGAGCGTATATTAACTCGAAATCAAGACAGATTGATATACGACTGTATTGACATATAAAACGATAATTATTACTTAAATGTTGGACTAGAATAACAAATTATATAAGATATTTTAATGAGATTAACGAGAGAGTCGCACTGTCATAGAACTAGGACTTTGTGATAGTAAGCATTAATAGAAAAAAGTGACGAGATCTATAGTTGTCTGATTTTCTTTCGTCAGTATTACAATTACCAAGAGGTCTCATGGGAAAAGTTGAGTCACTGAGTCGTAAAATTAGATATTCAATTTTTAGTTGAAATGGATAGCCTATATCGTGGATTATTGAAAAATAAATAAATAATACAAATTGCTTGTTATTCTCATATTTATCGGGTGTGCAGCGTTTATTTTTCTAAACATGTCTTGAGGTGTTCAGACCACCGTGTAATTTTTATATTAGCAAAGTTTGTCACTTGATATTCCAGAAACGCATTTTTGACAAACTAGATCTTAAGTAAAACAATAATTGCTTCAAAAAGAAATCTTGTAACCTCAGATTCTGTTGAATTTCTCTTAGTCTTCTGAAGATAGTAACCTATCAATAATATAGATTTACAACTCGTAAATTAATTAGAAAGATTCACTAAAGCATAAGATTTAACTTATATTTGATTATGAAAAGTCTTTGAAGGCATTGAATCTCTTCTTTGTTTTCTTAAAAGCTTGATACTGATATACGAAAAGTAGATACTGATCAATAGCAATTGAATCAGTACATCATCTTTATTCATAACGCAGCAACAGCAAAAAATATTCGTATTCATCAGCATAGATCATTCAGTTATCCTGTGGGTTTTGATTGAAGATTAAATAATTACTCTCAAATTCTTGGAGCAAGTCAAAAGCTATTTTGAAAGCAGCTGTTTTGTTCTAATTAGTAGATAATTACTAATATGCTTTTTCTTTTTCTTTTTTTACGTATATCAATTGAATACTTACAAACTTCAAAAATATACACAGGTAAATAAATAAAGGATGCAAGAGAATGATTTGATGGCGAAGAAAGAATATTAACTTCATCAGCAGTCGACATTAAAATAATTAATGATAGATCATCACGAATTTCAACAACTTGCGAGTCATATATACGACTATTTGAAAAATGCGTTTCAGGAAGATCTAAATACAATGATTATTTGTATCTACCAATTTATTTTTCGAAAATGATCTTACCAAGCATTACAAATAATTCTTTAGCTGCATCGAAAAATTGAGTTTTAAATATTTCAAGACTATTATCTGAAGATTCATCTTTCGTTGAGTTTTCATTATTCTTTGTATGTAACCATTTCCACTCTTCTCTAGAAATATTTTAATAGATCTACCTACTCAGCAAAGACCTATGTAAATATTGGTTTACCTGGATACATTAGCTACGGAACGAATTTTTGTACAGGGCAATGAACCAGGCATATGTTTATTCACCATAACACGTATTGAATCTACACTATTTTGCATTTTTAAATATGCAACATATAAACCAGGATCAAGAGAACGCATGGATGCATAATACGAATCGATCATATCCTTTAGAGTAAAAAAGAATCAAAAATACATTTAATAGTTTTTTTCCCGTCATACTGGAAGTTTTTCTATTATTTGTTGAAGACATGAATTCGTTGTTAATGATGAAGATTCTTTCATGAGTTCAAAAAATTTTGTCATTGTCATCCATTTTAAATTTGACGGAGAAACATTTGTACGTGTATCAGAAGACAAATCATTGATCAATACAAATGCTACATTACCCTCATTATCACGAATATATGCATGATGAAGGCGACCAAGATTATTTATTTCTTCCAATGTCTAAAACAATTTATTCAATTATAAGCAGTTGATTTTATCGAAGTATAAGTTATCAAAAGAGTTTCTCAAGGAAACAAATAATTTACATCTGTAAATTCGAATATACGATAAATATGCTTGTGTGTCTTATCAAAATGTAAACGATTCAGTTTTTTCTTACGGTGGAGTCGACAGTATGTTAAAGTCAAAATAAATTCAAAAACATTTTTTTACAGTCAATATCTGAGTTACACTATAGAGTAATCGCCCCCCCCCTCCCCATTATAGAAGACCCATCTGAAGAAAAAGTTTGTCCGACATAATAGAAGACTCCCCTTTAATTAATTAATTTTTTGCTAATTCCGAACTTTAATTAGCGTTTTTCCATCAAAACATGCCTGATTCTTAGCATATTAAGTTGGAAATATTAAGAGAATGTGTTCACAATTCTAATGACATCCTTAAAACCCTGAAAATCACATTGGTTTTCTGGAAAACCTTTTAATTAAATATTAGGAAAAAATGCGATTCTTAATACAAGACCCCTCTGGAAAATTTTTACGTTGGAACATAATAGAAGACCCGGGGTCTTTTATTGTGGGATGGGGGGGGGGGGGGGGGGGGGGGGTAGTATGTTCATGATTTCAAACAGATGAATTGAATAGATAAGACATTCTTAAGAGCTGTAGCAAACGTTAGATGCAGTAGAGTTTTACACAGAACTTAATTTGCTTCATGTTAAGCAAGAAAATTTTTATGCTTCAGATAATCAACGGACTTATTATATAAACATGTACTCGTACTTAGTCATCTTTAATAGTACATCTTATTTATTGTATACCGATTTTTATGGAAAACGGTTTCTAATTCAGTTACAAGATCATGTATTCGCAATTCTGTCTTACTTGAAGTTCAGTAGCTGCTTGAACAAGTTTCATTCTTAAATAAAATGAAGTTGCACTTGAGCATCGTTCTAGCTTAGGTCTGACACTTTTTAAATCTTCCCAAACAAATGTTAATTTCATAAACCATTGAAAATCTGTCAATAGATTATGACCATAATTTTCATCAACTTCAACCATTGGTAAAACATCTTCATTTGTTACTAATATTCGATCACTATTTATAATAACAGATACTAAATAAAGTCCTCTGAAAAATTAAGAATGTGAAATCAATTTGTTGTTTTTTTCGATGAAGTTTCTTACCGCTTTATCGATTTTGCTAATCGCGGATAAAATTGAAATAATTGTCGAAAATTTTTTCGAAGATTTCCATAACTTCGACGATAGTTTCTTCTACTTGGTGTGTCAGATGATTCTATTTATTAATAATTGATTAACAATATTCTATTATGAAGTATTCCAAATAAAACTTACCATTTCCATCTAATGATCTATTCATTCCATTTCCTTCTCGTTCATTAAAAATTTTGTTTTGAATTTCTTCAAAACGCAAATCACATATATTTGTACGTGATGTTTTAGAGAATTCTCGCCAATCTTAACAGATATCACAATTAATTTCTTAGTTCGAAAAATATAAATAAATTCAACGTCATACTTGATGGAGTGCAATATGGTGGATTAGCAACATTTGTTTCACCAAAGCCTTTCATATTTGAAGCTGATACTCGTACATAACATTTTTGTCCAACAGATAAATTTCGAATAATATATTCTCTCAAAAAACAACTTTTAATTACATCAGATGATAGATTAGTAAAGAATTCATCTGTACTCCATTCAACTAATCAAAATTAAAATAATAAAATAATATTCAAGATAATAAAATCATACTTTTATATTTAATAATCATAGCTCCATTAGATCGAAGTGGCTCATCAAATGTTACTGTAATATTATCTGAGCCAGTAACCACTAAATGAACATTTGTTGGCGCACTAGGAACATCTAAAGTAAAATTCATAACTATTTAGTTTTATTCTTAATATTAAATTATACTTTCACAACAATGTAACTCAAATATTTCTCATTCCCATTTCATTAAAAATCGAGTTCTTCTTTTTATAATTAAATATAAAACAAAATTTTTTTTTTGAAAATCCATCTTTTTTCTCCTAATATATATTTGTTACTCCAATTCAAAGAAAAAATGAAAAGATCTAACGAGGGAACATGTCTAACTGATATATCGTTTTTGGGATCGGACTTCATGCATTGAGTAGATCCTATTGTGTTATGACAAACCCCACAAGGACGAATACCCATAGGTCTTCTGGCTTGAGTTATAGAAATTTTAGCATCTACCACCTTATTATACCAAAAAATTGAATGACAGTCTTTTGATCTGAGCTTTCGTTCATAGACAAGTCTATCTATGAGTAGGACGTGCTGAAAATTTCAGCTCCAAAAAATGTTTCCTTCCCGAGATATTAAACTTACAAAAATCACTGATATCGCACGAAAGATTTTAGAATCTCCTTTTTTTTTGGTTTTGGTAGTTTAATATCTCGGGAAGAAAACATTTTTTGGAGCTGAAATTTTCAGCACGTCCTACTCATAGATAGACTTGTCTATGAACGAAAGCTCAGATCAAAAGACTGTCATTCAATTTTTTGGTATAATAAGGTGGTAGATGCTAAAATTTCTATAACTCAAGCCAGAAGACCTATGGGTATTCGTCCTTGTGGGGTTTGTCATAACACAATAGGATCTACTCAATGCATGAAGTCCGATCCCAAAAACGATTTATCAGTTAGACATGTTCCCTCGTTAGATCTTTTCCTTTTTAATAGTTCACTATTCATTTCGAGTATTCTTTTTATTAGCTTTCGTTATCAAAGTCTATAGAAATATTTTTAAAAATGCAGTCGTTTTTATATCTTATGATCTTTACCTGCTTGCTCATAATTATCTTTCATTTGAGTCAGTGTTAAATAATGTTGTTGATGAAACTGTTGTTGATTTTTACTTGTACGACGATGACGTTGTTGCCTATCACATGATGGTGATGAACGACGTAACTAAACAAAAACTTATCGATCGTACTACATTTCGAATAAATCTATAACTATCAAAGTAGATTTTATAAGATTTCAGCTTCTTTTTTAGTAAATATACTATTAAATCTTAAAATGAACACTAGGAAAGCATCCATATTACTATATATTAATTAAAGTATGCATATCAACACAAGAAAAGCAGTACGGCGTTTATTGTCTTTTTGTTTTTATAGCTTCAGAAATCAAATTAAGAAAAACATCTTCTGACATCAACATAAATGTATATATACGCAGAAATCTTTCAGTATTATTTATGAATATGATACTTTATTCTTTGTCAAAATCTACTAGCATTTCGCTTTTTCGTGGAGAAGTCTAACTGATTTTTTGTCTCATAAAGAAAAATACAATTTTTCAATGACGATATTCTATCTAAATTTATCATTGTAATATGTTTATGGCTTTGATCTTGCCTGTTCTATTTATTACTATTTGCATATGAGTTATAACTAGACTAAATCTGTTGATCTTCCACTTATAAAAATAACTCTAAGTACTTTGCACTAATTTTTATGATCGTTTTAAAATTAAAACCAATAGTTTTAAGTATAAAAATGGAAACGAATAAGAATGTATCTTTCAAATCAACAAGATATATAATGTCAATGATATCTTTCCATTAAAATTAAACATTAGATTTAAATTCAATCTTAGTTTTTTTCATGTTCATCTGAAAATAAACGAAATCCTACTTGAATATCATCAGGCGCTAATCTGTTTGATGAAGATTTCTTAATTGTTTCATCCAAATTTTGTTCATTAAGATTTGATAATTGATGACAAACACTTTGATAACGAGATTCTTCTGGTTGAACTATTGCAAATAAAAGATAGTCCTTGTATTTTAATTTATCATAACTTTAAAGATCAAGCGTACGTTTTGAACTTTCTTCAGCATGATGCTGTAAAAGAAGTTGTACCATGATAATATTATTAAGCATTATAGCAATATCCAATGGACACCAATCGTATTCATTGTATCTTAATTTAAGAAAAAAAGAAGAAAAAATGATTTTAATGCAATTTTGTAAAATTTCATTTACGAGTTAATAACATTTCTATTTGTTTGAATTAACTGTTTTGTTGCAGGTAAATCTGAATCTTCGACTGTTTGGAAAATATCTTCTTTAGAAATATAAAAATATTTTTATTCAAAAAAACTATTTAATCAAATTCTTACTGTCATTTGTTATTTTATTACTTGAACTATTAAATGCATTTACAGCTGTTGCTAATTTTAGAGTATTTCCACTTAGAGGACTTTTAGTATCAACAATCTTATTGAATGATATACTTCCGGTGGTGTTGCGCCGTTTAGATACATATGAATTTAAATCGGATTGATGACTCTTGGATAATATTTTATTAGACGGTGATGCTAATAAATGTTCTTCTACTTGACGATTATTTTGTTTAGAACTACTTGAAGATGATGATGATGAACTAATCCAATATTGTTTAGAAATTGTTGGGCCATTCGTTTGAATATTACTTATGGAAAAAATAGAAACAAAATTCTGTTAAAATTTAAAGAATTAATTAAAATGTTAGATATTCTTGGGTTCATTAGAATTCATATAAAGAAAATATGTAAGAAATATGAACTGAGAACATATAAAATTTCATTTTGTTTGTCTCAAAATTCCATTAGTTTATAACTCATTGAACCAATTTAATTCATGTTATATGAAACTAATAATGAACTGAACTATAAATATAGATTAGGACAAGCATTCATATAAACTTCTAGAATAGAAGAACAATGTTATAATCAAAAGATTATTTTTATTCATTATATATTAATTTAATAATGAGTGTTGTTTTACTATTTTGCTTTTGACGTGTAAACGTTACATGGTTTCTATTGAAGTCAATAGAGATCGATCAAAGGATAGGGTGGGTTTTTTTTCTTTTTATTATAATATGATTATAAGAAGGTACATTTTTTTAATTGATCATAGATCAGAGTACCGATTCGAGTCGCATTAGCGCGCCATAAAAATTTTTAGCCTCGGGTAGAATTCTGACAAGTAAGAATCAAGTTGTCTTATAATTACCTAATGGATGTTGATCTTTAAAAAAAGGACACACAAGAATTCGAGATGTGATAATGTTTTTTCTGCTTTTAATTATTCAAAGAGTTCGTGTAGGTCGATGAGAAAAAACAACAAATGTTCACTGTCTCAAAACCAATTCCGTATAATTGATTGAAAAGTATTTCAGAACTCAAACCAAGTCGGTTTTCAAAAAGAATTAATCTATCTAGCACGGTAATAATAATAATAATAATTGAAGCTAACAACTTTCGCTTGATATTGAATACTTTCAAATGTTCTCAAGCGATCGAAACCATTGAATCCGTTGATTTGTAAAATAAAATAGTTTGTAAGACGTTGTTTATTACATAGTTTTTCTTCAACTCGTTAAATTAGAATGTCTCGTACGCTTTTGAAAAATAACTGCTCAGTGTATCGCGTATTGTTAGAAAGAATATTAAATAGATATTGATAAATATTAAAATTTTGTAAAAAGAGAAATCATTTCATGGCTATTTTGAACAATAAATTCGTGAAATTAACTCAACTGTATGTTAACTTATTTATAAAAAACGATTCTATATTGTAAACGAAGCTTTAAAAAAAATATATTACAAGCTGCATGCATCTGATTTTTCTTTTCATTATCAATAACTCAAAATATGAAGATTCGAATCATAATTGAATTTTAATTCGAAATCAATCACCTACTGTCTCATACATGTTTAAGCTATTCAAGACTTTCTCTTTTCAAATTGTTATAGCTGTCGTGAAGAATTTGTTTTAGTTCAATCAAACCAATATGATATGCGAGAAAAAATAATTAAAATGCAGAATCATGTTTTAGATTATTTAGAAGATTTCCATATTCTTACGTGGATGCTTCATTTGCTATTTTCGTTATAGATGTATTTTCATCAGACTAGAAATAAATTTAAATTAAATTAAAAAAATAAAATCCTATAAAAAAAATATTTTTACAGAAATGCCCATTGAATAAGGTCGAGTTTTAGGATTAATTTGTCGAAAAAGTAATTTCTGAATAAGATTAAGACTAGTAGATGTAGCTGTTGGCTTTGGTTCATCTTTATGAATTAAAAGAAAATATATATGCATAATGAAAATCTATAACAACAAACATAAAATATTTTAACAACCTTTAGTTCCATTTGAATCCGCACTGGATGATTCGAACTTGACAAGAGAAAAACGTCGAGATCTATGATTACGTTTTTTATACATTGATGTCGATTTCGAAGCTATAAGTTTATGTTCATTCGATAAAATTGCATCCGATGTTAAATTACATGTTCTTGATTTTTGAGTTCGATCCCTGAATAAATGAAATAAGATAATAAAGAAAAATATTCACGGTCAAAGAATTCTTTTTCTTTTTGCATGCTCATTGAAGTTGAATTAATAAGAAAAGAAAGATAAGCTTTTATTTAACTAGACAACATCCCCCTCATCACATCTCAATAATTACGTCATTCCAATATGCTTCTACATGATTGGATCGAGTACTAATAATCATAACTATAATCTACATTTAGATAAGAATCAGATAAAATCTTTAACTAATTATGTATTCGTCAAGTGTTGATTTAATATTTCAAAAAAAATATATATATATTCTAATGAAGATTAATAACAAATGTCTATCTGATTTTCCTATACATAATATTAACGCATGGGATAATAAATTGACCTCTTTCTTTTATGGACACAATGTCATTCATGCAATCGAATAAGTAACATAATATCCTTCTATTATATCAAATGCAATCGTAATAATAATAAAAAATCCCGCATGACTATCGACAAAAGTACGAGTGCATGTTTTAGTAGCAAGGTCTACTAATGTCATGACGACCATACGTATTGGTCTAATATAACTGACGGAAGCATAGAAATATTTGTCTACATAGATCTACAACAGTGTCTATGACGTAAATGAGAAAAATTATCAGAAGAATTCGATGAAACTATTATCAAAGAATGTTTGATGTATCTCTTGGTACCTGCGATTTGCATACGTTTCTATCTATTTCTGTTAGTGCTAACTGAATTTTCTAAAAATATAAATGCATTCATTATCATCTAGAGAAAAAAAAAGAAATGATTCATATTGCTAATATATCTCTTGAAGAAGTCTTTTAAGAACCCTTCAAAGAATGATGTCAAATATGATTCTCATCACAAACAGCTTTTATCTAAAATACTTTACAAAATATATTTATAATCGATACAATCGTCAAAATAAAAGTGTTTCTTCCTATTTTTTAATATACGTATCGGAAAAAGTTTCTCGAGACTAAGTTTCGATATCTTTATATTAGTTGAAAAATTGAATTAATTATCACAGATAATGAAGAAAGAAAAACGAATGAACCAACCTCATAATATTTTCTCCTTATTTTGAACCAAATATTTCTCGACATTAGTGATGAAAACAAAAATTATAGTTTCACATTATTTAGTTTTATACTCAGTATTGCAAACTAGCGAAGCTCTTGTATTATCATTGATAATAGTTTTTACCTTCTATTGAAAGAAAAACTGAATGAAAACAACAACACCTACCCGATGTTTTGTTTTAAGGATTTGTTTTTATGTAGTGAGCATGATCTGTATTATAATAATTCTAGAGTCTCTAAATGCATCTGATATAATCATGTTCATCCATGATTCAAATTATAAATAAACTACATGATTACGCATATATTTGTCAATAGAAAAATGATTAACAATAATAACTCGGCTTGCACTAAATCGACAACGAAAATGTAGGACTGGAACAAAAGAGTTCTTAAAAAAGCAATGTTTTTTTGTAATTATGCTGAGAACGTGTTCTTTTGTGCAAAAACAACTAGATCCTTTCGAAGATGAAAATAAAAAGAAGAAGCACGCATCTCTTACATAATGTAAGTGAATAATACTATTATTTAGATTACTTTTGATGATGAAATAGGAGTGCATGACTAAAATTTAGTTTTTCTTGAAAAGAAATTCTCTTGGACATTTATCTAATGTAATTTATCATTGTCATGCTGAATACTTTTTAAACATGCGTTCTTTTCATCATGCTCTCGATGAATTCTTCTATCTATTATTATTTTTGTCGAACAATAAACTGATGAAGATAGAAAGTTATAGCACATCAATATTCATTTATATATATATATATATGTATCTTCATGAGGAGTATAGGGAAAAGTATGAGTTAAATGAAACGGTGAAGTGTTGATTTCTTTTAGAAATATTTTATTCTATACCTTGATTGAAACATTCAAATTAATAAAATCAGTAAAATACGATGCAACGAACATGAACAAACAAAAATAAGAAATTATTTTTCTAATCGTTTCCCTTTTTCTTTTTGGCTTATATGTAATAGTTATAAATACCAAGGTTAGTCTACGGCAGCTTGATTCTTGATTAAGAATGTCTTCAGGGAAAAAAAATCTATCAGATATATTGTGATGTTTATGTTATCGGAAAAAAACAAGCATCTGTACATTTCTATACATGTGATTCGTTGAAATAAAATACTTTTTTCTCATTAGTTATCCGATCGATGTTTTCAAACTATCTTTTGTGTTTTTTCAGATAAAATATTCACATCATACTATAGAAGAAAAATATATATTAACGTCATTGATTAGCTTCTCTTTTCGTCATTCTTTAGAATTATTTCATTTTTAACTTATTATACTTAATGAATATTGAAATTATATAAAACTATTCAATCTATTTTCTTGATTCAACATAAGATAGATATCAGTTTATGTTGATAAGTCAAGGTCTTCTTCCCTTTTGTTTGATCGTTGCATCTAGGCAGTTTGTACTCGCAATCATCAATTACATCATTCTTTTGATAGTCAGTCAAACCAACACATGGCTGTGTACCATTTTATGCGTATCTACCCAGAGATATATCTTAACATGTGTATAGCCAAATAAAAAGTCAATTGACTAGACTTTCAATCAAGGATACTGATTTATCTAAACTAATTAGCAAAACTAATGAGACCTTCTCAAACAGTTATTTTCAATTGAGAACTGTGCTCGGTCATAGCTATCATATCTTAAAAATAACATTGTCAATTTGCTTTCTGTACTCACTACCGTTAATCCATAGATTAAAAAAGATCAAGATGAATAATAATATATTAAAAATATTCTGATCGATATCTTAAATGAATATTATTGAAGTTGATCGTTTTGTCAGTCGAAAAATTTTCTGTCCCCCTAATTATAAAAAAAATTATCCTTCTTTATCGCTCGAAAAAAACAACAACAATCCTATTATAATCATTAATATAATCCTCTTTTGTGAAACACGATCTGAAAGAAGTGTTGAAGTATAGAGAGTAGAAATTTGGACTAGTTCGCCCCCCCCCCCACAGACCGTTACAGGGAAATTAATTAATTAGCTAGTTGGTTTATTAATTAATTATTAAATTTCTCAGTAACGGTCTGTGATGGTCTCTAGCTACTCGATACATCATAATACAAACCGTGACAGAGAAGCTCCACAGTTCATCACTGGCCACGGCCGAAAGGCTCCATATATGATTACAGACAGCGGCAGAAAAATTGCAAAGACTTAAACACCGTGGTAGACGAGTTCCAGTGAAGGAGTTCAATCGTGTTTCACATTTTAATCTTATAGGGATTCCACTAACAGCTTTTTGTTTTTAAAAAGAATTTCCATTATAACTTCAATGGACGGATCATATTAATACATTCTATCTGATTATCGACTTCATTAGAATGAACCCAGTACAAGTTCTCCTTGCATTATTATAATTTAAATATAGAGCTCTTCACAAGTCATATTTTCCTTAAATTTCTCTAGCATGCTAGACATACATTGTTTCTACAGAAAAAAATAGAAACTTTTGCTGCGTTTCCAAAACAACAAATCCGTTTTGTAAAAAAAGAACGAACTTCATGCATCGATCAATTTCCTTATCAGATCAATTTTTAAAAAAAAGTCATAGTCATTTCATGAGCCTTTTCTTTCTTGTGAACTGACCTTTCTTTACATATTGTTATTGATGTCATTTCTGTTGCATGAGGAATATTACCACGAATACTGTCATGCACATGTCGAAAGTCATTGTAATGAGTTCTACGTTCAGCAATACCAGCAAATGAAGCACATTTTTTGATTTTTTTCGATTGTAAATTATTTGTTGAACGAAAAAGTATTAATGATGGACGACGTTGCAAGATATTATTATCATTATGAATTGATGATGAAACAGTATGAAATTTTAAATGTTCTTGCCACCATCGATATAATTTAACCCAGTTATCAGTAGTAGACATATCCTGTAATATAGGCAAATAAAGAAAAACTAAATAACAAGAATTGATGGTTGCTTTGTTATGAATGCGTGATGATATTCCACATTTTTCTTATCAATAAATAAGAATAATCTAAAGTGATGACAAACATGAAACAGTTCAATATACAGCTGTGTTCATCATATAGATAACAGCCATTCATTACAACAACATAAACCAAAAGTAATAAGTGAGACACGCATAAATCAATAGTAATGCTCGTAGAAGAATCAACGACCAGGAATTAGTTAGCTCTCTAGATTACATATATATGTGCATGAACAATTGCCTTCATTTGTTTAAGTACAATATAGAATTAGGATTTTTCTTATCAACTGAAGAAATCTAAAAATAGAAACAAACAAGTAGAATGGTGAACTAGTAGTATAGTCGTCGTAGAAGAGAACTAAAAACTGGTAAAATCCTTTATAATTATGAACACGAAGGTGCATGATTTCTTAATCGAGACAAAAAAAATATAAACTGCATAATTATACTCATTAGCATTCTAGCAAAAAATGTGCGGAAAAGAAGCAGGACGTTTCGCTGAACGCTCTTATTTAAAAAAATAGATTGACTTTATAGATTACTGTTATAATCATACATACAGATATACGATTTGACATGTTCAATTAGAAGAAGGCAAAAAAGGATTATAAGCCGTTCAGAAAGAAAAAACGATAGAGGCATTGACCTTTTTTCCGACTAACATTGAATTATTATCTACTATATCTGGTAAAGAAACATATGGATATACCGTTTATTGTGCCAATAAATAATATTGTAAAGAAAGTCGAGATCAAGGAGAATGAAAGAGAACGATGGAGAGATATAGAATTCATATATGTTTGGCCATATTATATCCATATTGCATCTATGTGGGTGTGTTGATCATTTCAATCATTCCAAAGAAAACATACAGAGGTCAATCAGCTCAATTGAACTTTTCTCTACTACAATCAGCATTTTATGGCATACTTCACGTAAAGAGACACAGATTTATAGAAAAAAAGATTGCTTTTTAAAATGATATCTTACAAAAAAAAATGATTATTCAATTAGTATCTTTTTTTCGATGCAACTATTATTATTATCATCCAATCTCGTTTATGATAATATTAATCTCACATAGAATAGCATGAAGAACCAATAGACATCCATCTATTTGATAAATACACTACATAGAGATTCTTGAGTAATCGCAGCCAATACTATAAATTATTTAAAACAAGATCAAGACCAAGTTCAATCTTTATAGTTGCACTTTAATATTTGAAAATGAAATGTCCATATGATAGATTGAAAGAAAATGAAAGAAAAGAAAAGATATGTAATTATTTAGCTTTTTCCTAATCGATTTCTATTAATTTATTCAAATAATATTGTATAAAATGATCAAGGCAAAAAGATATACATTTACTATTGAACTCGTTCTATACACTTAGAAAATAAACTCTAATTGAAATTCATAATAACACATCGATTTGTATAACTAGAAGATGAATAATAGAATTTTATATTGATAAAATAAATATGGCCATACACAATCAGTTAGCTTGAAATAGAATATTTTTCTTCTTTCTATTTTATAGTTTTAGAACTCATAATATGACAATTTTAGTGAATAATTTTAGTTTCTGGCAAATCTACATTATCCTTAATAGCCAATTTTCATAAATCATTGATTTTCATTTACAATAAAACGAATTCACTAAATACGCTCACTACATAATTATGTAATTTATATTCCAAGTAACTTGTGGATATTTTAATCGACGTCATTTGTCTTTTGCTAGTTGTATTGATAGAAATTAAATTAATTTTCGTATCTACCATTTAATTTTAAAAGATTTAAATAAGTTTCATGTAGTATATGAAAAACTAAATGAACTCAGCATATCAATAGACTTCTTTACTCACTAAAACAAAAAATGGATCGACACTGAACAGAAATTTCTATCATTGACTCAATGCGTTATAATGGTATATGATCAAGTCAAAAAACAATTATTGTTACTGATTTTAGCTGATTGCGACTATTAAAATCTGAAAGCGTTTGTAAGTATTATGTTCGAGTTATCCAATCACTTAAAATGTATGAAAATGCCTTCTTCATGTCTTCATAAAAATTGATTCGCACATCTTAAATTTGATTTCTATATTTTCGTTTAATATTTTCTTCGTAGCGTTGACCTTTTAGTTATATTAATGAAAGATTAGTTAATTAATACGTTAAAATATAAACAGAAGTTAATTCTCATAGTGAGGTTTGACAATCCGATCTGTAATCATCTATTCCGGCTGATAATTACGGTCATTATTAGTAAATAGCAACAAAATCACTGGACAGTGTGCATGTTTTCATAACATTTCTACTAATTGATTTCTTTTTCTTATTTTATCTAAAAAAATCTTTAATTAATTATTAAATGACAAAAAAACAAATAGTATTTCTTCTTTTTTTTAAGTAGATACTTATAAATTGATGAAGTTATTTGGAAAAATTACCGATAACCGTGTTAATTATGTTATTTGGGGGTGTAACACCTTGATAAGAATTAGAGACGCAACTAATAAAAATGCCAGATGCTACAGTATTGTTTATGACAAAATGACAGCAATGAAAATAAAATAGTATTGAATATTGGATGAAGATCCAATAGTTTATTCAATGAACAGAAATAGATGAGAATCAGAACTGCACAAGGAAGTAGTTGACGCGAGCTGGAACGATTGGAATGAATAATCAAGTTGAAAGAACGAGTATAGGTATATCTCAGTGAAGAGAGATATATGAAGATGCTTGAAGAAAAAAGAGAAGAATAATTATGTATTGATTTGGCAATATTAGACGCAAAAACAAACAAGAGAAAAAGAGAGGGAAGCTAGAAAAAGAAATAAACAGGCACCAAGATAACATCAGTGACGCTTGTGTCGTCACAGGGGGTATTGACAATAAGCATCTTATAGGCAACCTGATTTTCGATAGTATATGACTGATTATACTTTTCACCAATGAAATATGAATTGCTCAGTATATCATTCATTCATATACAAGTTGTACGTATTAATAAAATATTTCAGTTACTAATTATTTAACAGACATACTCGTATGATGAGTTGCCTCACTGACCGATATAGTAGTAGTATTTAATCAATAATATTGATAGACATTTATATATACTCATTGAACATATCTATTGTTAGTCCTAAAACATGGAAGAATAAAATATTTTAAACAATTCTAATATATAATATTCATCTAAACATAGATTAGAGTAAAACAAAGAGTTCAATCTCTTTCATATCGATGACTATTTCTGATAAACGTGTGTAACTAACTGATATATCACAAAGACTATTCTATTTTTACGTAAGACTATCGAAGAATGACTAGCAGATGAACTGATATCGACGAATGAGATTTATGAAGACTTTTCATTTTTAATAATATCAATAAACAATACAAGAAATTAATCTTAAAAATATATCAAATAATATAAGAGATATTGTTTTTAGAAACTATTGAGTAGATATATTTCAAGTTTCGTAGTAAGCGAAGCTTGATACTTCATAGGGCAAAAATGGTCGGATTCAGAAAACCGAATAAAAATATTCACGAAAGTTGCGAAACAAAGAAAATAATATCGTCGAGCAATTATGTTATATAGAAAACAAAATTTCCAAGATGTAAAGTTGCGCTCTTCTGCAATTAGGACATACCAGATAAGAAACTTCATCAATAGAAAATTAAAAAGATAATTAAAAAACAATTTGACTTTGATTCAAGCAAAAGCAAATATGCATTAAGTGATTAGCAATGAAAGAATTTTCAAAATGTTGAAATTCTTATTCATCTGAAGTCTATACGCTTCTTGAAAGCAACAATTTTTCTTCATCATTTCATCCAAAAACCGACAATATACATCGTTTGATCCCTTAGTTAACAATTGACTTTATTCCAATAGATTTAAATTAAAAAAAACTATTTACACATAAATGTGACTATCTGATTATTGCACAAAACGAATTGATCAAAAACTGAATACGAGTTTAAAAGCTTTTGTATTATTCGATTCGAAATTTTCCTTTGAATACTTTTTCTTTGCTTTTGTAAAAGCAAGCTGAACATTTTTTTTTCTATTAATTGAATAATGTAAAAACAAAATAATTAGTTAATTATTGACACAGTCCTTTCGTGTATATTTGTCAACAAGACAGAGGCGAATGATTTTTTTCTCATTTTTCAAATACAATACAAAATACACGAAGAACACTTACACACATATGAATGAGACACGAGCAGAAAGAAAAAAAGAAAGAAAACTACACAACAATCATGTAGACAAACAAAAAAAAAAGAGGAAAACCCGTCTATCTAATACCTACGAAACTGACTTTTACTGATATATGATCAGTCAGGCATCAGTAGTGATAAACAGAAAGACGTTAAACGCGAGAAATAAAGTCAATAGTGTACATACATATATTTATATATGTATATACACATAATTAATAATGAAATCTTTACTCTCTGGATTCTTCATCAACTTCATCGTCATCATCATCAACAACATCTTTTGATTCATCATCATCTCCACCTGCCTCTGCATCGCTACCAGCTACAATAAAATGAATAAATTTCGATACAAATAAATGTAAATCAATTTACCTTCATCACTTTCAGCATCGCTACCATCGCCTTGCCCTTTAAAATCTATACAAAACAAAGAGAAAAAAACAATTTATTTTCATTATATATAAAATAACGAACCATCATCATCGGAATTTTCTTCGTCGTCATCATCATAATCAGCACTGTCATCTAGATCCCCTATTTAAAAAACAAACCGCACATGTTTTGAATCATTTAAAACAATATTTTTACTTACCGCTAGCGGCAGCATCAGTAGAAGTTGCATTTCCATTTCGTTTTGAAGCTCCTTTAGCGTTACTTGGAGCTGCTCCAGCTTCTACACTGTTTGAATCATCATCATTGGTTTCTTCGCGTGATTCGTCATCATCATTAAGAGTTTGTTTATTTCTCGTCGTTGATGTTGCTGCTTTTACTGGTGTTGCCTTTTTTTTCGAACCAGTTGTTGTTGTTGTTTCAACATCTCCGTTGGATTCATCATCGTCATCATGCGTTCGCTAATCATATCAAAGCAAAAACAGCAAGTCATTGTTTCAACTGTCTAATTAACAAAATAGATTTTTACCTTTTTGCCTTTAGCTTCAGCTTCTGTCGACATAGTTTTATATTAACAATCTATTCGATAGGAAAAAGAAGAGAATGAGAAAAATCAAAAAAAAAAGAAATGATTCGCAAGAGAAAAAAACGATTTTCGATAATCTGTATATTAAATGTGACGAATAACAAAAAATATGTGGTTTACAAATTTCGTCGTATCGATCTTTTCGTTCGATATGTAATAGAGTGCGTGTATTGTTTAAGAAAGAACGATGAAATACGTCAAACAAAGAATCATTTCTCTTTTCGTTCCAAAATGTTTTATTGGTTAGACGGCATAGTAGACTTTATGTTAGACAGCCTTCACCATGGTTAACATACAGTTTTATATTAGAAAATTTTATTTAAAAAATTGCAAGTAAATTTCTAATATTATCGTTTTTTTCATATCATGTCGGAAGCAACCTTTATGGAGGCAAGAAGACGGCTTATAGAAATGCTGTTTTTTTGTTAAATTGTTTGATAATTTTTCAAATTGTAAAAACTAATGGAATAAAATAAATTTCATTGATCTTTCTTTGTATCATTTGGTAAAAAGAAATTATTAAATGAAAATAGCGACACCTATATCATAGAAAAATATATTATTAAATGCATATAATATGACGTTGATATAAAGAAATTTCTCAATTCTACAAAATACAACAATGAAATGAATGAAAATTATTCAGTGAAATATTCAAAGAAAAATGAATCATTGGTTAAAATGTTTTAATCAGTCATATTCTTTTTGTGAGAGATGATGTGATAAAGCTGGATCTGAGTAGAAGAATTTAATGGCTAAGGTAGAAAGTCTACACAAACAAACTGTTGAACGATTACTCCGACGGAGAGCATGTTTTACGAAAAATTATTTCATCGTACTAGTAATACAGCTATGAATAGTTAACTAATCTAGATCTAATATACATTTATTTTTGTTATTATTTAATTGTTTTGTATCCTGAAATAAATATAACGTTGACGACAAGTATAGAACATTGTTTCAATAACGAAGAAAATATTGTTGTACAATTCATAATTTTTACATCAGTCTATATCAACGAGCTGCATATTCCAATCTATTGAAATATCATTTTACTTAAGAGAAGCATTTAGTTGTGTAATTACCTTGAATTATATTTGCATCATTGCTTGAATTCTTGTAGATAAAATCTGAATTAGACTATATATCATGTCGTTTGAATCCATTCTTGAGCAACAACGCCGTTATCATGAAGAACGTGAACGATTAATGGATACGATGACAAAAGAAATGTTGCGTAAAAAAGCCACAGTCAGTTGATTTTTATATTTCAATTCATGTTATTAAATTTTACAATTTTAGCATCGTGATCAAATCAATTCTGAACATATGGTTAAATTATTACTTGATGTAAGAAAATTGTATATGGAATTAAAATATTGGCGTCTTTTATTTTATTTTATTTTCAGCGTTATACGGAAACGTCAAGTCACTTGAAAGATATGTATGATGATAAAGATGGGTAAATATAATTATTATTCATTTTATAATACAGAATTTACTCTTTGTAATAGATCTCGTAAAGAAGAAATTCAAGCATTATCAGGACCAAATGAATTTACAGAATTTTATTTACGACTTAAAAATATTCGTCAATATTATCCGAAAAATTCATCAGAAGAAGTTAGTTTACGAAACAATAGTTTAATCTTATTTCTTGCTTCATTTTTAGATTGCTATTCCTATGTCAATGGAATATGAACAATTTATGAGACAACTACAAGAAACTGAGGATGGTGAACCACTAGGTAAAGACATACATTTGAGGCAAATATTATTTACTTGTTTTTCTTATTGATCTGTTTAGCATTAGCAAGTTTTACTGACGAAGAAGGTTATGGTCGTTTTCTTGATTTACATCAATGTTTTGAAATCTTTTTAAATATCAAAGGACTTGAAGTAAGAAAAATTTTTCTCTTCTATCATAGTAGTATTTGTTTTTGTATTATTAATGAATATTTTTAGAAATTAGATTATTTAACATATTTACAGAAATTTGATCGTTTTCATGAAATTCAAAAAGATCGCAAAAATTTTGAATACCGACAATATTTACTTGAATATTTATTTCCTTATCTATTAGACTTTCTGAAACGTTGTAAACCTTTAATTAATATCGAAAAAGATTTAATTAATGTTAAACAAGATTTTGAATTGAAATGGGAACAAGGAATTTTTCCTGGTTGGCCGGTAACCTGAACTAAAAGATAACTTTTATATTGCTATTATTAAAGTATTTTCTTTGCATAGAAAGAAACAGGTGGTGCTTTGGCGAAAGGTGGAGCTTCTTTGGATCTTAGTGGATTTTCATCGTGGGAGGTAAGAAGATTTTGTTTTAGAAGTTAGTGTTAACATATATTATGGAGCAGACATTTAATGAATCCGTAGCTTTACGTCCGACGTTGACTGCAATGTTTTGTTAGTTAAAAAAAGATGAGAAAGTCAACTATGATAGACCTATCTGGGTTATGGAAATAGTTCTTATGTTAGCTTAGAAATTTTGACAAATGTTCGACAGTGAGAACCAATCATATAGCTCCTGATTGCATAAGAATTGCAATACAAATTCGATGTATACCTATTGTTGAGTTAATTGTGAAGTTTTCGAAATTGAAGATTTCCTGTTTTTCTTTTTATGAAACTAATAAAAGTAAAAAGAATTTACTGTATTAATCCTTTTTGTACTCTATACGATTTAGACAACACAACGAAATAAGTATTGTCATTGAACTTTTTTATGTTCTTATAAACCGATGAATTTGGTTTTGAGTAATTTGTTAAAATATACACAATGAATTTTATTTATCAGGCTATATCTACGTACTGTAGTTTGAAGTACATTCAAGATTCTTTTCGATTTGGTTTTTGAAAGTTGGATTAATCTGATTCTATTAATTGAATAACGGATCATCGACAACTAATTTCATAAAATTTACATTTAGTTTTAAGTCTCAATAACTAAGCTGTAGAAATTCGAAAAAATTAAGTTTTAATTAAAAATTTTGTATTGTAATTTAATATATTTTTGACATTTGTCTAACATATGTGCTGCTGCAGCTGTGAGTCAATCCTTAACACATGCAAAAATTTACTTTGAAAAGAGAAAATTAACGTTTTTCAGTGAAATAAAGACTTGAAAAATCATCAGAAAGTATGATAGAAATCACAAATTTTCAAAGACGTATTCCAGAAAAATCGAGCTCATTTTGACAGTCTAATTTTCATAGAAAATTGTCTGAATTAGAATTGTAATTCTCATTCAATGTTTTCGAATTTCTGCAGATTTAGTAAAAAAGTTGAAAAATAAACGCATATATTGTCAAATAAATTATATATTTTTCATGATAACGTTATAATTGAGCATAACTAGACACTAATTAGTTAGGAATACTATGTCAATTAATTTTAGATGATAATAGCATTCTGTAAATTTTGATTGAATATGTTTTTTTTCTTCTGAATTTTAGGAATTAGCATCTGTTGGTCTTGATCGATTAAAATCTGCTTTATTAGCACTTGGAATGAAATGTGGCGGGTAAAGATTAATGTTTGATGTTTAATTATTTCATATGTTAATATCTATACGATTTTGATAGAACATTAGAAGAACGTGCTAAACGCTTATTTGCAACAAAAGATAAATCATTTGAAGATCTTGATCCCTCGTTGTTTATGAAAGATGCAGATAAAACAAAACGTGGAAAGTTCGTATTATTTTCTATTTAATAAATAGAATGTTTATGTTGATTAAAAAACAATTTTTAGTAAAGAAACAATTCGACATAAAGAAATTGCTGGGATGGAAGCACAAATTTATCGTCTTGTAGATTTATTAAGTGAACAACGTTCAGCAACATTAGATAATGTTCGTCGTAAACAGGCAAGAGCTGGCGAAGATAATGAAGATGATGAAGATGTCGGTGGAGGAGATATATCAGATGATGATTCCGGTCCAGAAGAAGATGGACTTATTTATAATCCAAAAAATTTACCTCTTGGATGGGATGGCAAAGTAAATTTTTAAAGAAAAGTAAATAAATTTCCACTTTTTTTTGTTTCTAGCCAATTCCTTATTGGCTTTATAAATTACATGGTCTTAATATGTATTTCAATTGTGAAATATGTGGAAATCATACATATCGTGGACCGAAAGCATTTCAACGTCATTTTGCTGTATGTTGCCGCTTTTCTTTCCTTTTCTTTTGTTTCATTGATGAATCAATTTAGGAATGGCGTCATGCGCATGGAATGCGATGTTTAGGTATTCCGAATACAGCTCATTTTGCAAATATAACATCAATTGAAGATGCTTTATCATTATGGAATAAATTAAAAAATAATAAAGATGATGAACGGTGGAAGCCAGAAATGGAGGTTTGACTTGGTTTAAATATTTTTTTAAATTTATGTCGAGAATTTAATTTTTTTTCTTTAGGAAGAATTCGAAGATTCATTGGGAAATGTTGTTAATAAACGAACGTATGATGATCTTCGGAAGCAAGGTCTTTTATAATTAAAAGAAAGTCAATAAACTTTGATCTTTGTTTTTCTTCCTTTTTGTTACTGTGTATATTTAAAAACGAAATATAAAAGTTTATGTGTTGTGTGTCAATGCCACGTTTTCATTCTATCTTTCAATAAAGAAAGATATAGCATATTTCATAAGAATTCCTATCAATAGAAAATAAGCTATGGGCAAAACGACTCTTTGCGAACTACATCTGGTTCTTTTTTGCACATTTTAAATAAGTTGAGAATTAGAATTTCGTAGTCTACATCCCTTTCTATTCAGATTTTTTTCTCTTTCGAAATCAATTTGTTTAGAGCAAATATTTAATGATGATTATTGGCGCCTGTTGTGTACGACGCTGCATTACTAGTTTTTAGTAAATAATGTTAGTCAATTTTTTGAGCGCTTCGATGTTACTGACGAACATTGAAAATAGTAGACAGTTAGAACTGATATTTGACACTTTTTGCACGCATCTACAAGATTTTTTTGCTGACTTACGGCTAATTTGATTTTAGAAAAATATTAAGGGTATGGATGTGCTGCTGCTATTACTAATGAGCCCATCTGGAAGACTCGCAACACCACCCTTCATATTTCTTATTCTTTTTCAGCCTTTAAACTAGTCAGGATTGATTCGACAGACAAAATGGATTAGGTCTGATTGGATTCAAGGACATTCAAGACTAGCCTGGAAGTGTTTGAAGGACCATTAAAAAAACCTTGACTATACTCATGACGGATGTGCAAGACAACTCAGATTAGACCTGATGGATATTACAGGCATTGCGGACTAGTCCTGGGGATCATCTTCCTTAATTTTTTTGTTTGGGTTATAATATAAAATATTCTTTTATGTTTCTTTTCGTGCTTGTGATATACCAACAGTGCATCGCTTACTGTCAAAAAAGGAAAATAGATTAAGAAGAGACTTATCCGTGGAAAGATGATAAGAGAGAAAATTAGGTCGCGAAAACAGAAAACCTGACCAAGACAAGCGCGACGGAATTTATCAACAACAATGTCAAAGAATGAATTGACATTATATGAATGCGACATATTGGTTCTCTAATAATGACTAAAGATTTTTCGATAGTTTACTCTTCGACGTTTTGAATTCGTCATAAATTCAAATTCTCCACCAACTAATATCTACATCTCAATTAGATTTTAGATAAGTATAATTGAGAAGGACGATTCTCGTTTAGTTGAAAAATTTTAATTCAAAAGAAAAAGTATAGAATATGTGCCGCGTACTGTAATTACTTTGATTCTATTGAACAGACTAATTTGCATCAATGAAAATTATTAAACCATATTATTATGTCATTCAGCAAAAGTTTCAAGATCACTAAAACAAAAACCATTTGTAAAGTGGTATTTATAATTAAAATATTTAGAACATTGTTGTAAACCACAAACCTTAACCCTGAAAAAGTAAAAATAGAGACGTGACTAAGGATGTTTGCTTACTGGTTACTTTCATGCTGACACACACTCGAAACTCTCAACATATTTACATTTTTGTATTTTTAAATTTCGATATCTTTATCTTTGGATGTGAGTAGAGCAGATCTAGATGTTCTGTTCTTTGTGTAAGATTTATAACAGTTCCTATAAATCTTTTCGATGAATTCGGTCAGAATTATTTTTTCGAATTGGTCTGTTAAAGAAAATGAAAATATTTTGTATAAGCTAATGATATTACATCTTTTAAATTGAGAATATCGGAGAAGTCCAATAAACAACAATACATTTGACTTCCGACTATATTTATATTTGACAACACTTCACATGTGTTTGAACTAATCTATCGCAGATAAATAATAAATAGCGCTAAATTAAGGAAAAGCTTTTAGTTCTAAGTCAAATTCAAAATTTGATCAAAGAAGAGAAAAACAGCACAATTACAGGTGTATAAAGACGATTTCAAAGCTTTCTCTATTTTTTTAGAAATATAACTATTGACCGTTAGCTTGTTATTTACAATACAATATGATATCAAACCATTAAAATTTGAAACTCAAATATCGGGAGAGCAGTTGTTAGAATCTACTGGAAGCAGAAATTCCTATAATGTTGAGTTTTTCTCTGCGATTTTAACAGCACCGATTCTACAAAATATTTACATGAGAATCTCTTTTAAATGCACGACTATGAGACTTTTAAAAAGTGTTCACAATTGACGGGTGTCTATGCAGACTATCATATGTATTGTATTTCTTTTCTAGTGTCGAAATAATTGGAGGTCATTTAATATATTTCTTATCATCCTGTATTTGAATTGTTATGAAAATGCTAGCTTTCTAACAGAATAAAACCTCTACTTTATTTCATTGAAGAGTATATGATCGGTTTAGTCTCGATTTATAGGCATTCGATGGACTTTATTGTACAATTCACATCGTAATAAATCAGCAACATCGTTTTTATTATATCTGGAATGCATTAATGTGAAATAATGAAGCGAAGGCAGAGAAAAATAATAGTCGAGCTTCGAGTATAAAGATATTTATTTTCAGCTGTGAGATGTTTACTTATCGAAGCTGTCCGATATAATGCAAAAGCATTCCCTTTTTTTTGAGTTGAACTGTCAAATTATTGAAATGCTTTCATTAGCAAGATAGTTCAATGATTTTTGTAATCGTTGTTTTGAAAAGTATACTCTAGACAATTTAACTGATCAAGGAATAAATAATTTGTAGAAAGGAAAAATGTAAATTTTTGAAGTTTTTAATTTATTTATAAGTCATTTTCGTCTTTAGTTTTAAGGGTTTTGTGTTGATCTAATCGAACTGACAGTAAAGTTTCACAGGAAAATTGAAGATATCAAGAGTTTTTATGAACTATACAATCATATACAAACAGTTTGTGTTGAATAAAAATTAATTGACCAGAAAAATATTTTATTCATTATTATTTGAAAACTTTAGTTGTGTATTGCTAATTCAATATCGATGACAACTGAGATTTATTTCTTTGTTTTTATAAATCTTCGAAAGTCTTGTGGATACTTTTTCATGAAATAAAATCTGAGTTAAATTTTTTACAAAGATAGAATTCGTTAGTAATAAGGAAAAGCACATTAGAAAGATTTCGTCTCGAATCTGTCGATTGTTTTACAACAAATCAGTTCATGAAATTCGACATCGAACTAGACTTATTATTATTTTTTATTTACAAAACAAACTACAAGGTCTACTAATATTCTTTTTATCGTTGACAATACTTTTTATTACGATTCTTCTAAAGTATTGATTATATTTTGAAAAATGAATAAGTCTGGCGCATGAATTTCTTCTTATTGTTTTCTTTTCTCAAATGAAATTTGAACTTTCTTTCGTTGTTATTTCGATGTTCGAAATAATTTTTATTCTTTAAACGATTATGTATTTTTTTATTGTATAATTCTAAATGTCTTCTCGACGCTCATCACCATTAATGCTTGTGCGTCCATTCCGTGTTCGTCTGTCAATTTTAGATCTACGAACATCCCAGTCATCAACTAACAATTCATTATTACCATCATCATCAACACAACGTCGTTCAAATACTAGCAATCCGCTCACACTTAAATTAAATGAATTTCTTATCGAACAAAATAAATACACCAACGGAAAAAATGATTCAATAACAATATCAGATCGTGATACACATGATCGAGAAATAATTAAACGATTTCTTCATTCAAACAATGAAATAGAAGCAAGAAAAATTTTAGGACAAATGTGGAAACAATCACGGTTTTGTGATTTGATGCTTGTTGTCGATGGAAGTGAATATTTAGCGCATCGAATTGTTCTTGGTAGGTTTTATTTGATGTACTTTCATCCCTGATCTTTAAATTTAGAAAACAGTAATTACAATAAATTTATGGAAACTAGTCTTTGCTCTTCTCTGTAAAAGATGTCTACTGTATTATTATTTTGTCAGTAAGCTTATGAGATTCATATTTTTTTCGAAAATAAAACTATCTATTCCACAAGATTTAACACGTCACAGACGTAGTTTATATTTAGGCATAATATAAATATTTATGAGATCTACCTAAGATAAAGGAACGAAATACAATGTAGCTACTTTGCATAATCACAAGCAGACTGTTTTGTACTGTATTAAACGAGTTCCATCTCTTTATCATTTTGTTTTACGTTTATTCTTCAGCAATAAAGTAACGTTTATTATAACGAGACTTAGTGCATATATTATTTTGAATTTTGTATTTTGTACATTTAAATATTTGTTTCAGCTGCATTTAGTCCAAAATATCGGTAAGAAAAAGCCATCGAATTATTCTGTAATTTTGTTTTTCATTTTATTCAGTGCACTTTTTCGTGAACGCCGTACTGATTTTGTTACACGTACACATCTTCGACGCACAACACATAAAGGCCTTCAACTTGTTTTAAATTTTTTATATACTGGTAATAAATATTTTCCAATCATTTCGCTTAGTTTTATGTGAAAAAATATCTCATATATATATATGTATCTATCTTCAGGTGAATTAACTTTAACATACCGTAATGTAAATGATATTCTCATTTGTGCAAAAGAACTTGATATTGCAAAAATTTTTGAAATATGTGAAGAATTTTTATCAAAATTTGAAAAACGTCACGTATTTCGTGTACTTGACTTGTCAAGACGTTATGGAATGAAAAAGGCTTTTTATGAATCACATTATTATCTATCAAAAAATTTTAATGAATGTATCAATATGAAAACTTTTCTTCAATTACCATATGCAACTATTGCCAATATATTAGCGGATGAAACAATACAGAATCGAGATGAAACTATTGTTTCAAGTCGAATTTTAAATTGGATTACTTCAAATCATGTAGAAAATATTCAAGTTATTATGCATTTGTTTAAAAGAATTCGATGGAATAAATTAGACTATGAACAACAACGAGAATGGTTAACTGCGAGTCATGAATTGGCTGAAAATTCAAACTTAACATCACTTATTAAAGAACACATGATGTAAGTTCAATCAAATATGTTGTTTGTAACTGAAGCAGACTGTTGTCATTTATTAGAAACGAATATATTTAAATCTTCAACCGTTTTTGAATCAAAACTATGTGCATCAAATAGATTTCTAATATCGTGAAAAACGTTTCGCGCTAGTGATTTCTCACTACAAAAATCTTGTAGTTTTATGTTGATTTTGAATGAAATAGGATGGTCTTGCTAAGAAACATCATGAATACTGAGGTTTGAATTTGACCAATAGCCTCACACAGAAACAAACCTTATCGAACACCGTTTATTGTAAAAGTTTTGGATCTTTGAAAATTGCTTCCGTATCGAAATAAGAAAATCGAGATCTACCTGTGTAAATGGGAGAAATTCAAGGCTTGCTTTTACCATAGTCATATTTGTTGATAGGAAATGGTAGATAATAAGCATTTTCCAGAAAATATTTATTTATATGAAATTACGAATGAAAATTTGACTGATCGAGGAAAATAATCCATTCTAATTACGAAACGTTTGTTTTCGACGAATTTAAAATATGTTTCTTAGCTTTGCTGATCAAATGTGCAATAAATTATGTGAGATATCTCATAGTCAAAACTCCAACTAAAATTATTGACATTACTCTTCTGCAATTTCACTTATGAGCAAACTATCAATTGAAAAGTAAAGACAGGATACACTTTCAATAAAATTTCTTGCTAATTTTTATCTTGGTATTCACGGATTCTCTTGAGTGTTCCCACTGCCCTCAGAATGTTATAAGAATCCGGTATATGAAACCATTTATTTTCTACGAATTTAAAAATTCTCGATATGTTACAAATAATTATATTGATCACATGTCTTTTGAAAAGAAAAAGAAGCATCATTCTATTTTACTCGTTTTAGACTTGCTTATGAAAAATCTAATCATGCAAATTCAATCTCAAAACCAAATGAACTTAAGTTGAACCTCACTAGTTCTGTCAGTCGTCAGACAAATCGAAATCGACATCATTCTTGATATTAATTCATCATTTTAAATGGACTATCTTCTTTATTCAGTTTCATTTTTCAAAAATACGAAATACATTACTTAGTATATATTTATCTGCATAACTTCTCTCAATAAGAAAAGAAAGATCATATGTGTAAAAGTTTCGACATGGAATATAATAAATATGCAAATAAAAAAAAGAACTCAACAACGAAACGAGTGCATGCTTTTAATCAATATTGGAAATGAACAGCAGAAAAAACAAATGAATGAAACATCATCACTGACATGACATAGATCTAAGTAGGATCTTCCATAGGGGAATTTGATTGAATATCATTGGAATTTGTTGGTAATAATGGTGAATGTGATCTTGATAGAACAAGTTTATCGTTACTGTTATTGAGTAGATCTTTGTTACGTAATGTACGTAAACGTTCATTCTCTCGTTGTAAAACATCGCTCCGTGTACGTTCATTTTCTAAATTATCACTGACAATTCGAAGCTAGAACAAACAAGAAAAAAAACAGTGGGTTCATTGAATTTCATATATTAATTAGGAGAAAAAAATTTCGTGTGGCAATGTTAATAACCCGAAGATTACACGTCGGATAGAGTCCTGCAGGCCAACCTTGCCCTACCCTGCCCTGCAGGGCAGGGTAGAGTAGGGTGCAAAACTCGTAGGGCACGGCAGGGCTAGGGTACAAAGCTCGTAGGGCAGGGTAAGGTTACAAAAAAATATTTAGGGTATAAGTAGGGTGTAGCTCATACAAATAAAAATTTTCTAGAGTAGAACTTAATATATATTTCTGACATCTTTTTAATCAAAAACAGTGTAAAGAGTGATATCATAATCAAAATCGAATGGGTAGAATAACAACGAACGGAAAATAATGGCCTATTGTTTAGTACTATTTTTACATAAGCTGACGAGTTCAGTCACTTTTGATTATTTGTCGAGCAAATGTGCATGTCAATGTAATAAAAAATGTGTTCGAAATCATATCGACATGAACGTATTGTTAGTACAAACGGGTGAGTTTTGGAAGAGAGAAGGCAAAATTTAAGTGATGTTGTAAAATGCCATTTTATTTTTAAAAAACTTTCGAAATATTTATTAATTTTGTATTTGATTCTCGTTGAAAATCAATAAAATATATTGAAACAAAGTGAAGAAAAACTTCATGCTGACTTTTACTTCGACCTGAAACTCTAAGGATATGATAGGGTGTAAAATGAAAAATCTCTGTGATAGGGTAGGGTAGGGCAAGGTTACGAAGTCTATAGGGCAGGGCAGGACAAGGGTGCGAAGTTTTACGATAGGGCAAGGTTAGAGTACAAAAAAGTCTTAACCTGCAGGACTGTAACGTCGGACATGTTCTTTGAATGAATTCTAATTGACTATATTATTTGTCAATCTAGTAAACCTCAAGATTGGTCCATTGTAGCATGTTTTCGCATCTCTATCGCTTAAAATTGCTGATCACTATTTTGATGTTGCAAGAAAAAGTAACAAAACAAATTCCATTCAAACAAAGGAAATTCAATAAGATTTAGTTCTGTCTTTGTATGATTAGAAATTAAATAGAAAAAAAAACACATTTACCTCGCGTTGTAATCGTCTACGTTCTTGTTTTAATTCATCTTCAATGCGCTCTGCATCGTCTAATTGCTGTTTATATCGTGTAAGTTGAGCTTCATAACGTATATTCTAATTGGAAAAAATAGCATTTAAATCAAGGAGAAATCAAAGAAATGGAATATAATAGAGGAGAAACCCATCGTGATATCATGTTTTACATTAGTCTTTGATGCAATTCAATGAGCTAGAATAGTAATCTCAAAAGTGGAGAACCGAGTTTTTTAAAATCTAGCCTATTGATTCATTTCCGTACAATGTTTATGTTTCCGATTAAAATCGTCAAGTAGCATTATTTTTTCTTGAAACTTACCTAATTCAGAAATATTCTATTTACGGAGCCAAAAAATCCTATTATTCATTTGAGATAACGAAGATTTTAAGTTATTTCCTACAGATTCAATCAACAACCATCTAAAATTTCTGTCCTAAATCGAACAAATAATGGAGTTGTTCGATGTAAACTTAGTTTATTTGAGTAAAACTAGTTTCTTTTTCCATTAAGTTTTAGTCTTGCAAATAACACACAAAATGTTAACTCTACTCAATGGTCTCTACATGGTATGAATTATCTTGACTAGCTTGGCTTATCGATAAAAACTATCAATTGATCATCAATGAATGATACTTCATTGAATATAATAGATATAGAAGTCTGAGAAAGTAATCACGAATTCCCACAAGTATGACTAGAAATAAGATAAAATTCATGTAGGCATCGAAATGTTTGTCCACTCTTAACCAATAACTATGCAGATTATTAACGAAGTAGGAGCCAAACAGTTGCTATTGATGACTTTCGTGTTAGACTGTTTTGAATCAATGGCGAATCTTCATTCAAGAAAGTTTAGAAAGAAAAAAGAACTAATTTGAATAGATATTTTTTAGTTTTTGTTTAAATTTATACAAAAAATTCGAAAGAAACAACAGCATTGAACAGACATAAACGAAGAGAAGCAGAATCAAAATCTATAAATATATTAAATTGTAGAAGTACTGTGAAGACGTTTTAACTTCGATAATTACACTATTCAATCAAAATTTATATTTATTTATTGCAGAATTCATTGTTGACTTTAGAAACTGACTGTTCAACTTAATGTTGACAAATATCAGTGTATTATTAGATGGTGGATAAGGATGCAGACATATAAATATTCTCTTCACTCCAATGCTTTCTGTCATCATGCTTCACAGCAAAACTAACTATTTAATTCAGAAGATACTAACATGAGCGAGACTATTATTCGAATTGATATGATTTTACATCATCAATTCAACATTTAATATTGAATACATTTGACGATTATCTTTCTTACTATTCAACTGTTCTGAATTAAACCAAATGAAGTTTCAACAATTAAGATGTTCGAGTTTAAGCAAATATTTTCTAATCTTCTATTAATATACTATTCGTTGATTTCGAAAGTCTTCATGATCATGACAAAAAAAATCTCTTTCATATAAATTTTTAATTAGATAACATCAAAGGATTGATTTATAGTTCAATAGTATATTACCTCTTGTTGTAATGATCCATTATCAGCTGCTAATTGTTGTAGTTTATTATTTAGATCAGTTATTTGCCTTATTAATTGTTCTATAGAAAAACAGAAAGTTAACTTTTTGTATTTTATTCAAGGTTGTTTGAGATACTTTGTTGTTCGCAATCATAAACGTTACTCATATTTTCATCATGAAAACCAATTGAATTTGGAATTTTTTGTTTTAATATTTTTAATTGATTTCTTGTTTCATCCAATTCTAATTTTAATTTATTAATTTGTTCAACTTGATCACGCTTTTCCATCAATATTCTTTTAACTTTTTCATCAATTGGTCGATTAATAGGAGAACTAGATGATTGAAATATTGCTTGAGAATGAAACTCCATCGATAAAATAGATCGATATTTTGGGCCTTCATCTAGGCAAATTTCCATTTCTGTCTCCTGTGAAATTTTGCGTACGAAAAAAAACATGTTTGTTTTCTAAGAATAAATTTACTTGAATTAATTTTTCACAATCAATTAAAACTTCTTTTAAATGTTTATGGTCCTCTTTTAAATCGATCAATGTTCGTTTTTGTATATCAAAGTCCTTGTTGAAAGAAAATCCTTTATTAAACAATTTTATCAATTAATACTACTTTGCATTTTTCTTTTAGTTGTCTTTTAATGTGATTGAATGTTTCATAATATTCATCTAATCGATCTTTATATGTATCAACTTCATAGCGTAATGCCTGTTTTTCATTATACATGCTGGAATTAATTATCATTAAGGATTTATATTTCGATTCAAGTTCACTCAATAAACGCTATATGAATACAATAAGAAAACGTCAGAAAAGAAAAATATACTATCAAATATACGAACTCGTAAATCACGTTGTTCGATGGAACGCAGATCAATATCACCATTAAGAAATTTTTGAAGTAACGACGAATGAGTATTTGCTCCTATTATACTATTCATATTTATCATTTGATTCTATGAGAATAAGTTTCATTTTTTGCTTTTCAAAAATTTTCTTTCTAACTTTTACTTTGTTCGATCCCGTTGATGCCGATGAAGTAATAAAATGTATTGTTGATGAGTCTTCACCATCTTCCTAAAACGATAAATTAACTTAAGATGATTTCAGATATGAAATAGAAGATTTACATCTCGAGCATTCTTTTCTAATTCTTTATGTCGAATATGACGTGCTTCACGATTTTGTTCACGTTGTTGTTGAAGACGAAGTTCAGCCTTTATAAGAATACAGTTTACAATGAAAAGAAGAAGAAAATAAGTACAAACTTCTTTTGCAATATCACCAAGCACATATTCTTCGGTGTGTGACGTATTAATTTGATCATAAATTTTAGTTGATGTTGAACCATCAGTTGACTTTCGATATCGAATAGGTGTTGAAGAATTCATGACATAGTTCTTTTCAAAATAATTTATAAAATAAATTTTATAACTTCTTTCGATACTTATTCTAAATAATGAATACAATACAATAAATATTGAAAAGTAAAACATATTTGAAAAGGATAGAGAGTAAGTAAAGTTTTAAACCCTTTTATTAGTGAAAAATCGATTCATTTTGGTCTTTTATAAAGTGAAACACTTCGCTGTTGAAAACTTTCAAGATAATAGGAAAAGAAGTCTACAAAGAAAAGCTCAATTTGATGGGTTTTATCTATATTGCAATAGATGTCACTCGTCAATGAATAGACAGCAAAAATTTCCTTAAAATAATTTAAACAAAAAGATCTTCAGTATCTCTTTTTTTCTTTATTGTTCTTTTTTTAAATGTATCTTAAGTAAACTTTAATTAATAAACTTTATACTGAATCGATAAGTCAGGATGAATTATTCTTATGAATTAGAGTTGTCATCAGACTACCTATCAGATCTTTTTAAACAATTTAAAATACTCAGCCGAGTTGACTTTTGGAGAAAGATATCTTGAAAAATGAGCTGTTTTATGTTTCAGCTTGATACTTCACGTACGTAAAAACAAAGAAAAATAGACAGAAAACTTTAAACCAACTTTCGAAATGCTTGCGCATGATGAAGATCATCATTTTGAGAAATATCATCTTTGTAAGTATGGCAAAATTCGTTGTAAATTTAATAAAACTTTAGTTTTAGTGTGTCGAGCAAAATATGCATTGGTTTATATATTCTTCCGTACGGGACAATAACGATTATATATTTACGCTAGTTGAGCTGAATCTATAGAGATTTTTCTTGTGCTGCTCATTTTGTGAGCTTTTTAAAACATATCTGGAATTGATTTATAAAATTAAGATTAGTTTAGAATGATAGAAAAGACTTTGAGGTATCGATTGGTGAAAAACAAAATAGGAAAATGACGTACCAATTGTTCGCTAATTAGGTTTTTTGAAACCTGTATAAATTGACTGTGATTATAGATTTACTGGAATGACACCAACATGTATATACATTAGATCCAACAGGAGTAAGTGCATACATGAAAAGTTGTGTTCAAAGAAAATCTTCTAGATAGGTCTGTGTGTAATATGTTTAGTTGCTATTTTTTAGTTATCAATAGAGGAGCACTGGAGCTAAGTGTAACGATACATATGGGGACCCTGTTTGGGTTGATATCACTTACCGTCACTCTGCATATGTGAAGAAGCGAATGAACATCATTGCCTAGAGTGGTAGTAAGTTACTCCACCTCTAGCCACTTTGTCATTACGTATCGACCCAAACAGGGCCATATTTATCGTTACAGCATCTAATTAGGTTGCCATCGAATTCTTGTTTCTTAGTATAAGACAGTTGAATTTCTTTTTCCAAAATTCCATTTAACAATTCAAATGATGCTAAAAGTGAGGCAGGATTATGAGCAGAAGTATCGTAGTTAACATCATTAAAAACCTCGCTATCAACTTGATCAAGGATTGACACAGATTTTAGTTTAAAAAATCAAGATAGGAAAAATTTTAAGCTACGGAACTGTTCTATTTCTTGTTAGGTTATTTTTTCTAATTCTTTTTTCTCGAAAATCCTTTTCAGCTACTTGGTTAGTTTCTATCTCGCGAGTGCAATCTTACATTAGATAGTTATCATGTTTATAACCAATTAAAATCTAGGAAGAAAATCGAGCGCGATCATCATTGTAAAAATAAATGAGTCAATAAAAATATTTTTCGACTGATTCAAGCCCATAAATTAAAACAATTGCGGTTGGACTCAGATTGAATTGAATTAAGTAATTTCTTATAATAATGAGGTTTTAATCCAATTTCAAACGGTTTTATGGAAAAACAACGTAGAAAATCGAAATTTCGTGAATTACACGATTGACACTGACAATAATCGATTAAAACTGCATAAAAACTAGAATCTAACTGATGCAAATCAGGTTAAGACTTTTTATTTGCCACAAAGGAAAAAAATCAATCTTACGATCATAATAAATTTGAATTCTGTGTGTATTTTTACACGAGCTGACATAATTTTACCAAAAATATGAGCCTACCCTAGACTGGAAGCGCTCCGCTACACCTGGTGCCGCTATAATTGCCAGTTTCTTCCTTGTAGTATTAAAGTCCACACTCAAACTAATTGAAACGAATAAGCGGCATACATCTTGAATATAATGCAGTGGGTAACAATATTTGAGTTATACTGGATTGCTCTACATATATTCATTAGGAAAACGGAATAATTATACGTATTTTATTTTGCTACTTCAATTGCATTTTTCGCTCAAGGGATATTTTTTATTATAATACTAAATAAAACATGCAGAAACGAGTAGAAAATCTTCAAATATTAAATTTTGAACTGTAAGCAACTTGGTGGTCTCCTCTAGAACAATAATTATCAGATGAATAAATGATAGAAAGCATGCTACTCTAAAACAAAAGTGACTTTCATTCTTATTGGATACTTTAATTACTGTGCTATTTATTCATGTAAATAGTGTACACCAAGTTCATAAATAAGTCGATACTTAGGAAGTGTTGACTACAATTTCAAAACCCGAAACGCGGCAAAAAAACACCTATACAAGACAAAAAGTCATAAATAATCATCTTATTTGCATGTGTACGTAAGAAAAAGTAGATAAACATCATAGTAGTAAATTTGAATATCGTCTAACATCATAGATTTGTCTCTCGATCCAGAAAAACAGCAATCAAATCATACATACATTCCTTTGCTTGAGTGAAAAAACTTTTCTCTTTCCTGTCTCATTTCGTTGGGGTGTCGCCATCGAGAGTTTTCAGCAATCAAGTAATCATTTTCCTTCAAGTATGTTAGAACGTTTTCACGATGTGCGATAGAAGGTTTTACTATGAGGTCTGCCTCTCTTCTTCTCTCTGATTGTATGATTATAGGCAATCATTTCTTTTGCCAGAAAAGATGCTTTTGCCAAAAGTAACGATAATTTTCTAAAAGTCTCAACATAATGATTGTTTGTGACAGTTGTATGCATGTTTATCTTTATTCACAATTTTTTCAGAGATAGTACGGTTTATAAAGAGTGAGCTCTCGCTATTTTGAACTTTCTTGCTTAGCACTACTATACAGATTCCAGGTAAGAATCATTCATCTAATCTGAGCTTTGTACGCCAGATACTGATTTGAAGATTGAATACTAAATCGAGCCTCATCAATGAGTCTAAAGAACTTACATTGATCATAAACTGATAAATTACTGGCTTATTGTCTCTGTAAATAATGAGATTGGATTTGACTAACTTTTAATGAAGTGGCATCATTTAGTTATTTGTGCAATGCTAAGATCAAGTGGATAAATAGGACATCAGTAATGACTGGTAACAAACAGGTCTTTAATTCATAACGATACCCCTTACATCTCTATTTTGTAGTGCAACATTTTCACTTCTCTGCCACATCTTTTTAATTATTTGTCCCGGTTTAATATCAAAATCTATATTAGAGAATAAATATTATTATTTGTATCAAACACATAATCGATTGCTAACCTAGAAACAAAACTTTCATAGTTAAAATATATTCTTTTCCTTAAAGTGAACAAACGATACAATCTATATCCATAAATATTGAAGTATACTGAGTTATCAGATCACACTTTTAAACGCCAGAATTTTCTTTTCATAGTTAGAAATTAATTTGCAAAGGTAGATTTCAATCCAATCATGAATATTGTATATAGCTAATAGCATAAAATGCCTACTGAATGTCTATTCATTTACTCATAATTTATTTTCATAAGTACTTCACTGTAAGAAAACACAATACAATAAATTTAGTTTTCTTTGTGGAAATAAAAATAAATAACCGCAAACTGCCAAAAATTTTCATAAAATTAAAATCTTTTCTCAAAACTAATGTGACAATAAACCGCATAAATACATATAGACTAAAGAAAATCTATAAAAAGCAACATAGCTATAAATGAATTCCAGCTAATCTTAGTTTTTATATATTGTATTTCATTTTTGAATATGGTTTATCAAGGGTGGATGTTACTGGATGGATGATTCTACTCAAATCTATGTACGCAAAGCTGGAATCAAGGCGAGTTCAAAACGTAAAGCACTGTAAAAATATGGAAACTTAAGAATGAAGATATAAAGATCGTTTCATGCAATGTCTAGTGAAGTCAAAGTCTATACAAGATTATAAGTCACATTTATTTTCTTAAAAAAATAAAAGTTAATTATTTAATTGGCAATTAGTTTCTCATTGTAGTAAAATGAAAACATTCGTACTGCAATTGTCTTATGTCTAGTTCTTCTTCATTCAGCTTCATGTGATAGTTACTTATATTTCGAGGATGTTCTTTTCTCCATAACTACTCAAGTAATTATCGAACAACCTCATTTGCTTTTACGTTGAAGCCATAACGTATGTTGTGTTTGCCTTCTTTTCTTCATTCTTTTCAAATCATCGTTGCAATTTCCACCGATTGCACGTATGACACTTTCTGCCTTTACGATGCAAGAAGCATTCAGGAAAAATTGGAATTCTGCAGTCATACTGTCTGCCAATGTTGAACGACAGAAAAATGCAATTTCAAGCAAATGTAAAACATGTGAAACTCCTGTCCAGTATTCTTATTGTGGTGCTATAGTATGTCACTCGTGTAAAATGTTTTTTAAACGAAACGCCGAAAATGGACAAGTCAATAGAAATTAAAATACTTTATTTCTCTTATTTGAATTGCTTTATTTAGGATATACTGAAATGTCATTTTGACTATTAATCCGATATCAATATGAATAGTCGTCATACATGTGCTTCATACAGACTTACGAAATGTTTAATCAATGCAATGCGTATTGAAATGATTCGAGCTTCGCGATGCAAAACAAAACAAGCGAAATGGTAAAAAAGTATCGGGTGCTGATTCAGTTTCGTTAAAATCAACAACATCAACGATATTGAGCAAAAATCATCAACCTGCAAAGGTGAGTATCTGAATGTTTTAGATTGTTGTCTTTGTTCAAGTGTTATAGTCATTGTAAGACTTTACATAAGAATACAAGAGATGGTACAGTTAGTTATTCAGATAAGCATTAACGAATTGATGGTTCAGATAGCAGAAAGATCAAATCACTAACTATCTTAATTTAACTATAATTGATATGAAAGCCTTAAGAGGTATTATTTTATTTATTTTATTATACTTTTTGTTGAGTTTAATTCATTTCATATTCTAACAATTCAATGCATCGAAATAAAAACAAAATGTATCTTAAAAGAATAGAGATTGTCACTCAAGAATGAATACTACAGCAAATTCAGTGAATAAAATTTTCACGCAGTGATGTAACATTAGAATTGGGCAGATCCAAAATTTGGTTTTGAAATCAATTATTTTTGTTCAAAAAAGCTTCAAATTTTGATCCCGTAATTCAGTGATACGTTAAATTTGAACACATTTTTCATGTATAAATCTAATAATCAATATGAGTTCGACTACAAATAAACCTACATATTTCTGAGACAATCTTGGCAATAATCTTTTCATAATAGATTCATAATTAACTGCTTGTCTAAGATTGTCTTTGATCGATTTAATCAATGCATTCATCGTACTAACTTCAAATAGCATATAAAAAAACATCCATAAGTAGTGTCTATAAAAATCATTGTTTATCGATATAGAATGAAATAAATATATTAAAAAGTATCCTGCTTTTTGTTCACACTGATTTAACAGATTCTAGAAAATGATTCTAAACGAGTATCATTGATTTAAATAACTAAAACGAATAGAAGATGAAGTTTCCTCTGTTCAAAATGTACCCGAGATCATTCGTTAGATGCTATGAACTTTCGACACATCGTTAGCAAAGCATTTCCTGTTTGTTATTATTCTTTTCAAATTCCAACCTTAAATCTCTTAGAGTCGGATCAATCAACAGTGAATGTTGATCAATGGATTCTTTTATCAAATTTAGTTCACTGATTCAATGAATGTAGTGGATATACGTCTGTTGAACGTTATATAGAACAACAAAATGTATTACCATTAAAATTCAAATTCAAATTCAAATATTCATCAATTTGTGATTTCATTACAAGGATAAAGACGAATTTACAACTTTTTTTTCGAGAAAAATCGTGATTTTATTTCCTTATCTCAGGGTAATCGTATTGCATTGCTTCGAGGTACTGTAGAGTACACAACAAGTCTTGGAGGTATGTTTACATTACGTCACTACAAATGATGTGACTATGTACCTTTCCATAAGTCTGCTGAGATGATATTTCAACCATCTGCTGTAGCCCTGAGCAAGCTTGTAATGGATGGATTCGATATAGATGATACATTTATAAAATTAATACTTGTAATTCGTGCTTTTTCGACAACTACCTGAATTTAGTATACACAAAGCGTTAAAATCAATATGACAAATGTAAAATCTATTTTACCTATTCAAGATATGCGTACAGGTTTAGCGTGGAGATATCTCATATACAAATATGGTCATCAACAAGCTGTAATACGCTTTTCAAATATTTTGAGATGTTTATTTACTGTAACTCGAGCTCTTTCCTTAGCACACGAGTCACGCAAATTTATCGAAATGGTGAATTCTGTTATTGAACAACAAACTTCACCAACACTCTGCTTGTAGTAAAATGATATTTTTTGTTTTTTTATTGTTGTTTATATTTATGAGTAGTTCAAATAGAATGTATTCTTTAAATAAAAATAAAGCAAAAGGGATTTATTTACCAAGAAGAAACATTAGGCTGATTATTATGAAACAAGTTGATGGCTCTATGAATTTTATTCTTAAATAGGTGCTTTCTATCAGATATTTAATCTTAACCGAAATTTATCGTAAGAAAAAAATTGTTAGCTTCTTCAAACCATCTGTACAAGAATAAAGTTTTGAGCGATTCTCGTGGCAAAAAATATTTCGAACACGTTATTTACGAAATTATTCTAGAAAGCAAATTTTTCATCGAAATACACAGTATAACAAGACAGCTTTAAAATAGAATGAATTGAGTTATCAAATCTTAGAATGATGTGTATCATTATACACTCAACCAGCAGTACAAATTGTACCATAATAAAATAAAGAAGCCTTTACTGACCTGTTGCAGCATTAAGATAAATGAGACAATTAATTAAATCTCTAGATGCCTAGTGCAACCGATTAATTTTCTTCTTAGTTAACTTTATTAATAGTGAAGTATTTCAATAAAGACAATAGGCATTGCCATGGAGAATGATCTTCTATGGATGTATATCTTGGATTATCACTAACATGAACCGTGTGTGTTATTATTCATCGTTTCTAGTTGCAATAGAATTTTATCTACAAGGCTTAATAATATTAAAATAAGTTTTTCTCATTCAACACAGAAAACCAAATAAATAAAATAAAGGCGAGTACAACATATATATATATGATACAATCGTATCCAAGGAAAGCTCCTCCTTTCGTTAATTAGGTAGCATTCTCTAAAACTAAAACCGATAAACATTGAATATTATAATACAGATGGTTGGTCATCAATAAAAGCTATCCTCATACAACACCGAACCATCGATTACTTAATTAAACAATAAATCTCGTTTGTTGAATGCTTTTCAAGATTACGCGAAGTTCATTGATAATTTTTGTGTGTTTTGCAACCGAAAAAGTATTGTTCTTCTTTTACTTTCTCTCTGCCAAGAGACAGACAGAGTGAAATACTCCTGTTCATCGTCAGAAGTAAGATCTGCTGCGCATATTTAGGTGGACTAACTACTTTCTTTCTCAAATCACACACTAAGCAACGTTTTTATTATGATTATTAGACGCACGGATAAAAACTCATTCGGACACCCCAAATCATTGTGAACGATTCGAATTCAATTTCATAACTATTCTGTTCCAGTTCAGTCCAGACTATCCCAATATAATCCAGTTTGAGTCATTCTAATTCAATATAAGTCATTCAAATAATCTACAAAATTCCTTAACTGTAGAAGAAGTGCTAGAATTACTATAATAGTATTTCGGGGAAACAGGAATCAATCATTAGCTGCCTCATGTACGAAAGCCAATGCATTAGATCGTCTGAAATACTTTTCGTACTCACATATTCTTTAAAACTACAATAAATAATATTGTTCTATGTTTTTTTATAACTGTCTCATAAAAGAAGAAAATATTAAAAATATTTACATACGAAGATGACATCTTTCTCGTAATCTAAGCGCTCAAAAGATCCATTTATTCAAAATGTTTTTGCGATGTTTACTTCTGCATGTAATCTTTTTTTCGGCAATACAATTCAAAAAGGATACTATAGATATATTGTTTTTGAGACGAAGAAAAATAAGAAAATGAAAAATATCTACATGTGCAAATGTAAAAATTGCTTTTCGAACAGTAGAACGAGTAGTGCTATAAGATCGTAATAATAAAATAACAATTATTTTCTTGCAATGGTTCATTTATTAGGAAAATAATTAATATATTATTTTGCAGAATGATTTATGATCAAAATACAAATTTTATTATACGTTTTGCCGAATAGTTTATTGAAAACAGAACACATAAATGAGTCTGACGCGTTTTTCAATCGTACGACAATTAATATAACTACAGTTACAAATAGAAAAACTATCAGCTTCTAATTAATAATAACTGAGCCAATCAGTATTTTATTTCATTATTTTTTATCAATTTTTCAAATAAAATCTTTTTACATCGAACTGTGAATCGTACGGCTTTCTATTTTGTCTGAACAATCTCTTTGATCTTATATTAGTTCAATTAAATCACGTTTTCGATTTAATTCTAAGAGTATGTTTTATCGATGAAACTAACATCGTATCATATTTATTACTGAAACTACAAAAAAAAACAGATTACTTTAATGTAATAAGAACAATAGTTATGACATCTCGCCATCAAAACTGATTACTCTACGAACAATAATTGATAATTCTATAAAGATAAATTAAATTCAAATATATCGTTATGTAAATGAGAAAATAATTAGCTTGTTTCCTGTAAGGAAAGAAAGTACATAATATCTTAGATTAAAAACTTCAAAAAGACAGTACAAACTGTTTTCATTGGAAATTTTCAAAATACTTACCGTAGTGAATTAGTTGAAAATAAAACGACTAAAGCAGCAATGGATAAAAAACCAATCGGTGAGATAAATACTCATTTCAAGCGGAAAAGTGTCGTTCAGGTCAAAAATGAATTCTTTTTCTTTTCTATTCGAAAGGGAAGACAGAACATATACGTATAAGTTAATGCGTGTATAGATCAGAGATCGAAACGAATGACAAAAGTGCCATTCGATTCGATTCGGCTTTTTAGGACCTGGATTCGGATTCGATTCTGGTTTTCTGGTTTTTCAAAATTGTAATTTGATTCGATTCGACGAAAAACGCGGAAAAAAATCAATTCGACTCGATTCGACTCAAATTGGGTTTACAAAACATGGTATTTACTATTACATAGTATTGTTGTTTTCAGACTGTCATCTTCTTAGAATAAGAATAGTCAGTCGATCTTCTATAGAAATATTTTGAATAAATATAATTTATCAATATATACATAAGAATTATTCATTTTTTTCAAGAAGGAATACACGAAATATAAATTAATGAGCA
>CAJNYU010000618.1:0-32917 GCA_905331475.1 Rotaria socialis | reverse complement strand
ATTTTGATGGCAATGAAAAATGCAAAGATGACGACGACGACGAGAATGATGATGAACAAAAACAAACTGTTCAACACACGATTAATCAAGCGCGAAACAAAATTCATGAAGTAGTCAGGAGAAATGAAAATAATGCGAATCACAATCTTGATCAACCACGACGATGCAATCAAGATATATAAGGTAATGCATGACACTAATCACAACTTTTGATGAGAATGAATTTCTAAAAACAACTCTTAGCATTTTCATTTTAGAACATTAGAATCAAAATGATTAAAGAACTCTTTATTTATCTATGCTTTTTTGATGAAAACATATCTTAATATAATGTTAGACATAGCTCGAGTCCTTTCATTTTATCTTCTAAAGCTTTTTATCTTATAGATGAATGCTCTTCATTCAAAAATATTTTCAATAATTCAGTTTTGCTACTTAAGATAACGCATGTTCTATTTACTAGCCTAGATGGTTAAAAAAAACTCTTGATGTACCTTTCTGATCGATTTCGAAGATTCACGCATAAGTTCTTTTGTAATAAACTATATTTGCTTTCGAATCTTAAACGAGCCCAATTCAAAATATTCATTTTTCTGTAATTCGTTAAGTTTTCTAAAAAAATATATATATCTGTAAAATATTAGACTCTTTTTTAGCTTCAGCTGGTGAAAATAACTCGACAGGAATGTCAAACCAGTATCGAACTCGAAATGGACACCACATGTAGAGTTTTCCAACGGAGTTCAATCAGTTACGTACAGGTAGATTGAAAAAAGCGATCTATCAGAGTTGTTAGGAAATCAAATGATTTTCATCTATAAAAATACTACTTAAACGATATTATTCAAATTTATATTATTCTCAGCTGCAGCGCTCATACAAGCCATTTTTCTCTTGCTTTGATTGCATTCCTTTTATTCAGATATTCTATTGGTAAGCTAATAAATTATTTCTAGATTTAGCCGATGCTACTTCAAAACTAGTTAATCATGCTGAAACTCACCAAGACAAAGTTGAACATGTTGGGAACATTTGATTCGAACTTGAGGGTGTGGGTGTGGACGGTGCTGTTGGTTATCTTTTCTCTCAAAAACACCGACACCCACACCCGTCTTCGTAACATGTGAATTTATATCAGTATGTTAATAACTGTAAAGGTATCTTATTAGCATACTAGTATTTATCTTGTCTGCTACTTTGAGGCAAAAGTTATGATTGAAAAAAAAACAACTTTTAAATATCGCGCCATTGAAAAAGACCGAAGTTTCTTTGAAAATTCTAATTTTGTAGATTATTTTCAACTAGGCATGTGTTTACATTTCAATGGAATACATCGTTCTTGTATCATCTCTAATTCAAAGTGGTATGGAATAATATAAATTCAATTGTGTTCTTTATCTAGTGAGCCAACGGTTTTCGTAATCTTTGGTGTTTTCATATATCTTCATTTCGACAACACATCTAATTTTTGAATTTTACTTTGAAAGCTGCTCCATTCAATTCGCTACAAAAGTGTCTATATCGTGATTTACAATAGGAGAATTGAAATTTTTCATGGGGGAAATAGTGTGGTTCTATCAAACGTATCTATATGTCATACTCTTGTTTTTTTAATAAAAATTAGCTGCTAGGTACAACTGAATATTTTGTGCTTAAAAATAACAGACTATTGATATGCTGGATATTTGATCCTTAAAATACCGTTTTTTTTATTATGAATAGTATAGAAGAATGATTGTTTGATTAAGCGCCGATCAATCTCGACATCAACATGATTGCTTCTTCCGGACTAAATATGCTGCCAATGAGAATAGATATTCTTGGTTGTGTTTCACAAATAAGCGCATACTCCCTTCTGTTAGATATATCTCAATAGGTATTTCATTTTTATAATAGGTCTACGGATATTGCAATTTTTTAAATTGTTATCGCTTGCCATGTTAATGGCATTTAACGTTTCTATCGTGATAGAAAACTATTCAAATATAAAATTGTTGATTTCATTTAGAAAGAATCTTCAACATAAAACAGAGATCATTGAAAAATTTGTCTTTCGGTTTATTGTTCGATTACTTTTTCTTCTACAAGAATTCGAATTAAATACACTTTAAAAGTATTTCACAACTCATCGTAAGATTGAGATTAACAAAACTTCACCAAATTTCAATACAACATGTATAATAAGTATACGAAAAAATAACAATGTTCTACTTGAAAACAGAAATGTATGAGACTTTAGAGACACCAACTTGATTGTTCTTTGATTTGAGTATCTAGACGATAATTTTTTATCTTTTGATTTTGATTCATGATAGCAGATAAAGACGAAAAGAAATCACTAACAATAGAGTCTATTTGTTTATCATTGATATTTGTATGAATTGGACATGAAAATGAATATAGTAAAATTTCATCAGTGTGATCATTAATTTTAACATATAAACGAAAATTTCTTAATGTAGTGATATTCATTTCTGGAGTTGATAAATAAAAATAAATCAATGGATATCCAAGAACATAACCAAAAACAGTTGTATGATTTAAAGATTGAATTAAATTAGACCATTCTTCATTGGTTTCATTATCGAAATCGAGCTGTTCATGTTGTCGAGTATTGATCCAAGAGAGATGAGATCTAACTTTATCTAACACCGGATGATGATCGGTTGTCAGCATTGTATCCAAATCAATGATAAGAACTGACGTAGATGGATCTATTAATTTGGTTAACTGAGAACTATTCATAATGACAAGATCATTTAATGAATATTTCAGAATAATTGAACGAAAAGATAGATAACTTGAAAGACTAGCTAATAAATTTCTCATTTCTTGAATTGAAAATGAAAATAAATCGAATAGGTAAGCTGGTTTAATATTTAAATGCAAACATATTAATTGAGCAAACAATTCTCGACAATGTCGATGATAACGTCGATGAATATGTTGATAGAAAATTAGTTTTACATCATCGAATTTCATCTGAATATTAAACAAAAAGCATTAATCATTGTCTGTTCAAAAATAAATATCTGTGAGTGTAATCGTTTGGTTTACGAGATGTGCAAAACCAGTTTTAGTACTAGCAACAAAACAAATGTGCTCATGCATATCTCTACAGATTTTTTAATAATCCAGTCAAGAAGTATTGTACAATTATCGAAATTTCACTTGATTGACCTAGATCAAAGATTTGTCTACTCTTGTTCGAATGATGAAAACCTTAAATTTGTTTGATATTTTCAGTTAAGTTTATTCAAAAAAAAGTAGACACAATGATTACATTATTGAACAGACATTATTTATTTTACAATTTTATTGAAATCTAAATTTTCGTTTTGATTTCCATGTTTTCCTTTGTGGACAATGATATTGACTATGATTAATACGTCTATATGCTTCACGTAAGTGTTTTGGTTCCAGTGGTGTAGCTGGCTTATGTTCAATGTGATTTTCTCGACGTTGAATATCTAGAGCTTCTTCAATAATTTCTCCAACAAATACTTTAGCAATACCAGCCATTGCGATAACAACATTTGACGATGGTATTGTGCCTGTTATTGAATTCATTAAACGTTTTATTGAAACTTTTGAAAATGCCGAACGACGATACATTTCATATCGATCCAATTGTTCATCACTGAAATTCGATACAAGAACTTGTAATTTTATATTTGCTTCTTCGTCAGTGCTTGCATTTGCTCGCGAACGTTCATTGGTTTTAGGTTTTTCTTCTACTTTAGTTTCCTGTTCAACGGATCTTTCTACTTCCATATTTGTTGTCGAAGGAGAATGTTGTCCGATTAATGCCTCAAATTCATCATCTTGTCTTGGCGGTTGAAAAAAACTTGAATTATGATCATCGGTATTATTGAGAAAATGTTCCATTATTTTAAATCTATAATAATTCAAATAAAAATCATTAAGAATTCGAAATAAAATGGAGGCCATATATATTTTATTTTAAAAAATAATAATAATAAATCATGGTGATAAACGTTCGAATACCCAACCGTGAGTACCTTGATGTGTGACAGTTGGATCTATTGGAATAGTTTTATCAGCATCAGATCCAACATGACGAAATCGTATGCGATCTGATAATCGATTTGATTGGCCTTGATAGAATTCAAAGGTATGAGGTATTAGAAGAAAGCCACCCCTAGAAAAGTACTTTTCGAGTGTATTTTCATTGATAGATCGTTTTCTCAGAAAATATCATCCTCTATTTACCATCTTTCTGGTTTTTGAACTTCTAAATTACCATCGATATATTTTTGGCGTTGTTCCAGTAAAAACTATTTTCAAAACAAAATAAAATATTAAAATAAAAATATTTATCTTTCATTACTTGTCGACTTGGTATTGGTTGACTTTGTTTACTAATTGCTCCACTAATTTGTGAATCACGGGGACGTGACTTAAAATATTCGGTTGATTCAGCTTCAGACAATTTTTCAACACGACCATCAATACGAACCTATTAATATAGAATACAAACAGTTTATATTTAAAAATAATTCTTTTGTTTTTACAGATCGTGACATCGATGACCAGTAGAAACATATTGATGCTAGTGGATTTTCTTCCTGAAGAAAAAAAGTACTTATTATCATTTTTAGATTATAAAATTCCATTCACTTACTAAATCTTTTCCTTTGTTACTATCATAATTGGTAAAAAATTTAAAGCCAGTTTCATCGAAACTTTTCATTAATACGAATCGACTCGAAGGTACTCCACTTCTGAAAGTAAAAATCAGTTCGTATTGCTAATTATAATGTAATACTTCTCAAAAATACAATTTACTTTGAAGCTGTAGATAAACAAAATCCATTTGGTTCTTCGACATGTGCAACAGCTTCTTCAAACCATTTTTTAAATTGACCAAATGGTTCACGTGATACTAGATGTTCAATATCAAAATATTCGTCTAATCTTTTATATGGTTTTCGAATATCTATAGAAAACGAATAAAAAAATATCTTCAATTCTTATGCTATTTACTTGCAATATCGACGTTGGTATGAATATGTAAACGTGGTTCCATGACTTTAAACAACAAACGAACCAAGCGCATATAATCTAGAAAATAAAATTCCCTTTTTAGAGAACACAACCGAACAAGCTCATCGGACTGATGATAGTTAAAATTACTAAACTCAAGTCGATTATATAAACACTCAATTTTATCTTTCTTTGGAAATTTTTCATATTTTTCAATATGAGTCCAATCCGACACGATTGTTAAAAAATAATGATAGATGTCGTTGTATTGTAAATTAATTTCTATAATATATCTATTCAACGATTTGAATGCAATAGGTACAGAATAGTGTGTTTTTTTCGTCATATATCTAATTAAGACTAATAAAAATGATTTTTTTTCGATTGGTTTACTTTTGGCAAACATGTGATCCAGTCATGTGACAATACATGATTGTCTATATGCGACAAACTTTTCTTTGCTTATTTATTTGATCAGCAATCTTATATTTTAGTTTTACGTGCTTCCCTAGAGAAACATTTTCCTTCTTATTCTTTATCCCATCTTGCAATAACCATGAACAACATCTATTTAAGCTTGTTTGTATTGTGTTCCTAGACGAACTCTAACTTTCTAATTCTTATATTTTATTGAAGGTCATAAAATGTATAAAGCATTTACATCACTTTGGTTTAAGCCATCGTCAAAGAAAGGCCAACTGTCATCAGATTTATCAATCGATGAAGACAGTTGGGTATTTGTTACTGAATCGGGTACATATATTTTTGTTTTGTTTTTGATATAAACTAATTTCATACTAGTAGCACCACCAACAATAAAACATAATCATTTAATGACTAATAGTTGGATAGAACCAATACCTTCACAGAAAACCGATGAATCGACAGCGAATGTACATCATTTTAATCCAATTGAGAATTTACTTATTGAACATGCGAGTATGAGAATAAAAACAACGAATAATAATTATTATTGAGGTTAACTTTGATATTTTTAAGGTATGAGTGTTTATGAACAAATAGCTTCAAAAACGCGAACTAGACGTCCACGAAAATTTGTTTACGATGATGAACAAGTCGAAGAAGGAGACGAAGACGAAGAAGATGATGACGATCATGATGGTAGAATTTCAGTAAATCGTCATGTAAGAGTGATCTTTAAAAATTAGAAAAATTATTTTCTTTCGTATGCTTAGCATCCAAATTTAACTTCAGTTCATCATCGAAATATGAATATATCTTCAAATTCATTTACAACAACTCTCGAATCATCAACATTATCTTTGGCGGCTCATCATCGTCATTTGCAACGTTTACATCAACGACGTAAACGAACAAATAAATCAGCATCGAAATTAGCTGTGCCAAATACGGTTGATGAACAACCGAAACAAGAATTCAATGAAAATGTTGAATTGAAACCATTAAATTATACAAATACAGCTAAAATCTTTCTTCAACCACCGTCTCATACGAATAATTAACAAACAACACGATGTCCATTTTTTATCACAAAAGTTTTATTCTATTTTTCAGCGCCATTCCGTTCTATACGTATTTTCATTATTGTACCGGTACGATTATTTACTATATCAGTGTGTTCCTGTAAATACGAATTAAATTGTTTAGTTTTTGTATACAAAAATCAAACAAAAAAAATGTAGCATCATGCTTATTTTTATATTTTCTGTCGGTAGTTTTTAGTATTACTATATGATCTGAAATGTTTAGCTGATCTATTCACTTGTTTTTCTTCTCTATTGCTACTTATTTTAACACGAGTTCTTTTTCTTTCTTTTTTTTATGGCAGTTCTGCGTAAAAGTATGTGAAAAGAAAAAAAAAACTTACAAAAAGTGAAAAAACAGGTTTAGTGAAATAAAATCTAAAGGAATGTGATGATGACGATTTTTTTCTGTTACAGAAACAACAAGCCAATAGCTGAATTTTTAGATTGTTAAGAACAAAAACCTTGTCAATAATGATGATGTATTTGCATCGATGCCAAAAAAAATAACTGATGGAAATTATTAAAATACATCAACATCAAGGTTATTAATCGTGTTTTGAAATTGTAAATAGTCTAGAATATGAGTTTTTAACCTTATTATAGGTTCTGGTTCAACGACATCTCTTTTACAAGCAACTAACGAAAATAATTCAATGGACCATCGTGAACATGACCGAACAGTACAACATAATTCTTTCTTTCGAAGATTTTGGGATCCGTCACCGGACTCTATCATATCATCTCGATTTATTGCATTGTGTTTTCTAGTATTTTTTTATTATATAGGCTATGGTTATTTACAAGTTTGTCTCCGTCTGTAAATTAAAACTCACTTAACTCCTATTGTATTATTTCCTTAGGAACTTATGTTTACATTAGATGGCTTTGAAAATACTGCTTGGTTTTTAACTTGTTATCAATTTTTAGTTTACGCTTTTCTTTCATTTATTCACTTGGGTATTACAGGTCTCGATCAAAGACGGTATGTCGAAATGCTTGACTTTTCATACTATAATTATATCGGACTTATTCTAATTATTTTTAGGACAAGTTATGCTTCTTATATTCTACTTGCTCTACTCACGGTAATGACCATGGGTCTATCAAACTATGCAGTGGTTTATTTAAATTATCCGTAAGAATTTTAATGAAATTATTTTCAAAAAAAACAGGAAATGATTATATTCCATAGTACACAAGTTATGTTCAAATGCTGCAAACTTATACCAGTTCTTATCGGTGGAATTCTTATACAAAGTAGAAAGAATTTAGAATTTCTATAACGCTATATTTGTTTTATTGATTAGAAAAATCTTTTAATCGTTATGATGTTGCTGCCGCTTTTAGTATGTCAATTGGATTGATATTTTTCACTTTAGCTGATTCAAAGGTTCAACCAAATTTTAATTTATATGGTAACTGAAATGCGCAAACTCAATTCTTAATAAATAAAATTGAATTTATTTAGGTGTGTTGATCATTTTTTCTGCTCTTGTCGCTGATGCAGCAATAGGCAATTATCAAGAAAAAATCATGCGAGAACATCATGTTTCGAATGTTGAAATTGTTTTTTACAGTTTTATGTTTGGTTTTGGATTTGTTTTATTTGGTTTGTTGGTGACAAATAATTTCTTTGCAAGTTTTGAATTTTGGAATCAGGTTTCAAGTCTCATATTTTTCTGTCAAAATAAAATTGATTCTTTTTCAGCATCCAGTACCAACTTATGGTTACGGTTTAATTTTCTCAATCTTCGGTTATCTAGGCATTGATATTGTTCTTACGTTAATCAAAGAATATGGTGCATTAATCTGTGTTACTGTGACGACATGTCGAAAGGCGATAACAATTGTATTATCGTTTACACTTTTTTCAAAGCCATTTGTATTCGAGTATGTATAGACTTGATGTTCGTTTTGCTTGCGAAAAGCATTTCATTGACGGGATATATGCTATTAATGACATTGAGAGCACCCATCAAATGAATATGAAGGTCTACAGGTAGTCATAAAAGACACCGGAATGTAAAATTTCTGGTCGGCAGTTGCCTAGATTGTTTCAAACGCATTCTAAAATAAGGTCATAGAAACCACGTACTACGGATGATTTAAAATGGTTTAGAACAAAATCTTTCCAAACACTTAAGACCATACGGAGGAATACAGGCTACAGCTAAGAATAGAAACGTGAATAATTTCTTTTTTCTTTTTACGTTTACCTTGATTAGAGTGCATGTATCTAATAAGGACGGGGATTTTTTATGTCCATGTTTCGACTATAATATCTCTGTAAATTGGTGAGCAAATGAGCTGAAATTTTGCAGCAAAGTGGAAAAATTCTTTTTCTACCCAGGTTGATCAAAACGGACTCGTTTACAGTCTGTTTATCGACGGTAAACGATGTCAAAACGGTATATTTACGGCAGTAAATAGGCCGTATTTGCCCGTAATACCTGGGACAGTAATGCGACACCGTAAACGGAACTGAACTTTCATGGTTTACGGCTGTTTGTGCTCCATACTCTCATGATCATACAGTTCGTATTACTGCGCCAGATATTACGGCAATGTTTCACCCATAAAATAGTCGTAAAGTAACCGTACTGTTCGACCTGGGTAGATCATCTCTCAACTTTTTTCAAAAATGTTTTCACCAATAGATCGAAAAGAATTGTTCTACTTTGCTGCAAAATTTCAGCTCATTTGCTCACTATTTCACAGAGATATTATAGTCGAAATATGAACATAAAAAAAATCCCCGTTCTTATTAGGTACATGCACTCTATATAGATACATTAGTTAAATGTATCGAAATAAGTTAGTGTCTCTTTACTCATAATTGATCACTCTGTCAGTTATTGGGATTGCACTTGATGATTAATGATGTCTTGAATAAATATCTCATTTATTTTATTTTAGTTACATTTGGTCCGGTTTAATTGTTATTTTTGGAATTTATCTCAATGTTTACAGTCGACATCAAACAGAATTCAATGCAAAAATAGTATCAATTGCTAATATTTTATTCAATTCGCGTTGGTGGCCAAGGATTTTAGCACCAGTAACAAGCCGAACATTGTCTATTTAGTTAATAAATCTCAATTTTAAGTTTTTCTATTCTTTTGCGTTGGCAAATAATTTTTAACAATTTAGGCATTTTCTAATCTTCGTTAATCAGAGACAATAAACAAAAACTTATGTTTCTAGATGAGAATGAAATAAGCAGAGAATGAACTTTTATGATGGCGAGTCTTCCTACAACGTCATCACCAATTTATTTATTTGGTATAAATCTATCCGGTCATAGTCGATTAGTACAATTTTTAGCCACATCGACTGCTGTACTTGTTTTTCATGTACTGCAAGGATATATTCAAGTATGAAAAAATTAATAAATCAATATTTGTCGAAAAAACATTTTTATCCAATAGGAATTGATTTTACAATTAAAATCATTACGTGCTTATCCGAATTATTTTACACTTGTCTATTTCGTGTGTTTTACATGTTTGGCATATCTCGAACGATTGATATTTGAACGAACAATTAAAAGACGAAAGTTCGAGAAAATCTATTTTTTCTGGATAGGGTTTCACATTGTTCTGTTTACTGTCTAGAGCACCTATTCATACATATGCTATCATTGCATTGTTTACAATTGCGACGATGGGCTTAAGTAATGCAGCTGTTATGCGTCTCAATTATCCAACTCATATGATGTTTAAAAGTTGTAAATTAATACCGGTCATGATTGGTAGTATGATGATATTAGGTAAACGAAAGATGCAATATTATTCTCTTGTAAGACATATTTGTTTTGTATAGGAAAACGTTATAATCTTTATGATGTACTTGCTTGCTTATGTATGACTATTGGTTTGATATTTTTTACATTAGCCGATTCGCAAGTCCAACCTGAATTTGATCTAATAGGTAAAAAAAAGAACTCCATGTCTATGAATTAATTCTTCGTTTGTATGATTAGGCGTATGGCTTGTTTGTTGTGCGTTGATAGCTGATGCTGTGATTGGTAATGTGCAAGAAAAAGCATTGAAGGAATATAAACCAAGTAATTCTGAAATGGTATGAAACTAAATTCAAGAGTGTTGTTAGTAGTTGGCTTTGTCTTGACCCGATTGAATGTTAGTTTTTTTTCTTCAATCAGCGAGCTATTTGAAGTGTGTGTTTAACACATAGTGAGAGAACACCGACGCCTGAAGCGTATTCATATTTGTACATACTTGAAAAGAAGTAATGAAGGCAAACAATTAAAAGTATCTAGGCCATGAAGAACGCTATGATTAATAGGAGCCAGTGAATCACTAGAAAAACTATGAAGGCAGCGAAATTTCTTAACGTATATCATGGCCCTGTGAGAGAGAGAGAGAGAGAGAGAGAGAGAGAAACCCTTGTATCCTAAGCAAATAGACGGTGTGAACAGTATTTGAAATTTAGCTTTGATAAATTATTTAGATACTTTTTTCATATTCGATTGGTGCTCTTTATTTACTTATATTCGACTTAACGTTTGGCTCATTGAATGAAGCCTTTTGGCTTTGGTGGGCAGTATGTAAAACTTTCGAGAAGAAAACATTTTTTATTATGAATTTGTTTTTAGTATCCAGTTAAGTCATATGTTTTTACTATGATTTATGCATTTGCTGGTTATCTCGGTGTTAATTGCGTACTTGATCTAGTCCGACATTTCGGCGCACTGATAGCTGTTACGGGTTTGTTCGTTCACAGATAAAATTTGTTGCATAATCATGCTGTTTTAGTGACAACATTTCGCAAGACAATTACGATTGTTCTGTCATTTATTGCTTTTACTAAACCGTTTACTTTTCAGTAAGATTTTAAATTTAGTTGATTTTGTTTTGTATGAACTTCGATTTTATTTAGATATTTATGGTCGGGTGCTATTGTAGCTTTTGGAATTTATTTGAATGCTCATGGTCAAAATCAAAAATCAATTGAGAATTATACTCGTTCAATTTGTAATCGTTTATTATTGAAATTTCGCCGAAAAAATGCAAACTATCGAAATCTTCCCGCAACAGTTTAATTTATTTGTGTTTTCTTTTTTAAACAATAATCTCATTGTTATTGACTAATAAATAAATCCTGGTATTGTGATAATTAATAAGCACTGTCGTTTAGATCGTCCGGCATAGCGAATCGAAAAGTTTCATGAATTCATGTGTATTTGCAAAACACAACAAACGAAAGAAATTTTACTTCTACACGAATAACACAATGATATTTTGTCTAGATGTGCTATCTATTTGTGTAAATAGACCTTAGATCCACCCGCTGTTAAATAGTAGCGGCCACCTTGAGGACCTTCATAAATCGCTCGGCCACTTGCACTACCTTTACTAGTGAAAATTTCTCCAGTAAGACGTCCCTTAGATATATTCGATTTCGGCACATAATCATTTTCTAGGGAACGTATCGGCTGAATTTCGACGTTATCGTTCTCATCGAAACTATTTCTTTCATAGTCTTTAATATGATCTTCGTCGAAATGTGTTGAATCAATTGACATCTGATCAAGATTTTCATCCATAAAGGCACTTTCATCGTGTACAGTTTCGAAACGGCTTAAAATATCGATAAATCGTGGACGACTAGCTTTTGACCAAGAACAGCATTCCAGAAGTAATTTTCGTATGTGAGATGGTCCAGACTGGTTGGTGCAAATCTGAGTAAAAACAGGCGCACTTTCTTTTCGTTGAAGAGCTCGAAACAGTATGGAATCATCCTGGAATTGATCGAGCCATGGGTCACGACCACTGGCAGCTTCAAGTATAATGCAACCATAACTCCATACATCCGATGCAAACGATGATTGTTCTGGTGGAGGAGCGCATATTTCTGGTGCCATCCACCGAATGGTTCCTACAATAAATATGAAATAGTGATAGAGAACTAAACACAAATTAAATATTACCCTTTGCAGTTTGGTTTCTCTTCTTTGTTCCTGTTTCATTCTCAACGACTCTTGAAATACCAAAATCACAGATGACAGCTTGATAAGTATCAGTTCGTAAAAGAATATTATGACTTTTCAAATCACCTTGCGCAATATTACGTGTATGCAGATAGATCATTCCTCGAGCTACATCGGCTAATATCTGACAAATAATTGTCCAATATGAAGAGGAAGTAAATTGTTTTCCAATAAATTCACAAAGATTTCCACCAGTGATGTATTCCATCCCAAGATAGGCACTGCCTTGTTCATATTCCATACCAAAATATTTAATAATATTAACATGATTCAAATTTGTAACAATTTTCACATCAGCTTCGGCTCGATATGCATAGTTCTTTGGAAATACTTTAATAGCAGCAGGCCTACCACACCATGAACCAGAATATACAACACCTTCAGAACCGTGACTAATTATTGAACCTAATTGACATTTGGTTGGCATCTCGTTTCGTAATACTAACCGGTATAACTTCACTGTAAATTGTCTTTTGGGCTTATTTGAAAATTACCCAGTAGATGCTTCGAGAATTTTTTTCTTTTATATGACACCATTATGCGGCTCTGAATTCATCCTGTGAAGAAGAGAAAAAATAGTTTCAGCCAATTGTGTTGGAGTTGTCATTCTTTCCTGAGTCATAAAATGATCAGAATGGGAATTTTCCCCACTGAATAAAACAACATAAATACCTTCTCTCTCTGTGAAAGTATTGCATTACTTTTCAGAAAGTTTGATCAACACCTATATCGCATAAATTTTATACTCGAAAAAAGACATGGTAAGAAAAAAGATCTTTGCTTTTTAGTTGTAAAAATAAACATAAATATGATCATTCTCTAGGCTACTACTGAAGAAGAATTACGTGTTGTCCTACTTGGGAAAACAGGCAACGGTCAGTTTCAATTCTTAAAAGCTTCTTCTTCACTATTAATACGATGTCTTTTTAGGGAAAAGTGCAACTGGCAATTCGTTGCTACATTCACGAACTGCATTTTTCTCTACACAATCAGCGCAGTCGATAACAAAAGATTGTGAAGCGAAATCGGGTACTTGCACGGGTGTTAATGGAAGACAAAAACGTTTAGTCGTTGTCGATACGCCTGGGTTTTTTGATACAAACGAAGGAATCACGAATGAAAATGTGCAGAATAAAATTGCATCACAAATTTTCAATATGACATCACCTGGCGTTCATGCTTTTTTAATCGTTGTACGTGTCGACCGGTTCACGCCGGAAGAAAAAGACACAGTAGATTTCATCAAAAAAATATTTGGTGCCGGTGCTGCTAAATACTGTATCGTAATTTTAACTCGAGAAGATCAGTTGGATGACGGACAATCGATTGAGGAGTTCATAAATTCATCTCGACATTTGAAAGAATTAGTCGATTTGTGTGGGAATCGTAAACTTGCTATCAATAATAAAATTAGCGGTGGAATATTGGAGAGAAAAACAAAGGATTTGCTTCAAATGATTGATAGAATGGTAGAAAATAATAATCGAACTTATTATACAAACGATGAATATCAAAGAATCGAAAGACAACGACGAGAAGAGCAAGCGCGACGCGAAGAAGAAGAACGTAGGAAGAAAAAAGAATATGAAGATGCATTAAAGGCAAAAGTAGGATACATTCATGAAAAATGCATCGCTTTTTTTCTACGTGAAAATATGAATTGATTTTAGGCAACAAAGGAAGCAGAGCAAAAAGCGGCAAAACGAGAGCAAGAGGTAGTTTCTATTAATCCGTACAATGTAATATCGATTCGTCTCATTTTTCATGATTTTAGATACGAGAAGAAGCGCGAAAAAACGAGGAAAAACGTGTACAACAAGTAAGTGGATCTATGGATGCACGAGTTTTAATTCTAAATTTGAAAGAAACGTTTTAGGTCAGAGATGAAGAACGCAAAAGGACGGACAGACAGATACAAGAAGAACGTGATCGAGCAAGAGCAGCAGAAGAAGAAGCAAGGAGTGAACGAGTAACAGAATCAATAAAAATAAAAAAATGAATTTTCATTCATTAACTTCATATTTAGATGAGAAGTGCAAGAAGACAAGAGTCAGCATGTGGATCTCGAAGAGCTTGTGATGGCGACGATGATGGCGGTGGGTTAGGAGCCTTCTTAAATACACTTCGTTTGCACGGGGGAAACGATATGCCTTCGCCGAATACAGGAGGTATGGGTATGTCACCGTTTCAAGCATCCATGCCTACTAGACATACAATGCTTGGAGGTGGTGGTGGTGGTGGTCGATTCACTGGCGAGTTCATGGCAACTCGAGGCAGTGCAAACAATCGACCAATTATGGAGGGTGCCAGAGGTGGTCAATTCTATTGGAATAACAATGGTAACAAGACTTATTTGCGAAAGTAATATATCCTTTTAATATGCAACTTTCACGGCAATAATGAAACGAACCATATGCGTGATATGAAATTAACTTTTTTTCAGTGATTATTTTACATGTTGTTCAATCTCTTTAAAAGTATTAAAATGATCAAAAAATCTCCCACGTAGATAAAAATGTCATGTTGTAGTTTTCTTCTACTCGTCATTTTTCGTAAATCAATATTCTATTTTCATCATAATTGCAAATGTTTTGAATGAGTCAACTGCAAAAATGAATTCACTTACACAGAAACACGATATGATTGTTTAAACGAAAAACAAGTTGATAGTGGCAGAGACTAAATAAATATTTGTACTTGTGCGTAACAGCAATCGAATTTTGCTAGATCATGTGGCATTCATCGTTTCAACAGTCTAATGACTATTATCAAAAAACGAGAATTCAAATTACGTGGTTATGCTCACATTATGAATTCGAGTTTAGTGTATTCAAAAATTCCTGAAAAATTTGATCGAATTTTCTATGGGAATAGATCTAAGGAGAAGAACAAAGAGCATTTTATATTTTAACGAAAAACATCGTAAATAAAATATCTAGAAGAATCAAAAATTCGAAGAGAAAGCGCCATGATGGATGTGGGCAAACAATAAATATATCTAAATGTTGATGTACTCGGGCTCCCTGCAACATATTCGAGCTGAGAGAAAAACGATTGTTCTTGTCAAATTTTCGAGCAGAACTTTGAAAGCGTTTAGTAGTAATCTTTTAAATAAAAATATGTATGAAACGAACTGAGAACCAATCGCAGACCCATAGTTGTAACAGTACTCATTCGCATCGGAAGAAATTTTTTTTTTAAATTTTTTTCACCTAGTTGGATATTATTCCAAAAATGAATTGAAAACTCACCTGTCTCGTAAAGGCCTACTCAATCATCTACGTGTAAAACGCTGAAAAAGATCTTCTTCATTGCATTTTTTCTATGATGATACAATTAACCTCTATTCAGTTATTGACCTGCATTTTAGGTGTAAAAGAAACTAGCGTTCTTCACTTTAAGACGTAAAAGTTCCACCAGGCTCCGTATTTATCAGTGATGACCACGAGTACATGTTATACTCCTTCAACTATAAACAGAATTGAAAAAAGCGAAGTCAGTATGAGCAAAAGCAGAAGACAAAGATATATGATAGTGATAAGAATAGAAAACCTTCATCATTAGCTTATTGTTGTGGAACTTTAGACAAGTCAAAGTTAACTTTATCTCTGCTTACTCATTTATCCTAACGCAATTTTTCTTATTACTATATAAAGTCTGTTGATTCAAAGAAATATTTAAAACAAAAATGTATCTCAAGGTTTGTTATCAGTAAAATAGAAGGAGCATTTTCTATTTACATATTTTAGCTTGCAATCTATTTCCTACTCTTCGTTACGATCACTAGTAGTTCTTCATATGATTGGGAAACATTTAAGCATAATTACAATAAAAAATATGCAACGATTATCGAAGAAGCCGAGCGTCAAAAAATCTTTCTAGAAAATGTGAATCGAATTCATGAATATCGAAGAATTCATCCAGAAGCAACATTTCAAATTGGAATGAATCATTTAATGGATCGACGTAGCGCAGTAGGACAACGTAGATTTTAAATCTAAGAAAAATAAAATCCTTCTTTTCTAGGAATTAGTATCGATTAAATCAAAACCAGTTTTTAATATTCGTTCAACAGAAATTAAAAAATCGATTCAATCAGAATTACGTGTACCTGTCTCGTTGGATTGGCGTGAGAAAGGTGTGATCACACCAGTCTACAGTCAAGGCATGCAAGCAACAGATGCTGCCATTGTTGCTGTCGGTGAGTGTCTTCTAATAATTTTGTGCAGAGAATTCGCTGATATTTTCAGAGGTTATCGAAAGTTATCAAGCTATTCGCGGAGGCAAACTCGAAAAAGGCAGCGTTGACCAAGTCTATGCTTGTTGTGAAAATAAGATCGATATTCTCGATTGTATATTAAACAAAATGGGTGGTAAGCTATGTGCAGCAGATGATTACAATAAATCGAGTACTGAGTGTAGTACAAAAAGTTGCAAACCATTTGCTGTCGTAAGCGAAAAAAAAACATCGAAACAATATTGTTTAATGATTATCTATTGTTCTAGTTTAATAATGTAAAAACAATTGAATTAGCAAATGAAAATGACATGCTACAATGGATTCAAGATTCTCCACTCTACGTTGGTATTGATGCAGCTCAATTCAGCTTTCAAATATATACAACTGGTATATTCCCTTTTATTCAATTATAGCATTAGATATGCGATATTTTGTTTCTAAATCAATTAGGTGTGTATAGTGACACGACTTGTTCGAAAACAGATGTCGATCATGTGGTAAAACATTAAATAGCCATTCCGATATTCAGCGATTAAATATATTTGTTTTCGGTTAGCTTCAACTTGTTGGTTATGGTATTTATTCAGGCATACCTTATTGGCTGTGCAAAAACAGTTGGGGTAAGAATGAAATGTCAGGCAAATAGATCTTAACTCTACGTATGCTTAGGTCCAACTTGGGGCGATCAAGGCTATATTCTTATCGAACGTGGTACAAATACATGTGGTATTGCTGAATATGTTGCGCAGGTTGAGTTTAAAACGAATGATGTTACACGATTATCCCTGGTCAATCATATATGTTTAACAGTTTTCTGTTTTGTTTTACATTTGTTTTCAAATTTTTAATAAAAAATTGATACAGAAAATGGCCAAAGTTTAATAGGTCCCTCTTCCATGCGGAAGCCGTTCTTGAAATACCTGTGAGGATTAAAATGCATTGTAACTGCCGTTGGTAATTAGTAGTGTCGTATTATTCCATCTAATGTGGAGCGCATCTCCTGAACTTAATCCACCATAAATGTAATTAGGAAGTAATGTGTTTATTATTAAAAAACAAACGTCTCATGACTCTGTGTCACGGCCTGTGGAAGGATTGTATTCTAACCCCTAACTACGAACAATTTTATTCCTCAACTGGCATATGTGAACTGATTCAGCTGAAGGGAGTTCTTTGAAGTATTGCGCTTCATATTGAATTTATAATCATTATCTAGTTTTACGAGAGTAGAGAATAATATATTTACGCATTATTCTTTTAAAAGATTTCACCTGAATTATAAAAATAAATTTCACGAAAATATCCTCTGTAACTTAAATTGATCATTAATCTTTAATACTGACACGCATGAGATTATCTATCCACTCAGGATTATCGAATAATTCATTTTAAAATGTAAAATATACTCAGTATTATTTTGAATATAGGAACGTTTTAGACTAACATCGACGAAAACAACACATGTGGTATTGAAATAAATCAGTTTCACGCTCAGGATTATGAAAAAACAAAAACTTCTTGCATTTCTTCCAAGCTTATTTGAATACAAATTGAATCATAAAGTCTGTTTGACGTCATCGAACACAATTATTTTATTATCAATGTGTGATTTTAGAAAGATAATCTTTTCAATTATCAATAGAAAATCGTTTTATTTCCAGCATGAGTCACGATGAACAGGAAGTAATATGTTCCTTGAAACAGAAGAGAATTTATTTTCATACGTAATAATCATTTAGAATATGATTCTTCTTACATTTTTTCTCTACTATAGAGAAAATCCTATTAGATAGGGTGTGGGTGTGGGGAAGGAAGTTCGGGGGGAGACGACGAAAAATGAATAATTGAATTCAACTTTCAGGTTTGACACTACTGGAATACTCCTAAGCTGCTTCGGATCGCTTTCACAATTTTTAAAAAGCTGTCGGTTTCGGTTCGATTTATATTTTGACGAACTGCAATCGAGCCAATAACTAACTTCAATATTGCTTTTAAATCAGATTTCATAAAAGTGTTGAAATAAATATTCAACAAAATTAGAAAAAAAAACTTTATTAGTTATTGAATAATGAAAGAGAAAACAATCAAGATTATTCAAGGAGTACAATTTGTATTGATTGCATATAATATGTAAAAGATCAAAACCACAGACAAAATCTTGTTGTTGGAATATTACGTCGACTATTAGGAAAACGTTTGTGAACCATAGAACGATAAAGTTCGATTTTTTGACGATCAGTTCGACCATAAATATCGAGAAAGGAAAATTGCTTTAATTGTGGAATTAATTGAAAAAGATCATATTCAAATATGGAAACATGTTCAACTAAAAAGACGGAATTCTATTATTCAAATCAGGGATGTACCCATAGGGAAGACATGGGGTCTACCTCCCACTTTTGAAAAGTAGTAGGTTGCTATAGTGAAATCGCTCTAGAGGGTTTGTTTTAAAATCTTAGATCTCTGATTCAAAGATCAAATTATTATCGTGTATCTTGGAAAACTTTCTTTATTGTGATACATTTTACATTTTTAACTATAAGAAAAAGATAAACATTACGGTCGAAGAAAATTAATTCTACTGCATCAGATTGAACTATAACAACCAAGTTGTGCCACTACCGCCATAATACTCAAAAACAAATGTTTTGAAGTTCATTAGTGTAAGTGTACTGAGCTACGTATAATTCTACATTTATCATCAATTTTATATAATGCTACTCTACTGTGTACTGCATAATCTATTTCCATTTGATTTATTCAATGAAAAAAATAAATAAAAACGCTAGATGGAAAAAAAATTATTCTAATAGTTTTCTGTACTCAATCTTTTCATTTTATCGCTATTCATTGTAATGAATTTTGTTTTTAATTTCTTATTCAATCATTTACTTACGCGATGTCCAAGGAAAATCGGCGGGTCGCAAAAGACGCAATGTTTGCAAATATGGAGTATATTTGCATGCGATCACGTGCCGTAGTTAAATTTCTACGCATTTTTGTACGTAATTCTACAGCACGATTATCTATGATTCAAATAAATAATAATTATATTGAGTGTTTTAATATTTGGATCAACATTTTAATTTATTGCTTTTTCTAATTCTTAAATGCATTTTTTGTACAAGAAAATAGCCAATTCAGGATTTTCTATATTGACAAAAACAATCAAAACTAGAGCAAAAAACTTGAATAATTAATCTACTTGATTGTTCATCGTATTCTAATGCTTGTCGTAGATATTCAGCAGCTTGTTGATAATCATGTTGAGTTTTACTTGGTTCACTTTCCATACTGAAAAATTGACTAAACCAATTAGACAAACTTGAATACATTCGAAAAGATCAGTAATATATTCACTATTTTTAAAAATTTTGTACAAATATTTAATTATTTGTCTAAAATACAAGGAAACATTAGATACCAATAAATTTCATCGTGACATTGATTTAAATAAAATCATTGATTGATTGATGTCAGTCGGTTTTTGTTTTTTAAAACAAGAAAATCAACGACAACAGTATTGCCATGTGAGAATATGTCTTACCAAATACAAAGTTGTCGAAAATGCTGGCTGATAAGAATACAATGATGATAGACGTCGAAAAATATCGAGATGCTCATATAGCTATGTATAATTTAGATACATAGCTGACTGATGTTAATTTTAATTCGTACAGAAACAGATTTCTTGAGCGAAAACAAAGTGTTAATTTCGTCGACAAGGTGTATTACGTGCGTACACGATGCTTTTTTCGACATTGTGTAAAGTAGCGTGTAAATTGAGCTTAGCAAATGTTTCCTACATTTTAATTATGATTGTTACACTTGCTATTTAGAACCTTGTTTGGAACCATGAAAACTAATAGAATACGAGTAGTCAATACGACTTATCACTTAGGTAATATATATGATAGAGGGCCGTATACATCTATAAGTTTAAGTGAGATGCTTTTCTATTGAAGCTTGTTGACTCTATAAAGTGAAAACTCAGTCATTCTATATCACAGATATTTCTATTTGTCAGTGTCTATGCTAAGCCTGGCAAGTAGAAGTTGAGATGTATGACATTTACTCCGTTTCATACACTTGTAATCAAAATATCAAACTTTATTGAAAAATCCATATAACTTAAACGTCATTAACTTGAGAAAATGAAATTAGATCATCTTTCGAACGATTAACAAGACGAGATGCATCATCAATATTATAATCATTAAAAATAACTTTTACACCATCACGATCCGTTACTGATATTTCAACAAGAATCGTCGGATGCTTTTCATCATTCATGCGTAAAAGTGTTCGATTTTTTTGATGTATTGTAAATGGACTTGATGTTGCTACACGATTATGTGTATAACGAACACGCATTAAACCATATTTTACATATTGTGGCCAAAATGGAATTATCTTAAAAATATTTATTAATTTTATAAAATAGATAATAAATTTTTGTACTTGTTCATAATTAACTGATATCCATTCATCTTGTTCTTTATCTGGTACCGTTTCTATAACTTCAATGCCAATCTTAGGAAGAAAAATATTTAATTTTTAATGAAAAAGAGTTTTTAAACGTACAGCTAGTTTATTAATAATAACTATTGGTGGTGAAAATGTAACAATTTTTGTTAAACCAAATGAAGATGTTTCAATGTATACGCACACCTATATTAGAAAATTTTATCTTATTGTTAAATTTTATTTATTTACCATGTATGTTCGACCATTTGGTACTCTACAAAATGCCATACCAGTACTTTTAATAACATCAAGCGAAAAATTTTCTGACCAAAGTGTTGTATTATCTTCTTGTCCAATACCATAGAGTCGAAGTTGTCCTTGTGTCTGATAAGCAAAGAAGTCTTTCTTTCATTGCATATTTAATAATTACCTTGTTACTTGCTTCACTTTCAAATTTTTCTGGACAAACTAAAAACGGTATCTCAGTAACTTGCACACATGTACGACTATTTTCAATCTATTCAAAACGAATAAAGAATATTTAATAGAAAAATCAAAGTCTTTTACTTGAAATTCTAGTTGTAACTCTGTACGATTCAGAATCCAAAATGGTGAATATAATAACAAATCATATGATTCATGGAATGTATCAACACGTAAAACCATTCTCTATTAAATAAAAATTATTATTAGAAATATTATTATATTTATTTTACCAATATTTTTTGAGAATTCGCAGAAGCAGAGCCATGAAGAATAACAAGACGTTCATTATAGTCACCTTTTCCTTCCACTTTTAAATCGATCGGTTCTGATATCCATTTAATATTATCATAATATGGAATCTAAATATTCGAAACGACGTTTTATTTTTGAGAATAAACAACAGATGAAAGAACTTACCGTGAAGACTAATGTGGAATACTTATTTCCAGATGTAATTAGATTTAATTGATTTGGTTTTAAATAATTTTTTTCGACATTCTAAATAAATAAAATAATGAATTGAGTTTTTTTCAGATAAAAAAGCAAGAGAAAAGTGTTTATAAACTCTTATATCATGCGTATTTTTCCTAGCAAAATTATAAATTTCCGAATTGCAAATATTCTAAACTAGCAATACAAACGAACATAAAAAGCATCATCAACTATTTGATTAAATATAGGATTCGAATTATTAGATAGAAAGTTGACTTGAAAAAAGATATTTTCTATCTTTAGTTTTTTTCAATTTCATCATCTAAAGAACTAAAATAAGATTTTTCACTTACATCAATTGAACATTCAATATCAATCGGTAAAAGATTAGTTAAATGAAGAGCTAGATGAACATCAACATTTGGCCCATTTGTATTTGATGATGGATCTAATTCATTAACACCTGTCCATGTACCAGTACCAGTCATTCCCATATCATCATTGCCTATAAGCAAATATAAAGGTGAAAATATATTACTTCTACACCAAGTATCATTTCAACTTACATTCATCAAGCCATTTTTCGACTCGCTCATGTTTATCAAACTCATTTATGTCAAATAAATACCCTCTAGTAGCTGCTATTGAATCCATTGTTCCTTGACTACTAATATCGTCATCATAATTAACATTGATATTCATTGTTGAATCATCTATATTATCAATCGTTTTATTTTGTGCTTCACTTTCTTCTTTATTTAATGCAGATAATTCATAATTAATGTATAATAAGTCTGATCGATCAAGACGCATAGGCATTGCGACAGGCATTGTCTCTGACAAAAATGATCTATCAAATATAAATATTGGCATTAACATTAGGTAACCACGAAGAGATTCAGACATGTTGTTCATCATTTTTGGCTTTAATGTGTTTTTATTTGGTATTGGCTTCATTAAATCTACTGATAAAACACGTTTGAGTAAAAATTCATTTGATAAAGTTGTACGTCGAGTATCATTTTTTTTGTAAGATCTCGTCCCCCAAATGTGACGATTGGTAAGATTTCAATGCCGTTTTCTTTCATTTTCCAGATTAAGCAGGGTCTTCTTTTTTCTCTTGATGGAGTTTCTTGTGGTTTTTGTGACGATGCAGATGATGTTTTGGACATATTGCTGGACGATAATGAATCTATTTCAGATATTCTGTATCCAAGTTGTTCCAAATGCATTTCCAATCTGATATTTAATTTATATATTTCACCGATTTTTGGTTTTGCTGTCGATGTTCCTATAAACAACACATAAAGAGATTTTTTTAAATATTTTTAATTACCTATTTTTAGTAATAATTGTGTTTTTTTCTCTTTTTCAACTTCATGTTGTAACTGAAGAAAAAAAGATTGAAAATTTCCTTTATTAAAACTAATATATATCTATTTGAATTACTTCAATAGCTTCAAATGTTTGTTTGACTTTAGAATCTTCCTGCCCGTCAACAACTTGTTTCAAACTTCCGAATACAACATCAATTTTTTCAATAACATTATCGTATTCTTCACTGATTCCAATTGCTGTTATTGAAGAATTCTAAACAAAAAAATACACACAAATAAGACATGCAAACACCAGCTCTTGTTTTGAGGGTGAGGTGAGGGTGTGAGTAAAGCCCATCAGGTCGACAATTTTTCAACCTGAATCGGATCGCATTTTTGTACTCAATGAAATATTTAAATCTATACTTGAAAGTCGTTGCTGAACAAATTCTAAACATTTCTTGCGCAATATCGATCGTGATCTAATAAGAATGAAGCTATGATCGGCGTCTTCTTGTAGAGTACTGCCCTTTGAGTCTGATCCGAACCTGGGCCCAGTCTCGAACTCGGTCAACTGGAAATTTTGATAACCGGATCCGCTCGGTTCGGGTTTTGGATCAACCCGACTGATTCTAGGTGTGAGCGAGGTTGGTGACCTTGACAGTATAATGAACGTCACTGATATAAATAAGTTGAAAAGGAAACTTTCAAAATCGCCTGAAAAGACAATGTACGAGTAATAGAAGAAAATGGAATATAGCTCGGAAAAATCAGGGAATTGAGCTCGGAGTGCTTAATTAGTAGGAAAATGCAGGAAAATGAGCTCGGAAAAAGCTCATTAACGCTAAAGCAACGAAATAACAGGAAAAGAGCTCGTTTTTTCTACATACGTACATGTGTGGTTATATAGACGGGCGAATATGATGGAAACAATGGATAAACAGAATAGAATAAATGAATCATCCGTTAGCACGATGTATGTTTACGAAAGAATAATGGTAAACTATTCTTTACAAAAACTTCTTTTCACTCTGTCTTCTATTTCATACCTATAAATTATGTGAATTATTTAAAAATAGCTGAGAGGGTGGAAGAGTGGGGCGCTTATGGAAGAAGATTGACGAAGATATTTTAACTGAAAATGATTTAATGTCTTTGGCAAAGTGTCATAATGTTAGTGTGTATCGTAAGAAACGTTTGAAAAAATATGACACAATTACATTCAGATGTTCACAATATAGAAGGTTTACAAAATGTCAATATCAAGTTAAGGCAAAAGCTTTTCATGATGGTATTTATCAAATATTTTGTTCTCAACATCACGAATATGAATCACTTGAAAATTCAATTGTACCAGTAGAAATTCGTTCAGTCATTCGTGATCTTGCTCCGAATGGTTTAAGTGTTAGTCAAATCCGGAAAACGATGGAGGTGTTACATCCTGATATATCAATTGGAATAAAAATAAAACACATTGTCGAATATGAAAAAAAAGTGTCGTGCTGATATAACATTTATTGATGATTTAAAAGAATGGTGTTCCAACAGAGCCTCCTATCCAGCTGAAGACAAAATACATCACGTAAGTTTGTTTGAATTATGGGGAAATCTTTTCATCTTTTTCATTTTGTTAGCCACACCCTTTTTTGCCACACAGGCTTCTATTTATTCGTATACACATAAAGTACAACACGATATTTTGCTTTTCTCTTCGTCGTATCGAACCGAGCTCATTTTCCTGCATTTCTTACCAATTAAGCACTCCGAGCTCAATTTTGGCTCGTCCAATTTACCTCATTTTTTATTTGATCATTCGATAATTTATTAGTTGTCATCTAGAAAATAGTTTTGTTAAGTCTTTTCAATTCAAGTTTAGATAAAACAAGTAAAGTATAAAACTACTAGACGGAAATTTGCCTTGATAAATAATTGAAAATCTAATACTAACGTTTTAATTTCTGAATCAATGGTTCTTTTTAGCTTTTTTGTTCTTGTGAAAATTTATTATTTTGCAAAGAAAAGTATTATACATAATAAAGACAATTCTCTATGTATTTTAGTATTCCTTTCTTCGAAGAAAGTAAAAATATTCAATGTATGAAATAAACTCTTCGTTTCCACTGAGTTTCTCTCTATAACAACATCTCTTTGTATGCACATGTGTACAGATAGTGAAAGAGAATTTCTCATATTTCTGAAAAGATCACTAATTTTTCTTGCTTGATCATCGAAATATTTTGTTAAATTTGAAGACGCTGTCTTTATTATGAGCTAACTTGATTTTGTGTAGACGCACGTATATTTAATTCGAATTAATGTCGCATTATCTTTCTAGTGTAGACAAAGCCTTAATCCGGAAGAAAGTAATGATTCTATTGGACGATGTGATGATCAATAGATAGCGAAATATTCGTAAATCATCAGTAAAGAGGAATACAAGCAAAAACATTTTGGACATGTTTGTCTTAGTGATAGTATGTGAAAATGTATTGAATATTGTAATGATTATCTTCATACTAAGAAGTAAAGACTGGATCAATTATGCATCATTTTATTATTAAGAAAAAAGAAGATACAATAAGAAAAAAAATTGAGTAATGAGATAAGAAGAAATAAAAGCAAAACGAAAACGAAAACGAAAACGAAATTTAATCAATTATGGTAATTCTATTGCAATAGAATTTTCTCGAGAAACATAGTTTTTCTTGAATGTCATAAAAAATTGACCGATCACTTGACCCGTCAATGTATTTCCTAGTTCAACTTCATACAATCGAAGCATAAGTATAATATCTGGTGGATATTTACAAATAAAATCATGTACAACTGCATTATCTTTCATGTCATATAAATCGTGTGCACGAAGATGATGGCCAAGAAAAGATCGAGCACTGGAATAAACTATTACATTTATCCAGTGTACTTCAACAGCACGAGGTTCGCGAGGGGTACATTGAATATTTCTTATAATACTCAATTATTCTTTTCTTTAGAATGATGGTAAACAAACTCGTCCAGCAACAGCATTACCACGCTCAAAATCTAGTTTAAATACTGAAAAACGTTGTCAAACAACTGAAACATCGATAGTCCATGCCAATCGTGTTTAAAATTTCAACAATGCCTTCGTGATCATAGTGATAGTTTAATCAATCTATGCCATACCTATAATTTACCATCGTTACTCGCACAATATCGATCGTCAACAACAGATGTGTTTTCATTAGATAATATTAATCATTGGTCCGATTGTCAAACGAAAGATATTGATCGTGTATCGAAACATGTTGAATATTTAAATAATACATTAAATAAAACTAAAAGTGATTTACAATTAAATGAAAATCGATGTAAAAAACAAGATGAAACAAATAGTCGCTTGCAACAATTGATTAATGATGATAAACAATCGAAAAAAGTCCTACAAGAACTACATGATAGAAAAGTCAATGATTTAAAAAAACAATGTGATCAACAAGAAACGAATCTCATCGTCAGTGAACAAATTAAATTGCTAACAAATCAAAAAATTAAACTCAAACAACAAGTAAAAGAAGTCAATGATTTATGTACATCAAGAGGAGAACAAATCGAAAAACTAGGTAATTTCTCATAGGATCTGAAAATAGCTATTCTTGTATTTTAGAATCATCAAAAAATGAATTGAAAAACTTAATTCCAGATCGATTCAAATCCGATGATGCCATAAAAACATTAGAACAAGATCGTATTCGTTTACAAACTGAACTTGATTTAGTGAAACGTGATCTCAAAGAGCGTAATTAAGAATTACAAAAAGAACGAACGCGTATTGAAAGCATGATTTGATAAGAACAAGTGAAAAAACTTGCATCTTCTTCTAGTCTATATCAATATTTAGAAAATTCTTTTAGAATTATCAATTAAAACAAAAAGCACTTTCGTCATCCTATGAAGAATTAACACAAGAATGTGAATTACTCCAGTAAAGTATTTAATGAAATAAAACACTTCTATTCATTTCTATTTCTATTAGAAAACCAGTTTCAGAATTAGAAATATCGCATGATGAAGTTGAACAAAAACTTGAAACAGTTCAAAAACAAAATCGATCTTGTACAGACACCAATAAAGTTCAATTGTTAATGGAAACGAATCATCATTTACTAGAAGAAATGACTATATTAAAATCAAATATTGAACAATTACAACAAGAAATTCAACAAATGGATGAACGTGAGCCAATGTTATTACAATATTCTGATCTGCATGACCTTATTGAACATCAACCAAGTAAATTTTCTTTTTATCATTTTCTTTTCTTAAATTTAGTTTCCAATAATATCATAATTGATACGCAAAATCAAATGCGTACCAATGAAATTCCTATTGATTTGTTACGAAAACAAAATGATTCATTAAAATCTTCATTAGAAAAACTTTTAATTGTACATAATACGAGTCCATCGTTGGTAACGGGAGAACGTTATGAAGAACTGAGAAATCAATCGAGACAAGAACAGTCCTATCGTAGATATTCCTACAGCAATGAAAGTATCACACCGGTATGATTCGATTTCAGAAATAAACAAGTAGAAAGATTCTATTTTGTAGAAATCAAAACAAACACCATTGTGGTTATTAAATAATGAAATTGCAGAACAACAACAAGCTTTTACAGAGACAAGGCATAAGTCTATTTTGTTCCCGGGAAACATGAATTCAACTAGATTTGTTTATTTAAGATCGGTTACAGCGAACAATTACATACCACGTTTTAGCGAAAATGATTATGTTGCAAATGGATGGATTAAATCTGATCCTGATATTATCGAAATTGAAACTTCACCAAAACCACATGATGGATCATGGTCATCAAGTTCAACTCGTATACAAACAAAATATGACTAGAGGGAGCAAAACAGTAAACTAACGATTTCATGATATTTTCTTCTTCTTCTTCAGTGATTTAGTCATAACAGCTGAATCACGTTCGCCCACAGTTACACATTTTTATCGGACTATCAATAATGGTCCAACATCAACAATTCCTCCAGCATCTGATTATTGGTTTGTTATTTCAATTGTGAAAAAAATCAATTTTTTTTCCATGTAATTTCATAGACGAAGGTCGAGCATCAAGTCGCCCAACAGCAGCAGCATTGAAAAATCGTCATTTACCAAAAAGTTCACGAACTATAACATCGGCTAAACCACAAACGTCGACCACAAGTATCTGCTATACATCAATGTACAACTTCTAATAAATCATATGATGATAAACGCAATTATGATATACATAAATTATATTGTAGGACTTAAAGTCTATACTATTCATATAATTTTTCTTTTATTTGTTATGATTTGATTTGTGATTGTTATGTGTTTTAAGAATATAAAAATCAAATTATATAAAGTGCATCAATTTGCGTCTATTCGATTTTTTAAATATGTTATTTCAATAGTATTCAATTGGAGTTTTTTTACTTACAAGGGTGTGGGTCGTAAAGTTATGTTTCAAGTTAGCGCGTTCGAAAAGAAAATTTTCATTTGTTCATACTTTGCATTTATTTTTCGTCTTTCTCAAGTAAGCAGACTATTTTTAAGTTTCAGAATATCGGGGAGAAGTTACACCCACATCCTTCAATCACTTAATAAATTGTATTATAAAAACAATACACGTCAAAAGATGCAGCGTGAAAAACTCTACAGATTTACCACTCTCATTTCTATTTATCAGAAGCACAAATTCAATACTTTTTTCTTCAACAGAGAAAGTTCGATTTGTTTTTCGATAAATCTATCCCGGTTACTTTTGTTTGCACTGTACAAACGTTTTATTTTGCTACTATTAAAAAAACAAATGAGACATTTTAATTCTTTTTTCGTTTGTGTTCTATTTTTATAAGAAAGAAAACCAGTGTTTTAGAGTAGCTGCCTAATTCGACTTCGAATATAAATGCAAAAAAAAACGCTTTCATGTTTTCACGTCACTGCCAGAAATAGATTTAGATTTTATAAATTATAAATTTATAAATGAAACTTTCTTTTGCTGTTTTGCTGCAATTAACATGGGTGCGGTTTTTTTTACTTATATTCGAAGTGGTAACGATTACTTCATTCTCCATTTATAATCGAATTCGAATTAGGCAACTCATGCCTTTCCCCACACCCACAGTTGCTATGTTGTGTTTGTGTGTAGACCAGCGTATGTCCGCCTTTCCCCGCACGCACGCCGACACCCTCCCACGAAACCCTGAAAAAAGGAAATCTAAATCTATTCCTAACTTATAAATGGGAGGGATGTCAATTTATAAAAAAGAAATCTAAATCGATTCCTAAATTTCAAACGCAGTGCGAGTTAGATGATCTTTCTCGTTTGCTCAGGGATGGTTTTTAAGTAGTCGCGTTTTTTTTAATTTATTTTCGAATTATGAATAGTTATTCACATGTCAATTTATATTCGAATTCGAACTAGGCATCTCATGCATACGATAGTTGGTATAGGAAAATATTACAACTAATCAGGATGAATATTTCGAAGGTGCCAAGAAGAAATTTCACGAATCGATTAAAATAGAATTTAATTTAAAGTATACTAAACAAAAGTTATGAGATGTCATATTTAGTTATTCTAGTATTGTAATTTCTGTTAACTCTATGAAATTTCGACATTGTACACTGTGAACATTCTATTTTAGATTTTCATTGGAAACACTGTTCATGACTACTAAAGTTTCTGCACCTTTTTGGCATTATCCATTGAAGCTATCTGCCAGGTCCTGGACAAGCTTGATATATTACAAATTTTATATTCACCTCTTAATGTATGCCTACAACTGAATATGATCATTGGTACATATTATCGATATAAAGTAAGTTTCAATATTAGCTATTTGGAGATATGCCATTTTCCTGTTACTGTGAAATGAGTATAATTTATCACGAGTTCATTGATAATAGTTTTCAATGAGCCTTATTCCCACTTTGCTTGTTGGCCACAAACATGTATAAAATTGGCCACGAAACAACACGTGTATTTCGAAGGACGGTGCTTTTCTTTCATCCAATTATCACTCATTTCTTTCGCATAAAGAAAAACCAATTAGCACCTTCTCTCTTTTTCGTCCTTCTTGATTGTTTTATCTCTTTCATATGATCTTCTTCTTTTCTATTTTATTAAGAAACTATTCATATTGGAAAAATAGAAAAGTTATACTCGCTCCTATTTCTCATCGGTACAGCAATCAAACACGAAAACAGTATAAGATTGTTTTTTTCGTAACAAGAGTGTCCATTTTAAGCAAAGCTTTGAAGAAGAATTACTCATTTTCTAAATAGTTTCACATCGTTCTTTATTTCANCTATTCTTTTGCTTGTTACTATAGGTGCGTGTGTGAGTGTTATTTTGTTTTAACCCACAACCATAGTCACACCCATACCCTCACACCCACACCCACACCCACCTTTTAAATTTAATTAAATTTAAAATTCTGTATTATTTAAATTTAAATAAATTTTTTTTAAATTCAGATTAGTTGAATTTTGAAAATTAGTAGATAAACATAGTTTTTGACTTGGTTACTACTATTTAAAGTCAAATTTGAGTATGTTTCCTGTTTTCTAAAGTTAAAGCTAGCCATTCTTCTGCGAATTTTGCTATTAAATATATTCTTATGAGTATCCCAGTATTTTGAAGAAGAAAGATGATGAGTCCTGCATAATCTGCAGAGAAATTTTGACTACTATGAACAAATATTAACCTAAAATAATAGGACTTCCTCTCGTTTAGTATTTACTACTGTTAAAGTCAAGTATTTTCCTCGTAGCAATGATGTGCATCCAAAAAAGAATTTATTAAATCGAGAAATAAATTTTCAATAATTTACATTTAATTAAATTTAAAATTCTGAAAATTTAAATTTAATTTAAATTTAACTTTATATAATTTAATTTAAATTTACATTAAATAAACTGTAAATTGACACCCCTACAAGCTTGATTCATTTTAAACAGAAATTACGAAGAATTTAATTTATCCATACATTAAATTAAAAGCTACTGCAAATAGACCCCCTTAGTGTTTACTAAAATCCATTGATTCAGTCTATTAAAGAAAGAAATCTGTTTCTTGTATGAGTTTTGAAAATTTTTATTTGAATTAAACAAAAATAGACTACAAAAAAGTTTAAAATTAGAAAAAAATAAAATGGTAAGATTAGCATTTAGAAAAAAAAGGAAGTATACATTAGTGTCTTCTTTTTGTGTCCACTTGAACACCATATGTCGGCTCCACACTATAACGAAAGAAACCATAAACTATCTCCCATTCAGTTTGTACAAAATAACTTGCTGCTTTTAATATGCATATTCATATATTTTAGTGACACTGTAAAACGAAAGGCATTTCAACTCAATTCTGAAATGGCAAAATAAACAACTCAGTCATATCATTGTATCGAACGATTATGTTGCTCGCATTAACACATATGATGTAGATAATAAAAAAGCAAGCGATCACTTAGCAATGAATATCTCTTACCAATCTTCGGTTCAATTATGTGGCTACATACGTGGAAGTAACTTCGATTCACAAAAATAGCATTGACAACGTGAAAAATTAATAAAACTCAGCAATCTTCAGTACAGTTACATCACGCCTATCAAGACAGATCGTCATAATAAAGACTAAATAAATAATCACATTACCTATAAATACTGCTCAAGATTTAGTACATTTATCTTCAAAAAACAAAAATGGATTTCTGTGATAATTACCTTAATCGAGTAATACAAGAAACATGAATAATTTCAAGGATTTGGTAGTACATTTTTCTCTTCGCTGTGTACAAAATGTTCCTAGTTCAAAGCTCGTTATAAAATCATGTCAGTTACGAATAGTTGTAAGGTGGTAGACTCTGTTACATTACTCTATAAAAGCATGCCCTTCCTACAGTCAGGTAAGAACAAGCCTAATAATGATATGAAAAAAGAACTGTTTTTCCGCAAAGATTTTGTTCATATGTTTTTTTTCACTTGTTATCTATTATACTATGTTAGAAAATTAATGAAAAAGCACATAGTATATCAACAATTAGTACAACAGCCCTGAAAAACTATTTCATGGTGACATAGTAAGATTCTTGATCAAATTTTTTCATCGTTATTACATTTAACACAATATTCTATGCAATTTGATGTTCTCTTTCATATGCGATTATATTCACATTCACCAACCTCACTGATATGACTAATTCGTCCCATAGACTGCAGCCCTATTTTCTGAGTCAGATCGATCGTATGGAGAAATGTTTTTCCAACATAACATACTTTCAATACTATCAAATGATAGCCCATTGACTATACCATTAATCCTAAAAGAAGATTTGTTACAGTTCGCATCGTTCTTGCGAAAATGAAAATTTACTGAAAATTATCAATGCACAAAAAGCCCGAGCCGTCTTACTTCGAG
>CAJNYU010000613.1:143434-181730 GCA_905331475.1 Rotaria socialis | reverse complement strand
AATTAGAGTTACGCCCCCCCCCCCTGCTCTGAGACCTGACTTACGCCCCTGCATATACCTCTATTAATATCGAATAGACACGTCGTGCACTAAATAATATTGTAAACGTGCTTTTCTCTAAATTAAAAATGATCTACTCATTAACATCTGCGCTTTGTAAAATACTAAGTTTATGGTTGAACTAACAGGTTTCTATCAATATTTTTCAGAATTTTGAGAAGCGAAAACAATGCACAGAGCGATTAGAAATTTTTACCTCCGGAAAGTAAGAAAACATTGTTATAACCACGTTCGACCATGATTGTTGCAGCGTTCGGAGCAATTCGTTCGTCTTCATCGTATAAAATAATAATTTTGCCTTTTTGGTTTTTCTATTATTAAATATAATTAATTTTAAAAAAGAAAAACGAAAATATTATTCAATAAGTGTTTTTCAGTAGAAAGAAAGAAAAGGATCTCTCATGTAGACGTAACATAATATAATATTGATCAAATGCTTGCTAATAGGCAGTAGAGATACAAAAAAAAATATCTATTTATTCAGTTAGAATCTTTCCGGTTTATATTAGTGATCGTTTTAGTCATATGGCAGACTTATTTTCTTCTACATCTATTCGACTTTGTTTTGATAAACATGTAAATATAAAGATTGTTCACATAAAAAATATTCGCAGGAGTAGAATTCTCTATCTAAACATTTAAGAAACAAAAGGATGAAAAGAAAAATAATGTTTCCCTTCTTGTTGCCTCAGAGCATCACGGCAATGAAGCTCAAAATAGAATATGGTGCATAACTTCTGTCATTCTTTTATCTTCAGATTTGCTAGCATGATGACATCAATTATTTTCACTCTACTATTTATTTTATTTATTGATATTCAATTGAAAATGGCTTATGCGCACGGAAATAGTCATCATATCTGTAAATTGGAAAATCGTACTATTGTATTTAACGTATGCAAAATTCGACCTCGTATTACTTTACCAGTCTGTATGGGTTATTGCTCGAGTAGTACTCATTGGAGTTTCCATTCAAAAAGATTTGTACATAGTACGACAGCATGCACAGTAACTGATCATCGAACTGAATTTTTTGTGTGTCCCGATTCTACACATACTGCTATTCAACTAATGATACCAGTCAATTGTTCATGTGCTAAATCTGCTTGTCGTCGTTATCATCGTTGATAGAAAAATTGAATGACTTTATTATTTATATGTGCATTTATAAATCTATATATTTATCTATGTTTTGTGAGTAATATATTTACAAGAGATTGTTTCTCTGTTAGTATCTTAGAGTAATTAATCAAAAAACAAAGCGACCTCAACTTACGTAAATAAGCAATTCTCTAGATTCGTTGTTTGAACAGCGGGAGAGCATAGCAGCTGGATAATGATGAGCTTGAACAAAAAATTAATCTAATTATTGCTTTATTGTTCATTATAAAGACAAGACTCATTACCCGAAACAATATGGTTTGCCCGAAATTCATCTTTATCACGAAGATCAACAATTAAGTAGGGTCGTTCATCCATTTCTAAATTAACTTGTTCGCTCAGTGGAGTTTTAGGCGTTGCTGGTGTCGTTGAAAAACGATTTTGATAACTATTATATACATCCATTTCACCCACACCACGAATAACACTAAAAATGCATAGATATTTGTTTGTTTGCTTGCTTATTTTTCATAGAAAATATTTGTAAACCTCTGTAACGTGGATCGTGTTGTCGCTTGGCTTATCTGACTATCTTGTGTTTGAGGCCGATCTCTATCCGAAAATGTTTGTTGTGATGCTGTTGGATCTATTTAAATAAATAAATTTAGTTTTCAAAACTAATTATTCATTAGAGTCTTTACCGAATTCAGCATTACTTGGAGTATCTAATGTATTGATTTCGGTTACTTGAATGATCTTAAATAAGGAATATTTATTCGATTATAGACACAAACAAAAACACTCTTTCCAACGAACCAATTGAACAAGAGTAGATATTTTCATGCGTTTGAATATTTCACCAGCTACTTGTTTACTCGCTAAATCGAACATTAGAAAAAGTACATTTTATTTTTTTTTAAAGCAAAACTTTCGATCGAACTTCAAATAATTAGCAGAGAAATGCGTAATTTATTATTACAATATGTCGTCATCAATTACTTTATAGAATGAACTAAATGTTCTTCATTTTCAGTTGTCTTCGAGCTATTTTAGCAGTCTTGAGTAATTTCGCTCTGTTATCATTCATCGGTAATTATTGTTATCTTAGATTAAAAGAGAATGTTTATATTGTTACATTTTCGGAATTAAGTTTCTATACTGTCTTTTTTGTTGCCGTGATAATTGCTGGCGTGATGTTTTATTTTAAGTAACCACTTTATTTTTAACGTAAGTTTATCGAGTTGATTCGTAAATAGAAAAAATAGAAGACTCATTAATACGGTTGATGATCCGAAAATAAAACAATTAAAATTTTAAGCTTTCATGACTGCAATTATCCATATGGGTCTTATTTCATGTTCGCGCCTGCATAGAACTTAGAATACCATCGAGTTAATTTCACTATACGATGGATGACTGTCGCGAGTACTGCTAATCCTAGTGTGGGTTTTAGAAAAAATACTGAGAATAAGCATATTAATCTAGAAAAATAAAGTATCGTGACGTCATTTTTATGGTAACAGTCAAGAATGTCCTTTAGAAAATGTCCTTGACGAAATGTCCTTCGATTTTGGTCCTTCAGTGGAAATGTCCACCAGAAATGGTCATTCAGTTCAAAGGACATTTTCTCAAGGACCAAAATCTCAAGGAAGTTTTTTCCAAGGACCAAAACCTGGGGACATTTTGTCAAGGACATTTTCCAAAGGACATTTATGGCGTAATTCATTTTTATCATTAGTTTATTGAAAAAATTCAGTCGAAAAGACTAGTAAATAGTTCATTTTAAATGCACCAACAATTAAACAAGTGCAAATGAAAAAAATCAATAGTCTCTCGAAACAATGAGCTTTTAAATTCGATAATTAATTATTTGAAATGATATTTCCCAAAGCCAATAAGTTGTTATCAGAGTGTTTGAAGTTCAAGAAAAACCTCTGCTTTTATAGAGATATAATTAATACTTCGCTTCAATTATAAAAATAATTATTTAATTAAAAGACGCAAATTCTATGCTCAATTTAAGTTTTCCTAATGAAGCACTAAGAGAAGAAAACTTGTTCGCTCTTTCGAGTACTTTTTGGTATGGGTTAGAGATGCACCAGTGCCAGTATTACTGGTTGTCTGGGTACCAGTATTTCTAGTTTGCCAGAGTCATCGGTGTCAACACACCCCAGTATTGGAGGTGTTAGTGAGTGGAACTCTCAACACTGGTGTGTGTTGACATCGATGATCCTGGCAAACTAGAAATGCTGGTACTGATGCATCCATACTATCGATTCGTGCCAAAGGACAAATTAATAAAAATACACCATTTTGTCTAGAATTATTAATAGTCAATAGGTTTTCACAAAAGCTTGGTATGGCTCAGGTTAAGTGCGTTCTTCATGCATAAAAAAGTCTTATCTAACCATCTCGAGTCCATGCCTGTTACTGTAGGACAGTCGAAATTCTATTGGTCACATGATTCAAAATAAGAAATTGCTCATAACTTATCCAAATGTTGAAAAAGACCGATTTCGTTTTCAATAATTTCATAAAACAGTGCGATTTCTTGCACTTCAACATTCGAAATTCAATATTTGTTTAAATGAATAGTTCATAGTACTCACACCTGCATTTTCATTTGTCGGCTTAACACACGAATAATAACTGTTTAATTAGAACTTCGCCTATTTCGGATCACCGGCTGGCAATGAGGTGGTGTCTTCCTTCTTGCATAGGGTTTGAAATATCGAGTGAAAAATCACGCTCTTGTAAACAAAAAGTAGGAGGAAATTTATTTCATGGAACATTTTTATTCAATTATAAGCTCATCATAATTTCCATTTCCATAGGATATGAACGAAAAAACTTTCTTCGAGTTATGAATAACTTGAAAACAATTAATGTATTCAATGTAACAGAAAATAGAATCAACTATTAAACAGCCTGAAGTATTGACAAAAGTCTGTTCTCATCAAGGCCTTTGCCTGCGCAAGTGTTCAAGTCACAATTCGAAAAAGATTTTTCTAGCTCTCCTGAATCACTCATCGGTGATATGAAAATTGGGTTCGATTATTTCTGATATCTTATTTTGAGTTGTAATTATCGCAAAAAATATCTCTTACGAAAAGTTAAATTTATCTTGTCAGACAGATTATCATAGTTATTTATGAGCTATTGATCAGTACTATCCTTGATATTATTAATATCTCTTTTATGCGCCCAAAGTTTAATTATAAGCGCCAGACAAAAAATAATCTAAACTTCGTGTCTCATCTTAAATGAGAAACAAATTATAGTAACTGTCATAGCATGAATACACTATGAAATGTTGAAGCAATATTCAATCATAGATACATGCTTCTAGCTCTTTAGATAAATAATACTTTTGTTCATTCTAAAGAGCAGAACAGTCCGACTATCTAGATTCTTCATTTTTAAATGTCCCTTACTCTAACTGAGAAAATATTTAAAACCAAGTCAAAACTTACATGCACGCAATTCTTCATTTCGTTTGAGAAATTTGGTAATACTATCTCCTAAAAAGTCAATGCATGCATATTCATGAAGAATGTCGCTAACAATCAAGTAAACCTGTATCGATGGTTGCTTGAACATTTTCATATTTTGGATTTTTTGGCACACGCTTATCCAAAATCTGTGAAACAAAAAGCTAAAACAATACATAAAAATGAAATTTCGGTTCATTTTACATTAACAGGCAGTTTCGGACGATTTGACGTTATCATTGATATGAATTCAATAGGTTAGAAATTTCCAATCAATTATCTAAAATATTTGCATTGTGACCTTCATCTTGTTCATGAGAGGTGTACATGTCTTGGCCATCAGCATTGCCAGTCGTTTAGAAACAACCTCACTTTTGAATCTTGATGTCCGCATTTGTTTTTAGAATTATCGAAATTTAAATATTTTTGTCAACATAAAATATGTATTTTTCTCATAGTAATTAATTCTATTTTCTGTTAAAAAATTGTTAAAATAGATGTCGTTATTTCGAGTCCCGAGGCCATTGCAATCGTTCAATGTGATGTGTTCTTTTCATTCCTTTCGTTCCTGTTCTTCTTACGAGAATACGAACTTTAAGTAGTTTTTTAAAGTGAACAAATGAAAGAACCTTGAACAATTAATTGGATTATTGTGCTTATCTATTTATGCCCGTTTCGGCTGTTTTGTTCTTTGTCAAGGATGCGTGAAAGATTGCAAAATTGGTAATAGTTGATATTTCTCTTTCAGAAAGGCAACAAAAATGAAAAACAGTCAAGGCATATGTACTCATTTCGATGGTAGACTTTTCGCTCGTAATGTTTTCTATATATATGCATGTACATATTTTCAGCAATCGATCTTCCATGTGCTGCATGTGTTCTCGTTATGTCAAGGATAACTGGTAGGAACAAAAAAAAACCTTTTTTTTTCTTTTCTCTTTCTTTCTCCTTTTTTTACTTGGTTGTTTTGTTGAAGGCAACGAGCGATGCTATGTGATAGTAGTAGTACGCTACCACTACGCATAAAGTATGATCTTGCACGCGAGTGAGTTAGTCTCTTTCACTCATAAGATCATTGCCGTTTTTATTTATGGCTACGAAAAACAAGGTGAGGAATTAGTTACTGTATCGTTATTTTAATATAGCGGCAAAGAAAACGAACGACGTAGATTAAACTTACTTATCGGTTGTCCTTGTAGTATTTAGAGAAAGAGAGAAAAAAGTTAATCATAACAGACAGATCTATTGGCTGCTTTCTGTCACTAGTAGACGTGCTCGTTTATCAAATACGATCTATGCAATTAGATTCGTACCATTTATTTTGTCGGAGATAGATTCTCAAACTCTTAGTGTCAAGATCTGGAAAAAAATAGGGGTGGGATAAAAATCATCATTATTTGTATATCTAAAGGCATCAGTTGTACACAGATTTCGAGCTGACACACATTACTTCGAAGAAGTTACGCGATGATTTACTTAAATAGTTTGTTCTTTTCATTTCAACTAAGCATACAGAGACAAGAAAAATGATCCTTTTTTAATCATTCATTTTATTGTTCGTACGTTTTGTCCGTTATAAATAAGATGTTACACTGATCTTCTATTAAAAAAACAAATATCGTATAGAGTATATGAAAGAAACGTTATATTAACAGCGGTACGATAGACCAACATCTTTGTATTTGCTATTTTTATCCATAGATATTAAATTTTATCGAGCCTATAGGTAAAACAAATTACAAATTCACTAATTTGTAATCAATAAGAAATCATTCCATCATTAGATATTGAATATCACAGCGCATAGCACGTTTCTTTTTATAGCGTACACAGCCTCGGAAGACAACATCATTGATTAGTATGCGCGAATATCAAAACCTATTTTCTTCTTCCATACGATGCGTCGTCTGTACAATATGATATTATTTTTAGTAAAAAAATGAAAAAGATTGGCCATCATGATAGAACGCAAGAGAAAAGTGGCCGCCATGAGATGTTGATGGATAAGGCAACCCTGAATGAAGTATTCTTTGACACTTAAGTATATTCACAATTTAATAATCATCAATCTGATGTTTTTTTTTCGTCCTTCTTAAAAATACTTCTCTCAAAATTAGACGAAAACGAATTAACGAAGAAAAAATTCTATCGACATGAAAAAGAAATATGTCATGAATCGAACAATTATTCTTTTTTTCCTGCTCTCATATCAACATAACTATGCATACATTATCTTCTGTTATATAACCGATGTCATGTTGAGATTTTATGATCTTTTTTACTTCAGGTTATAACCTTGAATTCGACAATGAAATTAGTGTTTGCTATGCCGAGAAGATCTTTTTTTTTCTTCTTCTAAGAGCTCACTTGTTATTTTTATCTGCGTTTTCTTCTAGATTAATATTCTACTATTCATATTTCATGTCAGACGATTCTGAACCTCATCGACCATCGTTTCGTTTTCGTGATAAATTATCACGTTTCAAAGAACGTGTAAAAGAAAAAGTTAGAGACAAAGTTAATAAACATCATATTGCAACATATATTCATGAAAATTTTACTTCAACCGATGCAAATCATCATGTCTCTCGTCATGGTTTTCGACAACATCTGCACGAAATCAAAGATGCCTTTAAAAATAAAACTCACTACGGAGAAATTAAAGAAAAAATTAAGCATAAAATCGATGATAAACTAGATCTACATGACAATAAAACTTATCCAAAAGGTTTTTATGATTCATTGTTTAGTCCCGAAACTGAGAATGAAGTTTATTTACAAACTGCACTTATATGTCTATGGGCCGTTGCCATATTATGTATAATACCAACAATAATTGTTATATTTTTACCTTCGAAAAAGCAGAAACAAAGCAAATCCAGTACCAATATGATTTTTTTTCATGTGTTTCTTTGTGAAGTTTTTTATCTTATATATATTTTATTAGCAATGATTAATGTGGCACAAGATTTTCGTTTGGGACCGTCTCTTTGTGATGTGGCAAATTATGGTTTGTATATTTTGTTGTTTGTTTTAGTTGTTTAGTTAGCTTCGAAGGATTAAGAGTTCGTGACTAAAACATCTAAGGTCTCAACGACGAAATAGATGATTGTATTCGATGTTTTTGTTTACTGCATAAAATAGAATACACAAATTATAAATAATGTGTCCGTATGATTCATTGAAATGCCTTAACGAGTATTTTTCATGTCAAATGATTCATTTGTTTAAATGCTTTGTCTGTATCTAATAGTGAAAAAATGAGTTTTTATGCCTTTTTTATATTTTTACAGAAAAATTTGAATTAAAATGCAATACAGTAACTAATTTTTCGAGAAACACGGTCTGTTATCAATGAAAATATTCAAATCTAGGGCTCACGTAGACGTGAGTATGATTCGAAATAGAACTGAATCAAATCGAATATTTAACTTGAAAAATTATATTTATGTGAAGAATGTATTTTTATATATTACAAACAGATTGAGACTATGATTCGCTCTGTTGGACTGATTGTTTTCGCTGCTTGAAAAGGACACACTTTATATGCTATATGACTGGCACTTTCTAACATCTTCTTGTTAATAATAAGTGTCAAAAGCTCTGCGATATCTATCATCATATAGAGATATATTATTATTATAACCTTCAGTGAAGAACTTGACTGCTATTTATCATAATAAATAGCTATCAGAGCAGTGAGACATGAATCATCGTGTGTCGTTTTTCTTGTCATATCTGTTGATCAAAATCAGACCAGCCGACTCCAGCAGAGGCTCTGCAGGCTATAGGTTAAGAGAAAAATTTATTTTGCGGTACACATTCCGAGGAGATCATGACTTTTATGTAAAATACTACACTAGTATCAAATTTTACGTCTCTATTTCTAGGCATGTATGTAACAATTCCAATCATGCAATTTGCTCTACTTTTTCTCTCGCTTGAACGTTTACAAAGTCATTTTAATCTCTCAATGACATGGGCGAAAATTTTCACGAAACCTTATCTAATACAAGTTATTCTATGTGTTACATGGCTCGTACTTCTCGCATTGCTTACGACATTTATGTTTATAAAAAAACAATTTACTTTCAATTTTTTTAAAGATCAAGCAATGAACCTTGCTCCGCCAATTGTCGGTGATGTTTTAGGTCGACTAGCTTCGCGTCGTCATCATTGTTCAGTTGATGGTCGTTTGTCATCTGTATTTAAAACGTTGATTATTGTTTTATTCATTATATTAATTGTAAAACCGATAATTATTTCGATTGGCTTTAATTTATTAACACCTTTTTGTTGTAAAACGAAACGTAAAGATCGTCAAAAACAAGGTGATCGTCGTACAACAACATTAGTAACAATATTTCTCTTATTGAATCTATTTTTTTCATTTCCATTCTATTTTGTATCAATGTTTAATAGTATATTAACGCGTATTGATTCAACGAAAGATACATTTTCATTGATATTAAAAATATGTTTTATATTACGTATAACAAATATTATATTTGAATGTTTAGCATTTTATATTTTCGAACGAGATTCATGGAGTTTTATAAGTAAATTATTTTATTATGGAACATGTAAACAATTTCCAATATTTAAAACAATTCCTGACGATGATGCGTTGTTTACAAAAGATCCAGCTGTTCTGGATCTTATGAAAAAAGCACGTGAACCATCAGATCAAGATGAAGAAGATGATGATGATCGAAAAGCGAAAAACAAGAAAAAACATGCCAAAGGAAAAGCAGTGAAAAAAATTGAACCAACACCAAAAATTGAACCGGATGACGACGAGGATGATGGAGTATTTAAAAAAGTTGATAAAAAACATGTGAAACCTAAACGAGCCAAAACGCCAGAACCAAGCGAAGAGGATGACGATGAAGAAGAACATATTATCAAACATAAGCCAGATCGAACTAGAAAACTTGCTCAAAGCGATGAAGACGCAGAAGATCTACCGAAAGGCAAGACTAGTAAAAAGCCAATATCATCAACGAAAAAAGTGCAAAGTGATGATGACGATGAAGACGAACCTCAATATATAAGTACTACGAAACGAACATCTCGGTCGAAGAAAATTTCAAGTGATGATGATGATGATGATGATGATGATAATGATGATGATAATGATGATGATCAAGAACGTCAAATTGTTAAACCTTCTAAAAGAAAATCACGCACAAGACTCGAAGAAGATCACGAAGAAGAAATAGCATTAACTCAAAAACCAAAACCAAAACCAACCAAAACAAATCACGCAGATGTAGAAAAGTCAGTACCCAATGGTAAATCTACATCGCATCGACCATCGTCTACTACACATACAACGTCCAATCAGAAACCTGCTAAAACTCATTCAAGACAATCATCTCCAGTAGCAGCAACAGAAGAAAGTGACGTCGACGTAGCTACGGATGCCAGTCAAGCATCTTCTAAAAAGAACCGAACTTCTGTTTCTCCTAAACGACCACGAAAAGTAAAAACTGAAATTCGTTCATCATCGAAAGAACACAAACGAACTCATTCATCTTCTCAGCCAATAGCAAAAACGACAAAACCAACTAGTTCTCATAGAGCAAGAAAGCATAATCATCATACAGCAGCCACAACACAAAAACCAAAGGCTCACGCGAAACATTCAAAAAAAGATCGTTACTCTGAAATTCTTGAGCATTCTCAAGAAGTTTGATCTTATCGTGTTTCATTTTTTGTCATGCATGAGAATGTTGGAATTACAGAATATTCATTTTTCTATCTGCACATCTGTGATGAGCATCGATTCTTGAAATCTCGCAATTTTTGTTCATTGAGCTTGCCTCGTCTTTTTACATTTTTTTTGTATACTGTTTCTTTTTATTATTTGTGATTATATACAATTATAGTGAATAACAAACTAAAATATTCGCTCTACCTTAGGGAACCTCTGTGAATCATTCGATTCTTTTTTTTTGAGTGCAAACACATCAAGTACCGTATACAATTATTGAGACATGATTTCTTTAATAAAATAGTGATTATATATATATATGTATATTATATTTCTGTTTTTTCTTACTAACGGACAGTCTCTAAGCAAATTGTATTAATATATGCATGCTTTTTGAAACAAAAAAAGGACTTAATCGGTAAATACTTGTACTGTCAAGGTTATTTACTTTCGAAATAAATAAATCATATATTCACTTGTGACAGGATCCATAAACGATTTTTTTACTCTTGACTAAATATATGCAAGAAAATATTGACTGTAAGTGATATATATATAATCAAGATCAATGTTTATTGATTATCGATGACCAAGGATTATATAATATTCAAATCAGGCATAGAGTCAATAATGAAAACTTCATTTCATCGAGTGTAATCAGGTTTTTTTTCTTATCACACAAACTCTGCTTTTATTATTGTTCCTATTCGCGCACACAAAACACGAAGAACAAAAAAAAATGAAAGAACAAAAAAGAGAAAGAAGCACACAGGACACACAATATGAACTTGTGCGTTAGCACAAAACAACTGAAACGAAAACAAAACAGGAAACTGTAAAGTTGATCTCTATTTGTTTTTCATGATGAAATAAATTAACATAGAAAAAAAGAAAGAAAAGCACAATTAAAAGTATCAATTTTTTTTCTCTGGAATTAACTTATTTGTTTTTCTTTTCTTGATTCCTCCTGAAAGCGCCGTACAACATATGGACGGATAACCCGACCTACAACTTTACTGTTCTATACACACACATGTTGTCGTTGTAAAATAAAACAAAAAAAGCAAAAAACGAAAGTGTAACAGTAACGTATTTATCTTTGTTGAAGGAAAATTTTTCGGGACATAAACATTTGATTGTTAAGTTCAGTAACAGCACGTGAGGCTTCGTTTGTGGTTTCACATGCCACAACGCCGAAACCTGTTGGTTTACCATTAACATCACAGCGTATTTTAAGTGTATCAGGTACTGGCAAATATGGACGAAGAAAATCAAGAATTTCTTCACGTGTTGCACGATAAGGAACGTTCGATAATAATAATATACGACCAATATAATCATTTAATTCAGTTGGTAATGGTGGCAGATTTGTTGATGGGGCAGCAATCGGTGGTGTTGATGAACGTCGATCATTGGGCATTTTTTTCTCGTCAGATAATTTTATATCATGTCCTTGCTCGTCTTTATTGATTCGCGGTGAATTTCGATTAAATCCATAGGGTTCTAAAAATAAAAAGTTTAGTTATACAATACTCCGTTGAAACAATGAGACACATTACCTTTATCATTATGATTACCATCCCATTTGGGTCGTTTATCGTTGCGTCTATCATCGTCTCGTTCATAAAACGGTGGATGACGTTTCGCATTTACTTGTTGAAAACGTTGATTGATATTTGCAGGTGACACTAAATCATTAGCTGTTAACATAGGTGTCAACGATGCATTTTGATATTCAAAGAAGGATATGCGTCGTAAATCTAATGTACGCCCGTAGAAAATTTGTCGATTTTTTGATTCGTAAGCTATTTGACATGATTGAACATCATGAAAACAAACTAATGCTTCACCAGCACCACGATTAAAACGATCGAGGAGAATTTTACAGCTATCAATTTGTATTGATCGATCAGCAAAATATTCATAGATTTGTTGTTCCGTTGTTGAATAAGGAATATTTCTTAAACGAAGACAAACAGCTGATTGATCTTGATTTTGATTTGTTGCCATTGGAAATGTTGAATTTTGAATAGGCGATGCTAAATGTCCATGAAATGATGTTGGCGTTGGTAATAAATGTGGATTCTTTTCAGGGCGAATATTTCCCATTGTTGGCTCATGATGTAGCAATGGTGGCCGACGTGGAACACGTTCCGGGCCACGTTTCAACGAATTTATTTCGTTTTCCATGTCAGATTTTGTCATACGATACATTTCAATGGTTGATAAACCTTCAGCAAGAAAAACTTTTAGGTTAATTAGAAAAAAAATTCTACAGAACAAGAAAAAAAACATTTACCAATTTTTTCTCCATTGTAAAAAAATGCTTTGTCAGCATCGATTTCCGTTTCAAATTCCACAAACGTCGGTCCATTAGCTGTATCAGCTTCGATAAAAATGCCACCTGGACGACCCGTGACATTACAACCAGCAAAAAACCGTTTAACATCTTTACGTTCATAATTTTTCGGTAGCCCAGTAACACGCATACAATTTTTTATTGTTGCACCGGGAGTCTTTTTAATATGAGCTGGAATATACGAATCTATAGCTGATGCAAATGTATATTCGTCTATCTTTTTTATATCTAACATTGAATTAAAACATTGAATACGACCATCTTGTGATAATAGATCAGCTACATCTTTATTGGTATGTAAACGAAGTACAATTTCACCTGTTCGTTGACCATTTTGATCATTGATAATTTTCATATCAGAAAGATTTAATTTATATTTGGAAAATAAAAGTTTTATGTTATAATAATTATAACCGACTGGAATATTACGAACACGAATATAAGGATCATCAGCAGTTATAGTCGTTTGATAGGCATTATTTTCTTGGCCATAATTTTGAAATAATGCTTGTTGTTGTTGTTGTTGTTGATGTTGTTGCTGTTGAAGAAAGAGAGCAGCTGCACGGTGTGATTGAACAGTATTTGGAAACTAAATAAAGGCAATCACAAAATTCTAATGACAGATCGGACAAAATTCTTACTTGTTGTCCCATCCATCCGTTGGTTGGTTGTGCATAGTGATTATTTGAATTTGAAATAAGTGGCATTTGAAATGGAAATTGTTGTCCAACAGCTGACTGTTGTTGTTTTTCAGATAATGTAGCTAATAATTGTTGAAGTGCTAATGGATTATTTCCATTTTGTGCTACAGCCATTAATAAAGCATTTGTTGGATCAATTGCTGGTGTTTGTTGTTGCATCTGCAATTGCTGCTGCTGTTGTTGTTGCTGTTGTTGCTGAATGGCTTTTGCTTGAAATTCTGCAAGGATCGATGATATTGTATTTGCTGATGGTAATTTTGGAACACTAGAACTATTTGGTTCTTGTTGTTCAGCAACATTCGATGGATAACTTGGTTCAACAACGTTAGCTACTGGCTTTGTTGATGGACCAGCACGAACTTGAGCAATGACCGATTGCATTTCTGATCGACTACTTAGAAATAGCTTAATTGGATTTCCATAAATATTGCCCGATTTCATCATAGCTTGTCGGGCATCATCATCGGAACTAAAGTTAATAAACGCATCACCTTTTTCACCACCGACTGAAATAAACACAAACAATGATGTCGAACGACTTTCTATAGGAAATTTTCTCACCAACATGAACACCGCCATCGGGAATATTCAAACCAGTAAAGAATCGTCGCTAGAAAAAAATCATTTCTCTCATTAGTTAGATTTTTGTTGATTCCGATGAACAAAAAACAAAAATAAACACAATCTGAACTTACAATATCAACAGCTCGTGCCTCATTCGGTAAGTTTTGTAAACGAATAATAATATTTGAAGATGGGCCAGTAGTCATGACTCTGTATTTTCTCTCTTTATTTGCTTAGTAAACAATGATGAATAGCACCATGAAAAGAATACCTTTTAGTTTTAGCAAAAAACCAATCACTGTTCTGAAAGAAGAAAAATATCATTGCATTTGCATTTGTTTTATAGTTCAATCTTCTGTTCATTTCTTTTTTAGAATATTAATAAAACAGAAAACTTTTATTTTTTTATTTTTGTTATAAATTAATCAATATCGTAGTCGATAGGCAGCAAAAATACATAGAAGAAAAAAGCGCGAAATCTTTTTTTTTTTGATAAATACTTGTTGAAAATCCATACGCATAATTTTAGAATCATTTATATCAGAATAAAGTTCATAAATGCAAAAGAAACCAAAGTCTGAAAAGAAAATGTTTCGTTAAAAATTCTGCACTCAATAAAATAAAATAAATGCCCATATGATTTGTTGATTGAAACTGAGAGTCATGCATGACAAAAAAAAAACTAACAGTAGCGATGAGAGACAAGCTTTCATTGGTACACAATGCACATTCACGATGTTGCTGTAGAAAATATTTGGCTTATTGTATCGTTAGATGAGAAAATTTATGCGAACATCATGTTTAAATAATAATTATCATATTCATCTCCTAATGAATCGCAGCACATCATTTTTCTGCTGTTAATATCAATCTTTTTTAAGCGATGAAAACAAAGTGCCATCGAAATCTGCCTAATGAGATTGAATCGTTGGTTGATATCTCGGTAAATATGCACCGTAATTCATCTATTATTAGGTACAACTTAAATTCTCACTAGAGTAAAGCATTGGGGCTTGCCAAATATTTTGTGATTTTGAATTGTAATTCTCTTTCTTCTTTGCAACAATTAACAAATTCAACGTTTTTAATTAGAGATAAATCAGCACATACTGACACAATTTTATATAACTAGCTATGAATATCAAGGCAATCAAAATGTTTCAGACGGCACAATTGCTAGGGTCGTTTATTTATGAATGGTTAAACCTTCTTCTATTGATAGGTGCGCCATGATGATTTATAAGAACGCAAAGCACACACACACACACACACACACACTTTAGCGCTACTCATTGGATGAGAAATAGTCGAGTATAAGAAGGTACTCTAATCGAAAAAAGTTTACTGCATATTATGTATAGATGAAACGTTTTAGGAAAAGAGCATAGAGCCAACAATGTTTAAATATGTTTCTATGGCAACTAAGCAACAGAAAAACGCACCCAAAAGCATTCACAACAAAAACAAGATTCTGATAGAATACCTTCAACATTCCTAAGAAAAAACTGTCTTTTTTTATTTGCGAGACTAGAATAAACATCTGACTTGTTTTTTTTTAATATCAGCAACATCGTCGTATGATTCTTTCTACTCTCCACTTACTTCATAATATCTATAAATCTGAGTATTAAATTATATCTGTTTGTCTTTTCATTTGAAATCTCTCCCAGGATATCAAATCATCTTCTTTATTCCTATGAAATGATGTACAACCACGAAGAATATCATCAATAGTTAATTCAACAAATGATTGGCAATGATTATTCGTTGATAAACATAAAGTTATTATTTGTTGTTCATTATCTGATAAAAATATAATTTGTTCATCAAAACGAAGATTATTACTTATTAATTTATTGTCTATTTCTAATCTTGTATCCGATATAATTGCTTTCGCTCTATTGAATTCATTTGTTTTAATATGAAAATTTAATCTTAATAATTGAAAACCAACGCCAATACCTAACCATTTAACATAACTTTCTTTTAAACACCATAACCGATAAAAATTTGATGGATTTTTCATGATACAATCGTATTCATTTAATGTAAATTTTTTTCGAATTAAATTATAATTTAATTTTTTAATATGTTCTCCTTGATAAATCATTGTATCACAACCAATTTGTCCATCGAATGTACCAGCAATGCATACTAATCTATTATGATGTGAAACATTGAAATCAAACGATGGTTTTGATTCAATAAATGGACGATTATCTTTCGAGCGTTTGATATCAAATGACGTAATATTCTCATTGAATACTCGACTCAAAAGAAAACGAATTAGTAATTGGCCAACAAGGGTAAATTTTACATCACGTTGAAGTACATATTCATCTATGCGTTTCAATTCGTCGATTGGCAAACAACGATTTGCATAGATCCATTGATCACGTGTTGGTTTCCAACGATGACAATTAAAATAAAAACGAAACATTTGAAAAATAAAAAATAAAAATAAAGTTTTTAAGGTCAAATGAAAACTAACCAATGAGAAAAGGTTTCGATAGAATTTTATTAATGCATTAATGCACTTTGATTTGAGTCGGTGTTAATTTAAAATAATTTAAAATTTAATGAGATTAATTAAAATTTTGCTTATGAAAAACTTAATTTTTTTTTATTAATTAAGTAATTTTATAGAAAGCGCTTTTTTTTTGTTCGATCGAACAAAGGTGCGCGCTATGAACAGTTAATGAATCATAGACGTTCAAAACTTCCACTTTCATTTTTGTACACACACATATATACGTCGGACGTTTTGCATAGTTATATTTTATTTTCAAAAACAAAAAAAATGGCAAATATTCTTACTGAATCAAGTACAACAATCGTTAATAATGATTGCCAGCAAATCAATGAACAAATCGAGAAATTAAATGTTAATTGTACGTATTTGCTTGTTATTATGGTCACAGGAGATTGGAGTAACTTTTACGTGTGAGATGTGTATTATTTATGTTTCTAGCTGATCAAACTACAAACGATGGAGGACAAACAAAGTCAACAGCGATACAAAATTTACTTGAGAAAAAACTTTCCAATAGTGACGATCAAAAAGAAAACTCTCTATTATCGACATCGTCAACAGATTCCAATGATTTGTCGACGCCACTTATTTTAATGAATAAGCAAATTGAACTTATACATCCTCTTGAAAGTCAATGGTCATTTTGGTATTTGAAAAATCAACAAGGAAAAGATTGGCAAGATAATTTAATGAAATTAGCTACATTTGGTTATGTTGAAGAATTTTGGGCGTAAGTAAAAGCATTCGTAACCGAGTAGATATGGATGATTTTTTTTGCTTAGTCTCTTCAATCATCTTCGTGTTGCTTCACGTTTACCACCAAGTTGTGATTATATGTTATTTAAAAGTCCTATTTTACCCTGTTGGGAAGATTCTCATAATACAAGTGGTGGTCGTTGGGTTCTTTATTTCTCGAAATCAGAACAAGTCTATCTTAATCTTGATGTTTGTTGGCTTGCATCAGTAAGTTATCGATAGATGTATACCATTTATCTAGAACATGTTGTGTTCAATATAGATGTTAGCTCTTATCGGTGGCCAATATGCACAAGATACAAATTATGTCAATGGAGTTGTTTTATCGGCGCGTAAAAGTTGTGATCGTATTGCACTTTGGACATCGGTTCATCATGATCAACAACTGATCTATCGTATTGGGTATAGAATTAAAAAAATTGAAATTTAAACTTCATACGACTGCTTTTGTTTTCCTTCATAGTCGACGTATGCGTGAATTAATTAACATTCCACGACAAATTCATATTCTATTTGAGGTAAGCAGAAAACATGATTCGAAATCGTATATTTTTATTTTATTTTTTTAGCTTCATAATCAAGAAACAAGTACAGCAACTAGTGTGATGAACAAGAAGAAAAGTACAGCAGGAAATAAAGTACTCTATCAACTATAGAATATCAGATACATCTATATATTTTTTCTCTCTCACTCTAAAATCTAGATAACTATATAGGAAAAGACACATGAATGATGTGTTCATTTCTCGGTTGTTTCTCTTATATGTGTGTGTGTATATATTCTTTCACCATTCCCTTCTTTTTTTAGAATATACAAATAAAAACTTATGTGTCTGCACAAGTCAGATGCGCTTGAAATTTCTTTATTGAAAAACAAATCCCGATCGAGCTTTTATAATTGAAATGAAACAATTAATGCTTGGCTGAGAGAATTTGTTTTCGAGCTTGTTCAATAATTCGAGCTATTTGCAGTGAATTTTCAAGTGTCATAAACGGATGTTCCGATTTTCCATTCATAATTTGATCACGACATGCCATAGCTTCATAACGAAGGCCAGCCGAGTGGGTATAATTTGTTTTTTTAAGCGTCTCAGGTAGATCATGATCAATATGATGACCATTAGGTAGAACAATTTGAGTTGGACACCAGAAATGAGTCGGAAGACTAATAACACCTGAAGTTAAATAATAAAAGTTTAATTTGTTAGTCAGTTAAAATATTATTCTTACCTTCTGTTCCGTGAATTGTTAATGAATTAATTGCACCAATATCTTGACCAAGACAATTCAAAACAGCCATTCGATTATTTTTAAATAGTAATGTTATTGTAGCCATGCTATCTGTTTTTTCACCTTGATGTTCTCTTGTATGACCTGATGCTACAATGGATACTGGTTCTTCGTGATCAAAAGCGATTAAAGCTGCCTGCACAGGATAACAACCAATGGCCATTAATAAACTCCAAATACCAAAAGAAACTAAACCAGTAACACAAAAAGTACATTCAACATAAGTTACCTTTCAAAAGCAAAGATAAAAAATTAGTTAAAAACTTTTGCTGAAAATTTACTGTTCCAATTTGTTTCACGGCATCACGTAAATTATCATAAATAGGAAAAAACCGCGACCATATGGCTTCCATCATGAATTTCTTTGTTTTTCTTGCAGTATCAACAATGTCTTGAACTTCAGCTTCGTTCATTGCTAATGGTTTTTCACATAAAACATGTTTATTATTAGTTAAAGCTTTGATACATAAATCTCGATGAACTTGTTCTATGGTTCCAATATAAACAATATCAACGTTTGCATCGTTAAACAATTCTTCTTGTGAGCCATATGTACGGACTTGATCTCCAAGTTCAAAATCTCGAACAAAATTGTCGGCCTGTGTTTTATCTCGAGAACTTGCAGCAACAATAACATGTTCATGAGGATCGCAAGTTAATAATGCAAGACAAAAATCTTGGCAAATGCGACCAGTTCCAACAATACCCCATTTAAGTTGCATATTTAAAGAATGACTAAGCCATATAGAAAAAAAAACGAACCTTATCTGTACGAAATGATGTCAGTAGCTGTTAAATAAAGGTAATATTGATTGTGTCGCTTGTAGAGAGAAATAATTTTTGTTTCGCTGTTTATAAGATTAAAGATCCATTTAATACCCTAATAAATTTAATGCACGAAATGTTTCGCAGCTATACTTTTATCCTGTACTGGTGAACTATAACATCGTAGAAAATATCAAGCTGCTAAAATAATTATTACGAAGGCGTACGACAGAAAAATATCAGAATTCTCGAAAGAGCTTGACTCTAGGTGACATATATATGTTGAATCTTGTCTTGCGTTTTATTTATGATTATAATAAAAATGAATATGTACGAGTTAAATGACTTTTATTTTCAAAAAGAAAAGTAGGTATTCTTGTTGCACATTATTGCAATTTTCAGTCCTTTTATCTGCGTTCGTTTTCATTCTCTGAGCCAGTGTCATATTTGATCGATCAGGATTTCCTGATAGATGTGCCACAAACGTTCTCCCACACAGAAAGTCATGTTAAATACTTTGAAGTAAACATCAGATGAACAAATGAATACAAAGAATGTTGCAGCTTGAGGTATAGAAGTAATTAAATTAGCCGAAGTATCACAGAAAAACGTCAATGAAAGCACTAGTTGTGGTAGAGTGCAGATCTAAAAAACAGAGAGAAAAACATGTTAGTGTTGGAAGAAAAAAGAGATTTGAAAAGCGAAACAATACCAAAGCCAATGTTGGTGCAATAAATAGATGACCGTGACATCGGAATTGTTTCTGTTATTGAGACCAATAAGTTGTATGACGAAGATTAGTTCGTCGACGGTTGATCGATGTCAGAATCAAACAATTAGCCAAGATATTCAATGAAAATGGTACAAATAAATGAAGACATATGAAAACTGTATTTAATGTTAAAAGGTCTGTTGAATGTTTGATTTGGCAAACGAACTTTTCTTACGCCACTGGATCAGGTAATGTGACACGACAGATCAATTCATGAATATGCATAAAAAATACGCAGACAATTATAATCAGTAGTTGCTTTGATGCAGTTGCACGTGAACGAATTTTATTCAAGAGACGATAATGTTCACATGAATGAAGGGATCGTTGTAGAGAAATAAGTCCATTGATCTAAAGACAAATCTGAATAAATATAGATGCCAGACCAAATACAACATTACAGATGAGAACAAATGGTATATAGGTAAGTGAATCAAGTAATTGAAAGAGACGACATTCAAGCATCATCAATCCGAATAACGAATCTATCTGAAAGTAATTATGATACAGCTCCTGTTTTTTTTCTGTCAGACTGGCCCTTGAACAAAGGTGTTTTGTTTTTGAATATTATGACGTTCTTTTGTTTATGTTACGTAGTCACTCTGGAAGTGTTCTCTTATGAAAAACTTCAATCGTTTGAAGTACGAGTATGAAACATTCAAAGATTATTATCCCTAAGTACTATTTCCCAATTTTAAAAACTGTTTCACACAATAAAACATTTTTCTCGTTAAATCTTTACACGTAGAATCTTTCATTGAGGCATCAAGTAAAAATACTTTTATATGGTTTAATCAACTGACAGTCATTTCTTTTAACGTTGCAGAAAAGGTGTGAATCATAGTCTTGGACAGTGATGAACTCAAAGGGAGAATCGTGGGAATCGAATTCTTCCCTCTCCTTCTTTGTGGTCCCGCCAGGAACAAAAAAGTCTGGTTGGGCTCCTGCTCTTGCTATTAAGAAGTCGACTAAGTATGTTTTAATGTGTTTGACTTTGTGACATATAATTATCCCACTAGCTTTAGTGAATGGTAAAAATAGGCCTCAATTTTCGGCATAAAAAAAATAGAAAACTTACGCTCTGTCAGTCTGCATATGATTCTATTGAATTAAATCCTGAACATAGAAAGGCGAAAAAATCTTTTCTCATCGATTTATTTATTTATAGAGGCATGAGACGCTACTGTTGATATTTAATTATTCAATCTTTTTTAATCATGCAGAAAGGCATGAAAGTGACGTTGAGCATAATGGTGCTCTTCGACATTTAAAACAAAGTCTATGCTCATCATAGAAGGTCGCGCAATGACGTAAACATATTTGTATTATCGATAGCACATTATCATGAATTGATAAAAAAAGATTCTAGTGTTTTGTTAGTTAGTAATATTGAATGATAATTGGAAAATATGTGCGTGACATTGTCTGTCAGCATTTTAGGGAGAAAAATAGATATTGGCTTATTGAATAATTTTATAATAGATTCATCAATCGTCCATAGATTTAGTATGGTGTTATCAATTCAAATTGAACTTGTTCGATGCCATTATAGTGAAAAAAGACATCCATTACCATAAAGATTATTTATTATCGAAAATAAATGAAGCATTTTGAGTTAAATGATTAGTGTGGTACGAAGCCCGACATGAATCCAATCTTTTTAGCATGCCATTGCTGTAGTCATTTTGTTCACAGTTGATTATTGATGATGAATCATGGAAATATTTCGTGTAGAACATGTTGAAAAAGCGTAGAAATTGTGATTTGCTACTCAGTGAAAATTTATTCGTTTTTTTTCTAAATTCTTGAAGGCAAAAACAGATTGCTAATCCATTAGTCGGTGAAAGTGATGAGCACCTATAACAAGTGTTTTAAATCTTATTATATGAGCGTGTTCTTTCTTCACTAAGTCATCTTTTGAAGCATACGGTTTTATAAGTTGAATTCATACCTGGATTTACTCGTTAGAAATAATATTAATAATTTATTTCGATTTCAGCTAATCTTCCTGTGATGAAATGCTTGCTTTAGTTCTAATCAAAATATAGATGAATGAAAGTAAATATTCGATATGAAATATGTAACAAAAACATGATATATCGCTGGTTACGATGTGATTTATTAATTAAAGTGATTAGTCTAAGTTGTTTTCCATCTTTCAACTTTTATGATATACCTGAACCAGAGACTTTGGTGGGGTCAACCTATTAGCAAATCTTCTATGCTTTCTTACTATTTATATTGTTCCTTAGCATCTAGAGTAATTCTACATATATATTTTTCGTTGCCAAGTCGTTCTAGTCATTCACGTATTTATTTCCAAGATAGTAAAGTATGATGGATAATTCAAAATTTCTGTATTGATTCGGCTCTAATCTAATACAATCATTAAATGTTTTATAGAGACCTTACCCCTTGGTAGCAATATAGATGAAAGAATTTTATTAACATATTCTTTTTAAACGAGCAGAAATATTAGAAAACAAAGAGCTAGGTCAAGCCAGATGTGCAACTGTAAAAAAAGAAAAGAAATGCTTTGAATATGTGGACCATTATCAATGTCTTTTTACTTCTGACACCTAAAATTGAAAAAATGAAGTCTCTTCCGAAAGATAAGTTGCCAGAAGCTATAATATTCATATGAAAAAAAAAGAAGATTATTGAGTCTTCTAACAGATGATTGTTAGGAATAAAATTGAAAATTTCGCGGACATATTGCGTCATGCACTTTTTAGTTTTATAATGCCCAAAGTAATCAACAGAGAATTTTCAATCTAGTCGTCTGCTCTCTATTCACTTATGTGCTAGATCATTCATACTAAGACTAAATAAAAGCTCTTATTATAGTTTACAAATATATAAATATATTGTTTGAAAGGCTCGAGAGTTGATAAGAGTTTGGGTGTGAAAAATAAGAACATAGACTCCTACCCTTTGCGACAATGTTCGAAAAAAGTGACTTCTAGCGTACCTCAACTAAAGATGAAGCAAACTAAGACTTTCATTGTAAGGTTTTATGAAGTTCTGAAACTTATTGACGTCTTTTGAAGTCTTCTAGTTCGATATGCGCTGGCGAAGCCGAAAAAATGCACAATGACTCATACTAGTGTACTGGCCAGTCCGGTGCAGTCTGTCTGATTTAGGCCGACGGAGGTACCGGTCTGAGAAGCTCTACCAGTTGCAAGTCTACAATAGACCATTATTCTAAACATTTCTGTTTTATTATTTCATATCCAGCTATTTTTTTATTATTATCTTTGAGGATCACGGACTAAAATCGCTATTACTATTCAATGAATCTGTTGCTCGTCGTTTTCTTTTTGAAGAATGTATCCGATATTATACGTTTTACACAATATAAATAATGCGGTTAGTAGATAGTTTAACAATGAATATTAGGTATTGGTTGTTGTAATTTTTCTGATCGGCATTCTTCTGTGTAGTGATTATATGCTGTCAAAAGCATAACGTTAGTGTTTATATAAGGCAGAGAAGTTATGAGTAATATATTTTTTTTAAAATATTCATGTACGTATAGCCGTTTTAGCGTGTTATATATGATTGAATATTGCTACTGCTGTTGCTGGGTAACTATCTGAATACTTTCTTTCTTTTATCGATTATCTGCCTCTCTTGCCCAACGCCAGAATTTCATTTATTGGCTGGTGCAAAACGTTCACTACCTGAAATAGATTCGATCAAGTTAAATGATTTCAAAGAGACCTAATACTCACTCGAGATATAATTAATCCCCACTGGTATGTCATGAAAATTTTGAGGGTGTGGGTGTGTGGGTGTGGGTGTGACTGTATTTTTAACTCAATCAAACCCATACACATGTGATATTATTGAAAAATGAAGCTGATACACAAAAAGATTAATTAAAAAAATTTCTACCCACAGTGGTATCATATATTTTTGCAAGCTACCGAAAAGATATAGTCATTTTAATGTTATAAAACTAAGATTTTATTTCGATTTATTCTTTATTATAAAGCAAAAAAAGATAAAATGAGACCTCTATGCAGAATTTTTTTTTCATTCTTTTGTTTCCCACTGATGTTTATTGACCTTGACTCATGTTGCTTTTTTTGTATATGTGTATGAAATCATAAGAAAAATTCACTTTTTTTCAAACTCCTCGTTGACAGTCTCAAACATACACCTTAGCGTTAGCATATTAAGACATGGCAACTTCAGCGACAACTTCCAAACAATGTTTTATATGTGGAAAAGACAAAGCAGCCTTATACACATGTGAAGGCTGCTCAGAAAAATTTTGTCCGAAAGATTTACTAAAACATCAACAAGAACATGTATTAGATCTGGAAAAAATTGTTACTGATTGTGATACATTCCAACAAAGTATTAGTGAGCAACAGCAAGATCTCAATTATCGTCCATTAATACAACAAGTGAATGAGTGGGAACACGATTCAATCATGAAGATTAAGAAAACAGCAGAAGGCTGCCGACAAAGATTAATTAAATCGACAGACGATAATATTGCTGAAATAAAGAAGAAATTAAATCAATTCATTGCTGACTTAAGAAAAATGCGAGATGATGAAGATTTCAATGAAATTCATTTAAATAACTTCAGAGTGTTGTTAGAAGAATTGAAGAAAACGCTTGAGCAACCACTGAATGTTTCCATTTTGAAAGAACCTACATCGTTTATAAGCAAAATATCAATTTCAGGTTAGTTTGACAATTCAATCTGATTTGAGAAAAGAGCCTACGAATGGCAGATGATAGTAAAGCTAGCACGATACTCGAATATTTTCAGTCCCGACTCATCCTCTGATCTGTGTGGTGGGTGTTCCATAGATTACGTGAGACAGAAAACTTCATCCTCTATTCAATGGTAACGATTTCGATGGGGATCATTGAGCAAAAATATAGGCTCGATCGATACCTGGGTATGATAATCAGTGAGGGTTTGTGGTGACAATAGACACGATGCAATATTTTTTGGGAACATTGCTTCTTCATTCATCACAGGAGAAACGCTCACCGATCGGTGGTTGTGTGCATGTGAACTTTCATTTAACACCCACAACATCTGATATAGAAATATGAAGAGGTATTTTTTATTTATAAACTGATAGCGATCTATGTATTGTGAACGAGTTAGGAAATTGATTAATAACAGTTGAAGTAATACATGATGAGAGAAAAAAGATCGAAGCTATATTGAGAAGATAGAGGACTTAGAAAATATCNAAACGCGTCTGAACGCGTTAATTTGTTCTTAGAACGCGTTTTTAGTCGATAAAATACGTTCAATTTTTTCGAAAACGCGTTCTTTCACGTTCATTATGAGGAATATTTTTCCATGGGTAATATACTCAAAATTTGAATTATCCGAGTAAAGCGCGTTTATATACTCAAACTATTTTTTTCAATTTGAATAAATTTTGTTTTCATTGATTTTTTTTCAAAATGAAATCTACGAAACAAGATACATTTCTTATTGGACATGCTCGAAGAATGCGTAAATGTCGGCAAAGACAACAGGAAAGTGATCCCGAAGCATATAGAAATCGTGTGCGAAAACAGAAAATTGATTATCGGTTACGTACAAGTTTTAATGTTTTATCAGAAAATCAAGCATTACAAAAAAATGAATCGTTAATTAAAAATCGTAATAAGACATTAGAACGAGTACGGCGTTTTCGGCATAATCAATCAGATCAGCAAAAAGAATTACTACTAGCAAAGGATCGAAATTATAAATGCTTCAAACGTGAGAAACAACGAATAGATGACTCAAATAAACAGATGAAAAATGAAACAAATGTAACATCTAATTCGCTTCATCCCATTCCAAATTGTCATGTTATTAATAAGACAACATATATCTTTTTTGAATAGTTATTTTAATATAATTTTGTGAGTTTTTCTGATTGTTTCATGCTTACGTTGTTCACGAAAAAACTTTATCAATAAAACGGAATTTTTTATGTGCGCCCTGGTTTAACTTACATAAGTATTTTCAAAGCTTGATTAAATACAGACGAGAAGCTTTTAGAAAGTATTCGTATTAATTGGTTTTACCGTGGAGGGTTCCATGGTTTTTTTTATTCTTCACTAAGTACAAATGCCTATACTGATCTCTTGGATATCTACGTTTGATTTATTCTGTATGACACCTCTATACTTAGTGTGACATAGACAGTAATGGTTGCTCATCGTTTCTGTTCTACGTTTAGACAGGTCCGAGCCGTATCCGTATTACTGCTTCGTAGGATGCAGGTGTACTTCATATAGTTTCTTAAGGCAGCAAAACCATGTCTGTAATGGTCTGTGATGGGACAATCACCTGTCTGTAACGGTCTGTGACGTGGGAATCACCTGTCTGTAACGGTCTGTGACGGTTAAATCACCTGTCTGTAACGGTCTGTGGGGGAGGGAGGAGGGGATGGGTCCAAATTTCTACCCTAAACACTTCAACACTCCTTTCAGGACGTGTTTCACAAAAACCTGTAATGCGTGAAATCGTTCATGGGTGTGTCTTGTTTAAGGTCCATCGTTGTGGACATTGATTGGTGATCGGGCTGTGCCTTGTCGAGTTAGTTGTTTGCAAGAAGTAACCAGGTATCAGGATGTTTAGTTTCTTATTGGTTCTTACTGACGCTTATTGTACGTGTCCGTAGTCGTGAGTTTTTTCTTGTAAATGTGGACGATTTAGTACCTGGGCTCTAAGTGTGAAATGCAATAGATGTCATTAATTTTCGAAATGCTTTCACACCTAGAAGTGTGTTTTGTTTTTGTGAGTTTTCGTGATTTCCCCTGCTTAAGTAATTCGGATGCAGTTCGATCAAATGGTTTGGTCCTAGAATGTTAATTCGGTGGACACGATGTTCATGTAGTTAGTCTAGTTTTAAGAATCCTAAACTGTAGCCACTCTCGACGTCACTTAAATTTGTAGTTTTTTTGCTACATTGACCGTGATTCATATAGATATGTATGGGATTGGAAATCAGGAGCAGTAAGCAATATGATGTACGAAGGTCATAGCATGTTTCATCAGTTTCAACTCCTTATGATGAAATAGTGCGAATGAAGAGTTTGATGAAGAAGATGTTATGAACTCAATGCTTGAGTTCTGTTGAATTGTTTGACAACTGTTTAAAAGCACTGCACTGTATCATTCGATTATGGATATGTGCGATAAAATGAACGTCTAATTATGTTTCACTTGATGCATATTGTAAACGGAGTAGATAAACTGTTTGTTTGAAATGTGCTTAGAAGTATCAGTAGAGGTGCAGTATAAATTTTTTTTGTTTTCCGTTAAATTTTATACTTATTGTTATTTGATATCTTCTTCCAAAACAGGCGTTATCTCCTTTGGTGCGAATGTTGTCATGTTAGCAATGTACTAAAGGATGTTCGTTAGTGAATCGGACCTAATGCCTTTCTAAAGTATTCTTAGCTGCCAATATCGAGAATTAGGTTATATGCTACCATGGAATATTTCAAAAAACAAAGTTCCATCAAAGTTGATTAACGATTGATGAATATTGCATCAGTAAAAACAGGTGATTGTAGTTCAGATGGTTTTTGGCAATTTTCATATTTTATTTTGAAATCGAAGTTTTTTCGCGTGGATCAGCTTTTCTCAAGAGCATATTATGATATAATGTACAAAATGTATCGCAACACTCGATTGAAAACTCGTTGAACTGTAAGAAGTTCAATAAAGCTGGAAAAAAAAACGAACAATAAAAGTCTGTTTTAACAAGAAAACAAAGAAGTGGCGAACATTATTAAGGAACTAATTGTGTCGAAATATTAGATTTAATGAACGACGTTGTATTTAACACAAACAAAGGAGAAAATTTCTAAAAAAAGAATATAAATCATGTTGATGTTGACAGTGAATCAGAAAAATTTACTTACATGCATTCATAGCATCGATCTTAGAAAAACTCGTTGCTATCGCTGATGGTGATATCAATACTGGTGATGTTGTATATTCTACCTTGCTGAATTTGTCAGAAAAATCGTTTGTTGAAGAAACATCTAAAGATGTAAGATCAAAAATAGTCGAAGAGCGCATAGATTATGTTTTTAAAAATGAATAACCTGATTGATGATATCGCAATTAGCATGGAAATCCGAAAAAGAATTCAGTTAATGTATAGATATATAAAAAGCCCTTAGTCTTTTTTTTATAAAGCTGCTTTCTCAACAAATTTTACGATTTGGAAAAGAAAATGACCTCATTTTATTCGTTAAACGTGTATAATGACATGCAATTCATTTCATGCCATGTAAAAATCGACGTTTTTATTGTTTTGAAATATTGAAATTTATCTGTAAGAATCATCTCTTATATGATCCAGCCAATTAAGTTGTGGTTCACCGATTATTACAAAAGATCCATTGCTTAGAAGAGATCATTTTCGAGAAATGTCATTTATAAACGCTATAGTATAGGTAAAAAGATTTCATATCATCCGAATTCGTTACGATGAAAATAACTGTAGTATCTATGCCATAGCTAAGTGTTATATTTTATTACGAACTGTCGGATATTCTTTTAAGAAGATAATAAGTGACTTACTTGATGGTACTTTTGTAGCATATCTTCGATTATATTCAAACTGATTGTCACATGTATTGCGTTCACAATTCATTAAATGGAATAAAATCAAATATGCCACTCGAACTTTTTGTCCCGAGTATGATGATAAAGCATTTTGATATTGTTTTAATACACTATTTCGCTGTTCAGCAGCTTCAGTATTAATCTTTTTTGTGGTTTCACTGTTAGTTTTAAAATCTATGTTTCTGTCTTTTTGACACATAGGACGCCTATGGTTGGGTTGGTGAAATTGGTCAATAAAGAAAGAACATTTAGAGACAAATTCCGATGATGGAGTCTTTACAATTCGTCGATTGATTTCGTTGTTTTTATATCGATTCCAAAAGTAGATGAATAAACTGCACGCATTATCATAAATAATGATGCTTGGCAAGTATTTATAATTGTAAACATCAATCAGTCTGATTATTTTGAATAGATGCCACAGAGTCATGAAACAAGATTCAGAACGGTATAGCTCATCAAAGCCAATAATAACACCACATGGCGATATTGTATAAATAATACCTTGTGATATTTTTTTGTCGACGTCGACAAAACTGAAATAGTAAAATGTATTAGAAGATTTAGTATTAATGATCAAACAAATACGCCACGCATAGACTGAGAGAAGATTCATTACTAGAGAGTAGCTGGAGCTTTTCTGTCTAGAGGAACTACTAAATCGAAATTTTAGTTAAATAAACAAAAAAAAAGATACATCCAATTATAAAGTTCACTACTCTAAAAGTTTACTTTTTAGAGCCTCTGTTCATGTGATTTGCATTAATGTGCGTAAATATGATTCGGAAACCTGAACCAGTATGTTGGATGTTCATATTGATTTGGAGATTCGTATTAATTTTACTTTATTCTCGATACGGTTGCGACTATTTATATGTATATCAATACAGAGCTGACTACGAAAAAGTTCCATTGATGGGTAAGAATTCAGATATTTAGCATATTTTTTTGGAAACTTTATTTAACTTAGCTGAGAAGCATCTTAATTCATATAAGGCTATTAGGGCGAATTTAAACGCAAGATGACGTATCAAACACTACTTTAATATTCCTTTTAATCGAGACCATTAACTACTACGAGTCTTGATAGCTCATTTGAAATTTTTAAAAAGTTCTTTGTTTTTTATTTTTAGGGTGAAATATTGTTTCAGATCACAGTTTATCTGCTGGAGGTTGGGTCATCTTATGCGGCATTGGTCGATTCGGCTAACGCAATCTGAAAATCCTATTGAAATACTGGAAAAGATAAACTAAAAACTTAGTACTAGTGACTGTTCTTGATAACTAACTAAACAGATTTAATGAAAAACTCATGCGCATATACTGGTATCGTTGAAAAGTCAGAATTTTATAGGAGCAGAGAAAAATGTATTTACTTAACCTTCCTAAAATTAAAGAAAGAAAATGGATCGTTGAAAGGCGATCGTTCAATAAACTCATTCCTCCAAAATAGGTAAATTGTAAATCAGTTGACCTTTTCCCAAAAGTGAATCGCATTACTGTCCGTTTTTGCTTTTGTTTTTTATCACACATGTTTCAAATAAGTAATTTATTAATCTGTGATAAAAGATTTTAATGTGCCAGTTATTCTAAACATTTAGAAGCTAAATGTCTCAATCATCTGTTGTCTTAACAAAAAACGACAAAGAACAATACAAAATTTGCATGTCATCCAAGAGAAATCTAATGACTATGTCTTTCTGCAACATATTTATGCAAAACTCATCTGCTTTCTTTACGTATCATTAATATTAATCACATTCAGAAACTTAAACCTGAATGAAGAGTTCTTTGAACAAGATAAAATTAACTACCTTACCGGTCTTCTCTAGAGACATTGCATCCTGTTGTTGGATCATCATAAATGCCATTGTCATCATTTGTAGTCAAGCATGTTTCATTATCAGAGAGAATTCTCTGTTGTTGGCATGTCTCACATAAGCCTGTTTTTGATTTAGGTGTATTGCCACAACCAATATAGAGAAAATCTGGAAATTCTTCAGTTGTTATACATTTATTTTTATTTTTGCATATCGGTCGTGCAACCTTTTGCATTCCATCAATGACAAATGCCAGCATGCAACCATTAATTTCTGCATCTTTTGCACGACATGGATGCGTTAAATGATGAGTCGACCAGTGTTTAACAAAACATTTGTACCAAGTGTCAAAATTTTTGTCAAAAAACTGGTAAATTGAAGCATCGCTGAGTGAGGTGGGTATTTCGAAGCGATGTGTATCAGACATAAAAAATGTGAATAAGCATAATTGATATATATACCAAATACTGGAAAAGCATTCCCGATTAATTTCAGTAAATATTTCGTTTACCTAAAACATCCACAAAATCAATCATAATCTATCCCATTGGTATCTAGAATCGCAGTAATCGTCAATGGTTTGTTTACACAAAAATATAATATGATCTCCAAAAGCATTCTATTCTATTGTCGCAGTATTAGTACAATGCAAAATGCAGCGAACAACTCATGGATACTATTCAACTCAATTAAAAAAAAGGATTATTTCTTCACAATCAAATGACGACAGTACTATTTTTTCTCCATTCTGAAAAAGTCAAGTCTGCACAACAGAAATTCATCTTTATTCTGTGCAATTTACCATTCGCCAAGAATATTTGAAAATAGTATCATAATCACTTGTCGATTTTCGAAAGACTTCGGCAGATATGTGTATCGATTGTAAACCCCATTTTATAAAAGCATGTTAAATGTCCGATAATATAACATAGCATTAATTATTAAAAACATCACAAATCCCCGGATTCGAATATAGACTATGAATTTTCGAACGTTTTTTTTAAATGTGATTACATCATGATTTATTTTTCTAATCATATTCGATAAAAAAGTAGATTATCAATAATTACAATGCTAATCCCTCATCTAAAATTCTTGAATAGTTCTCAAACGACCATAAAATTTTTGATCAAATGATTTACTACCTTTATTTCTACCATTCATACTCAATACATTATTGCCTCTTCGAGAATTTCATGTCCGAAAAGCACAATATTAATTTTTGAAAATATCCATCTCTATTGCAATGTAAAGACTTAGCTTTCTCAAACTACAAAAGTCTTTTTATTCTTCTAAATGAAACCAAGAAATAACGTGGAAATAACATAAAGGTTGTGGAGATCATCAATTACTGGAAACAAAATTTCATGCACAGTATGTTTATTTCATTCATAATGTTTATGAATTAAAAAATATCAAAGATGCCGAAAGACGATAAAAAGCCAACGTATTTGCTTAGAAACATTTAGACTGTCTAACTAATAATAGCTGTTACAAATGCAAAGAATTGTCACGTAACTGTATCTTCAGAAATAAATTAACTAGAATTACATACTAGTATGTATAATCAAAGCATCTAGGTCAAAATATGTCTGTTGTCAAAGTACGAGATGTGACATTTCCAGATTCTTATTCGTTGAAATATAAAAAGCTTTATCTCATTCTAATATTTACAAAAACTGATCATTTTTGAATGCAGAATTCTTGATTCCGTCATTACTACGCTAAGCATATAAGTTTATAGACAGAACATTAGTAGAATGCTTCGACGATATACTTTATCAAATTGAATAATAATAATAATCCTTGCTATTTTATTTAATCTTATGCAAATCATCTAAATTTAATAAATTTAACACATATCTGAGCGATTCATATACTGATAAAACGACAATCTATCAGATAGTGCTAGTATAATATAATGTGATGTTACTGATAAGTGAAATGTACCAACACTATTCATATAGGGAATGCGTCCATATGTAGACAAAATATAAGCTTAACGAACTGCATTTTTTGTATGAATTTCAAAATGATCTCCTAAGAAGGAGTTAATTTTCAAATCTTAAGAGAGTTCAGTGGCACTGAATCTAGAAATATACTAACTAAATTGTTAGCGCGTTTCCAAAAATCAACAAACAAATTTTGAAGTTCTGGAAAAAATTGTAGTATCACAGAAATACTTACTGATTCTTTATCTGAAGCCAATACACAATATTTTTTAATCGATAAGTTAAAGGCATATTGAAAATTTTCAAAACCAGTATAAAGCCGAAGAAAAAGTGATGTGAAATGAGTCAGCAGTTTCACAGAATATCCTTTTTTACCACCAAAATAAATGTATTCTTGATCATAAATCGATTCTGGTGTTACGAATCGTTGACTTGAATACGTTTTTTCATAATAACTAGGCCAATACTTAAAAGAAAGTGTAAAAAAATTTCAAATATAATGATATATGTGCATCTTGTAAGTGATCCTGAACAACATCTGTCAGAAAAAGCAAACTTAAATTTTGACCATACAAATTCTTAAAACAGCTTTTTCTCTTTATTAAAGTTTAAAAGGCAAATAGTACATCAAAATCTGAAAATCTTCCTCCGAAATATTAAAATACTGTGGTAATTTTAATGCAAATGTTCATTTCAACGTATTTTTTAAAATAATTTTTGATGTATTCTTCCTCGATCGAATATTTTTCGATGCCTTTATCAAGAGATAAAGAAAATTTTTGCATACAATGATATGCTCTCATATTAAAAAAATTCGAAAAAAACTCAAACCATTCATAATTCTTTCAAATACTAAAAGATCACATGTAACAGGACATTTCATGCATATAGAACACTGACTTAAAAATACAATGTTCAGTATGAAATTACATCTGTAGATATCGTCTCAAAATGAAAATATTCGTACAATTTTCTGCTATTTAATTGTTCTCAATACTTCGGTGAATATTCATATTAGTTGAAAATTTCAAAACGTATATGAAGACTCCTTTTTGAATAATGATCTGAAAAAAACTTCAAAACATAAGAGCCAGATAAGAGTGCTATAATTCAATTTACTTTCAATGAGTCAAAATACTAATTACCATAACAGCATCATGACTCATAATATATGCTTTGACAACAAATTGTTGGAAGTCTAAGAGCAATTTTAATTGCTTCGATAATTTTAAGCAGAAAAAGTGTAAAGAATCATTCTCATTCAATAGATGACATATAGCGAAATACATATTTCTCTTGAATACGACTTTCATTACATAAAAGACAAAACTATTTCGAGCGATTTTTATATCAACGACTAAATATTATCAAGATCACACTAATAGAGGATTTGAAAATATAGCTCAAACATTTGTCTAGCAACTAATGAAATAATTTTGTTCAACATATCGAGTCATGTAACTGGCATAGGAAAGTTTCCATTGCTTTGAACTTCATTCTACAAGATACAAGTCATCAGTATTCATAAAAATTTTTACGTACTGCATAATGGCATTCTTTGCAAAAGGAAGTATAAACACCTGCTTTGATAATTTCATCAATACCATAAACGTCAATGGATCGATTAAATTAAATTTTTAAGCACTTCTTACAGTTAATACATATGTTCGTAAATGGTTTTAAACAAAGTAATGCTGCTTCGGTAACAATCACTGGACTTGAAATATAATTGGCCACTAAATGTTCTACATCGTAGGTATGAAATAAATTATTCATTTCTCCATTGTCTAACCGAATGATTATCTCATTGATCGTTGTTTCTGTATAATTGGTGTTAAATACTGAATTGACTATGATGCAAATATCCTTAACTCGAGTGCTAATGCACTTGTCAATTCGATTGTTTAGGTCATTCACTAAATGAATAACATTAATTTTAAAAGTACGATGTAATGTTATTATGTAGATTTCGTCATTGTTTATTAATGTAAAATTCGATGCCATGATAGTGCAAAGTAAATGCTACAAAAATACAGATTAAATAAACACGAAACAAGTGAACTAATGTGAAGATTTCTTATAAATATAAATACGTAACAAAAAGTTTTAGAATTACAATTTAATATCATATTAAAAGTGTTAATTTTTCAGTCTCTTTAATCAAGGAATTTATTCTTTTTAAATAAATATGTTGAATGACTTTTATTGAAAATAATTTTCAAAACTTATGTTTTGACAGTTTTGAAAAATGAGTAAAGCAAATATCCGAGATGTTCTCTTTATTCACTATTCTGTGCTATCTCTATGGACCGACTCACTTATATACTACTTTTATATCAGTGGTGAAACTGCATATTCAAAATAAACAGTTTGCAAAATGAAATTTTCACTTACTTTTCTCATTGTTTTAGATTCTCGGGAAGAAATATGTCTGTGTAAATGAAATTTATTGATGAGGAGTTGATTTTATGCAAATTTTCAGAAGATTTAAGAGAACTGAAAAGTGTTCTAAGTGTACGCCGCAATATCATCGAACCATTTTAATCTGTTTGGAATTTACATCAATATATTTTAAAAGTGAAAAAAAAGAATTTTTAAGGAATATTTGCATTACTTCTACTGTAAATGATAGAGAAAAATAGCAGAATCCTTGATTTTTGCGTTTATTTTTTTTCAATTTAATTTAATTTTTATCGAATTCCAAGGAGTATTCCCTGATAGAATCAATTGAGATATAGATTTCTCATTGTAATAGTAAAGCTGTATTCGCTAACGTCTTTACATTACATATGGCTTCTATGAATTGCCTGACAGAGTAAACATCTTTCAAATAAACAGGTAGAATCTATAAATAGTTTCATTTATTTATTTCAACGTGTATTTCATACATAATGTTACAAGTAAAAGCGAGCAATGTTAAATGAATTAGTCGTATACACAACAGAAAAAGAATGAACGACTCTATATTTTCAGCAATTGCCAGCCATTTCATCATACGAAGGTATGACTACAGAAACGAAGAACAGAACGATTTTCACAATAAAAGTTGATATGGATATGTAACACAGTAAATTGTCATGATATAGTGACCAATGAAGAAGATAAAATATGCTGAAGACGCATTGAAAGTCAAGAAAAAGCACCAAACGAAACATTGTAAATAGAAATCTCATTATCTGAAATATCTGACTATGACATCTATATTTCATTAGTACGTTTTTCTTCCTAAATACTCTTACACTAAAATTTATGATTATTATATATCTAAACTACTGATGGAAATTCACCAGGAAATCGTATTTCTAACATATGAAAAGTGAATTTCTAAGTCTCAAATTTTTTTAGTATAGATGATTAATTTATTTTTTCAAAATTTGTTAAATCCCATATAGAGATTTTTAAAGATCTAATTTGTAATAAGCCAACACTAACATCTCTATCTTATCTTCCAATGCATCTTCCACTCGTTTCATTTTGTCAACGAAAAACGTCACTAACATTAGTATTTAAACGAAAAAAAAACAATCTTTTAATATCAACAAACACAAATATCATTTGATAAACAAACCAAAGGAAACAATATAATCCAATAAGCAAACAGAAAAAAAACAAGAAAAATCGTTCGCATAAAACAACATTTCAGATATGAACACACGAAAGAAAAAAGAACAAAATCAACAGTAGTAAAATAAAGATCAACAATAAATAGAACAGTGAGCTATTTGGATTTTCGAGAATTCGTATCATTTTAATAAAACATAATAATAAAATTATTTAAAAAGATAAGTAAAAGAGATCCGATTACCTGTTAAATATTTTACTTCGGAAAAAGTACATGTTATTGAAATAAAGTATTAAGCAATGACATTTTCGTTCATATATATTTTATTTTGAACGAGAAAAAACATCGAGCTATATAGCAAAGTGACGTAGGATATCTTGGGCCTGGATTCGAGTATTCCCGGACAGGATTCGCTCTCTTTAACTTTCCAACGCTCTACTTGAACTTTCCAAGTAGATCTCGATGAGATCTATCGATTGGTAACAACGACAGCCTACGGAAACCTTCCGAAGACCTCCTAAACCTAAAAATACTGCCAAAAAAAGCACAAAATCAAAGCGACAATTCGAAGAGCCTACCACGATTCGCTCTCTTCAGGTTTCCAACGCTCTCATGCAAGTTTCCAAGTAGAGCTTGACGTGCTCTATCCAATGGACTATCTTTTAGATCGTTTCCATACTCGGATCACCTAGAAAAATGCTGAATACTGCTAAAACTAAAGGTTTTCGCTGTAAATCCGGCCAGGATTCGCTCCCTTCTGCTTTCCAACGCTCTCATGCAGGTTTCCAAGTAGAGCTTGACGTGCTCTATCCGATGCATATTTTTCGATTGACTGAACACCCAAGGAGCTTTTTTCAAAACGGTAAATGAAAGTCAATATCTTATCTTTTCTGTAAAACCACGCAAGATTCGTTGCAACTCGATAAAACATATTTAATATTGACAAAAAAATAGATTTCGTCTAACAAATATTTATTATTCATTAAAAAAGAAAAAAACAAACATTAAAAATGAAAAATTCCTAATAATAGCATAAATTATGCAAGCGAAAAAAATTAATAAATTAAACGATAAAAATTTTTGACATCATCATTTTCATCGAAGCGTAAGAATACCTAAAAATACAGATATAATCAACAACACGTGAAAGTCATGATCTATAATGCTCACTTAACGGATAATTTGTCACAAATTTAAAAAAATCTAAAAAGTAAAATAAAACATATCGTAATGAAAATTTAAAATAAATTGTGTTAAAGAAAACAGCAATAATTAATACATATGCCTAAATTTCCAAACGAAATATCTTTTTCTAAATTCAAACAAAAAAATTCTATTCATATTGAACACCGTAACAATAGGTTGACATTAAACTATTATAGTGCGATAAAAACAAACTAAAAGTAAAAGTAAACATAAAATTATTTTTGAAATAACTCACATTGACAAGAAATTGATAAACGTTTGATTATTCATCCTATGCCATCATTGACTGGTTGAGTGACATCAACCAATGATGTTTTTTGTCGTCTCCCTGAAGCACAAATGCATAAATGCACTCACTCGCTCCCTCTTTCTTTCCTCTTCTCTTATTGATCCAAAGAAATGAACTTATGAAATTTTTTTCCGTTCTCCTTTCCTTCTCTTTACTTCTGGATAGGACCTTGTTAGCCAATAATTTTTTTTCTTTTTCCTCCACATCTATCCAAATCCGTTTTTTATCACAATTTTTAAATAAAATAAAATGAAGTCGCTATCTTCTTCATATCTCAAATAGATTCTAAAAACACGAATATAAAAACCAACAGAAAAAACAAACTAATGAAGTCTGAAAAAATTCAACTCTTAATCGGACTTTTCAAAAGCACTATTCTTCAATGACTATCTTACTTTAGTTAAAATGAAAAGAATTAAAAAAAACAACAGTAATCACAGATAAATCTAGGATTGAGACTAGGGTTTGCCGTTTCGGAGGGGATCTTGGTATCGATCCAACTATTTATAGTGTCTATTAAATCGAGCACGTCGAGCTCTACTTGAAAACTTGCATGAGAGCGTTGGAAACCAGAAGGGCACGAATCCTGACCGGATTTACAGCGAAAACCTTTAATTTCAGCAGTATTTAGCATTTTTCTAGGTGATCCGAGTGCGGAGACGATCTGAAAGATAGTCCATCGGATAGAGCACGCCAAGCTCTACTTGGAAACCTGCAGGAGAGTGTTGGAAACCAGAAG
>CAJNYU010000613.1:123916-143343 GCA_905331475.1 Rotaria socialis | reverse complement strand
TGCGATTGTCTCATTAATATTCGTAGAAACTATAGGAAAATATGGAATATATGCTTTACAGCTCGTTAAATTGGCGGCTATTTTGACATCATCTGAATATTCTTTATTAAAAAGTCTAACAAAGTTTAGTTAAATAAAATATATGTAAACCGACGATTTTGATCATGCAGCTAAGTCTTCTAGAGATTTTGTTTTGAAGTAAAATCTCGTCTGATAAGTAAGAAATGAACGCGTGCAAGCGTGATCGGAAATATGATAGCGTTCAAACGCGACTTAAAACATATATGAGACCGATTTGAGCGCAGTTAATAGATAAAATGCATTCAAACGCGTTAAATATTTTTCGGATAGGCGTTGAAACACAGTTCACTTGTTTTCTAATTGCGTTTAAACTTGTTATATATAAAAACTGCGTCCAAACGCGTTGCAAAATATTTTTAATTGCATCTCAACTCGTTGTGTTGCTAAATCGCGTTTCAACACATCAACTTTGCGTTTCGTACTTACATGGGTAGACATTCAAATAAAATTATCAACATCGTTATTGTTCTTGAAAATGGTCTTATAAAGACTGAAACGTTGAACCTCAAATAAAATTTCAACTTGATCGTCATATTTGTCTATTAGTCATTTAGTAGAATTTTTCAATTATTTTGAAATGAATCTTTAGAATTAATTTTGAAGCGTTTCGTTTTATCACAGAAAGAACGTCAACATTCATCTCGTTCATTACGGATGAACCTATTTATATCGAGCAATCTCTGCATACCACTAAAGCGTTCCATAAAAATGCATTACAACAAAGGAATTCGTCTCAAGATTCATTTCATCAAAACACTAAACTCTTCAATAATAACGTAACAAAACACAATTCTAGAACATCATTTGAACTCCCCATGAATTATCTGGGAAAATCTTTATAGACGAAACAATTAAATTTAAAAATTTCTTGGAACATAGCAAAAAATTGTTTCACTGAAACACACCTAATCAAAAAATATAAATTTTCAGATTTATTCAAACATACTTAAATAATGTTCAATTGAAACAAATCAAAACAAAAAATGGATAATACTTTGGATTTGCTTGAAAATACGTACCTAAATAATGTGGAATCGAAACAAATCTAAACAAAAAATGGATAAAACTGTAGATTTGTTTAAACATACCTACCCAAATAATATTCAATTGAAACAAGCCTAAACAAAAAGAATATAGATAAAACTTCAGATTTGTTTTAACATACGTACCTAAATAATATTCAATTGAAACAAATCTAAAGGAAAAATAGATAAAACTTTAGATTTATTCAAACATACCTAAATAATCTTCAATTCAAACAAATCCAAAGAAAAAATGGATAAAATTTTAGATAGATTTGAACATACGTACTTAAATAATGTTGAATTGAAACAAACCTAAAAAAAAAGAATATTGATAAAACTTTAGATTTCTTTAAACATACGTACCTAATTGATGTTGAATTGAAACAAATCTAACGAAAAAATTGATAAAACTGTAGATTTGTTTAAAGATACGTACCTAAATAATATTCAATTGAAGCAAAACAAACCTAAACAAAAAAAAATATAAGTCTGCATTTTTATTCAGACATACCTAAATAATGTTCAATTGAAACGAATCTAAATAGAAAAAAAAAGATTAATTTTACTTTTATTTTGTTTTCTAAAGATGCAATGACAAAAGTAATTTTTTGTCAAAATAAAATAAAAACTTTACAATGATTGAATATGGTTTATCACTAATATAAAATCTCACCATTTATTGAATCATATAGTGCTTTTAATGGTTTTGGCGCATTATAGGGTTATGGAAGGACAGGATTGAACAACCTATTAACGCGAGAAGGGTGAACATTACTAGTATTAGAATCAAGAAAAATTTTTGCTAATTGCCGACAACATTTGGTNTAGTTCAAGAGCAACTCGAAAGTTTCGATACATATTTTGAATCGTTTAATACCTCAAGTGACAAATAATGAAAGCTACATAATCTAAATAACAGAGTTTTGGGATAATGTTCAAAAACTAAGATTAATGTTCATGTTTTACATTATTACATAAGATAGAAATACTCGATAGTATTTAATTTATACGTATAAAAAAGTGAAAACATCCGATTAGAGTGTGCCGTGGAAGTGGAACATGCGTTCAGTATAATCATTAGTGTAGCTATAAATACTAAAGAAAGTAATCAAACTTAGAAATAAATAAAAGATTGCTGTAATTAGCCAGTGGATTATATTAGAGTGTGCCGTGGAAGTGGAACATGCGTTCAGTATAATCATTAGTGTAGCTATATAAATACTAAAGAAAGTAATCAAACTTAGAAATAAATAAAAGATTGCTGTAATTAGCCAGTGGATTATATATTAGTTGGACTCTGATTTCAAAGAGAAAAAATGTACTAATACTAGACGATTAAAATAACTTCCTGTACGTTCAAAATATTTCCGGACTAAATCTAAAAGTATATTTTAACTATGTATCATTCGAATTTATTATAGTTTTATACATCGAGTATATGGTAAACTTATTATGTATTTTGTTTAATTTAATCCTGGTTCAAATTCTTTTATATTTTATATTCGTAATCTCATTGTTTTCTCTCCTTTATATTTTTTTCTTCATGATATTCTTTTTATTCTTTTTTGTCTGTCTGTCTCGTCGAACGTTTCCTGTTCGTCATTCGTAATACCACTAAACATTGCAGCCATATTAAGAGATCATACGTTCGATGATTTCACGTCCTCTATAAACCCCAACAGAAACAATAGATCATGACAAAATTTTTTAGCCTTTGTCTGTGATAATTGTAATTTCTTCTGTAATAGATGCAAACGATGAACCTACGACCGTATACGACCGTCGTTTACAGCTGACGTTTGCGGTGGTCGTAAACGACCGCCGTGGAAAGTCGTATTGCGCCGTATACTCTTGTCGTTTACAATGACCGTGTGTGGTGGTTTTTTTCTATCGTATTTCGCCATTTAGGGTCGTATACGATCGTGGCTTTTCGACCTGGGAAGCTCTCTAACCAATCGATTTTTACTATAGTTTAATCTTCATAAAACGAAAAATGGTTCTCTGTTCGCGCTCGCTATTCAACAGAAAGTTACATAAACGCTTCAGTACATTTATTAATGCAATACTTTTCCTTTCTCTCTCTCTCTCTCTGTTTACAATCAACCAAAAATAACAACGCAATATTGTTTGAATCCAGAGTTCTAATAAGTATTTTTCCTTTCGAAAATTTTAAAATGTGAAATTCGGTTGAGTTGACACTGTAGACATGTGTTCCATAAACTTGTTTTCATCTATCAAGTAATTTACAGTTACGTATATGCATACTGGAATGTTCTCATTATATATGAATAAGGAATGAAAAAAAACTGTATTTAACATGAAAGAAAGAAACTAATACAGAAATAATTATATACTTTGAAAATATTTTAATGAATAACTATAAGTAAATATTACCTGCATCCTGACAAGGTTTTACAAAATAATGTATGTCCACTAGTTATTCATACAAAACAGAACGAGAGTATTTACTGATTATATTTCTAGCTTTTTAGTTGTCATTGTTAATTAACAAATATATGTTTGAAAAAAAATTGCCATCTAATAAGGCAAAGCTACAACGAATGTTTGTGAACTAAAGACACCTGTTTCATTTATAATAACATCCTCGGAAAAGAAAGTGTCTGACTCTTTTCCGGAAATATAATCAGAATGTCCAATAGAATAGTCGTCGACAGATATCTGCGATTTCAAGTTCTAGGCACCATTTTAAGTACATGATAAAATGCAGAATAATTTAGCAAATTACTGAGAAAATTTTAATTAATGCAAACATTATAAAATATTTATTCTATTGACCCGCCAACAAACTTATTTATCAAGAAGAAGTAACAGTCATCTTGAAAATTAAAACAAAATTTTACTAAAACATATTTTTGATAGAAACTAATTGAATATATTAATGATAGAAAATTTCTTTTCATATCTATCCTGATTGTTTGATTCGCAAAATATATTTCATAAAAGACTAGTAAATTTTAGTAGGTATGAATGAAATCTCTTTTCATTTTAAATGTTTTATTCAATAGAGTGCAAAACCAGCGTGTACTAATCGTACAAGGACAAGTGAATGATAGGCACGTGTGCAATAACAATTATTGACATACTAAAGAAAACATGTAAATGCAAGGTGGCGTAATCATATTATTCATACGAATACACATATACTTCGCGATCGCTTTTTACATTCGGATGCAAGATATGATCGAAAATTCACAAGAAAATCATATCTACGAAATTCGACATGAAATTATTCATGTGTTCGAATATTTTTTGCTTCGTTTACTGTTCTAAATTTAAAGACATCATCAAAAACGCATTCTATTGGTTCAGCAGTGTTTTTATCTTTTAGTGTGCGCTAAAAAACAAATTTGTTATAAACATTGCTTTTCTCTCTCTAGTCAACGACCGGTGAAATTATGACGATACTTTTGCTTCTAGAATAGACGAGCTCATCTGATATTTCTTGTGACTTAGACTTCAAAAAGTTGTAAAAAAAAAGATTTATATCTTTTTGTTCGCTCCTTTTTGAGACGTTTCCAGCTATATACAAAGAACTATAAAGAAAATAAAGGATGTGCCTTTAAATATACATCATGCTTTCTATTTTCTTCTTAGTTCATCTCGGAGTTTATATGACTACAAGTTACGTATTCATATGCATTTTGTTTTTAGAGATGTATACATAGTATTTAACTAATATGTTCACGTATTGATATAGATCATCAGTAGGAATTATGCGAGAGTATGATATTTATTTAAGCTGCTGTGTATGTGCTTCTGAGTGAGATGAAAAGGTTTCAAAGACTAGATGTAATTTTCTTCGTACTTTATATAATCAAGCAGTTCTTTTTCTGATTGGCTATGTTTTTGTGCACTTACATGATTTATTTTCAATGTTTGACGGTAGCAATGGCATACATTGAGACTGGCGTAAACGCATATTATCGTTAACAGTAAGAGATTAGCCGAGTAAATATAAAAGTACTAGATGTTCTTTCTTCCTGTATATATTTACTTGCATAGATAAAGTTGATATATATATTTATATACAATTTGAAAAACAAGCAAATATACGAACAGAAACTTTGTTCATTATGAATACAAACTTCATTTATGTTGTTCTATACTTTGGCGTGTGCATTTTAAATCAACGATTAGCACTTTGTGGTAAGTAGTTTAAAAACAAGTGTCTATCGTTGACTAATCAAACAATAACATGTTTTTTTTTTATACATAGGACAACAATGCCGTTGTCTTGCAAGTAATTCTTCATGTTGGCCAAGCTTTGCCCAATGGAATAATTTCAACCAATCGGTTGGTGGATGTCTTTTTAGCCCAATGCCATCAGCTGCCGTATGTAACGGAATAACATACAATGCCAATCGTTGCAATATAACGAAAATTTACTGGTCGGACGGATTTTGGCGTAGTAATCAAGCTGGTGCAATGCAAAATTATAATTGGGAAAATACTTCGTGTTCAATTACTACGAACAGTACGATGTGTAATCAAGGTGCTGTACCTGTGATGGCTGTCAATGCCACACTACCCGAACAGGTTCAAGCAACGGTAAACTTCGCTGCTGCGAACAATATTCGATTAGTCATCAAGAGTACAGGACACGATTATCTAGGTCGATCTGCCGCAGCTGGATCTCTACTTCTATGGGTTCATTATATGAAAAACATGACTATTATTAATCAGTATTCATGGTGTGGCCGCGAAAATATATCGAATGCTGCTCGTATAGGTGCAGGCGCCCAATGGGGTGAAGTTTACGAATGGCTGGATGGCTTCAATTTGACTGCAGTAGGAGGGGCATCAGCGTCAGTCAGCGCCGTTGGCGGTTATCTACAAGGTGGTGGACATAGTCCATTATCACGTTGGAAAGGTCTAGCTGCCGATCAAGTACTGGAATATGATGTTATACTGGCAAGTGGCGCGCGCCAAACAGTAAGCCCATGTCAAAACGGCAATCTATTTTGGGCATTAAGTGGCGGCGGTGGCGGTACTTATGCGGTTGTACTTTCGGCAGTTATAAGAACTTTTCCATCTCCATACATCGTTGCTGCTACATATGGAGTCACTGTGCCAAATCAAACTCGTTATGCAACACTCATCGACAGCTTTGTTCGATTATTATCAACAGTAGCCGATGCCGGGTGGTCTGGTTATTTCCAAATGACAGATCTAACTTTGACTGGCATATTTATCGTACCTAATGGAAATATGCAAGCAGTCAACACTACACTTAATCAATTCGCAGCAAACAATAGCGATTTAGACTTTGGAGGCTCCGCTTTTTTTACGCTCCCATCATTTTTTTACTTTTTTGCTATGGCACTAGCACCGAATAATCCTACCGGCTTTGATGTCTTACTTGGCTCACGACTTATTCCTGAAAGTATAATTCGCAATTACCCAAGTCAAGTCGCAAGCGTGTTTGTTCAAGCGAAGGGTGTATCTGCAATGGGATCGAGTCTTCTAGGGCATTTAGTTGCCGGTGGGCAAGTATCTAATGTATCAAATTTTAATAATAGTGTCAACCCAGGATGGCGTAGTTCGCTTCTTCATATGGTCTGTACTCAATCTTGGTTAGATACTACAGCTGCGACTGATATAAACTATGTGATACAACTACTCGCAAATCGAACAGCCATGCTGAATACATTATCAGCAACTCCACAGGGAAGTTGCTACCTGAATGAAGCTAATCCTAATGAACTGAATTGGCAAGAAACGTTTTTCGGTAGTAGCGCTATTTACGCTCAATTGAAATCAATCAAAAATACAGTTGATCCGAATGGATTGTTCGTTTGTAATAATTGCGTTGGCAGCGACGATTGGACATCGAATCTAAATTGTCCGAAGATTTCAAGTTCAACAACAAAAGTCAATTATTCATTATTTATCTTATTCATAGCAATCATTACAATATCATTCTAAATTTTCAACAACAAGAAACTAGAAACTACAAAATATAGATTTTAATATTTATTTTGCTGCACGACATTAACCACTACTTCAAATATTTTTTTCTTTTTCCGCTTTAATTCATATATATATATATATATATATTCTATGTTCAATAAATTCTTACACATATTAATGACAAGTAATTGAGTCTTCTTTTTTATTCACATACCTTGATACTTGTATCAGTACCAAAAGAATCACCTTATGATACATTCCATTATGCCATGAAAAACTTGATGTTAATTTTATATTCTCAATATAAATGCGGATATAGATGCATCTTGAAGATTTAGTCGGTCCCCAGACTAATGAATTTTCTCTGATAAATTGTAAGAAATTTCAATTTAATAGTTTGTTGCGTTAGACTTAAAAAACAAATATATAGTATGCATGAAAAACATTCAGGAAAGTGAATTACAATAATTTACTTGTCCCTTCGATAACTAAAATAGAACTGTATTCACTCAAAAGAAATAGAAAATAGAATAGAAAAATGTTCCAGAACTATAAATACATCCCGAGAGAAAACTATTATATTTTCACATTAATTTGCTTCGTATATATTCCACAGATGTTTCTTGACAGTCAATAGACATAAAAGAAAAGAATTTTTTTAGCAAGTATAGCTTTGAAAAGTTCACACGATTTTGTAACGAACAAATATGATTTCTCTCAAGGTTAAATTTAGTCAGAGACATCTTATAAAATTCGAAATAGATTCTTGAAGAATTTTTTTCGGATTTTAAAAGTGTGATACGCGAGTTCATTCTATCTCATAAATAATTCCTATAAAACTATTTTATAATTTAATAATAGATTTTTCTTTGAGTAGTCAAGTTACTTTCTTTTTTTAATAAGTAGTAATGCCAATCGATCTTAATTTTTTATGTAGATATCCGATGAATTCAAAATATGGATTTTATCCAAAAATGAAGTCGTTTTAAATCGTATCATTTTCTGACAATCAGTACAAATCAAATGATACATCTATTGAAGATGCTAATTAACTAGCTGCATAGTTAAAACACGAAAATTTTTAAACCAGTCAAACCATCCTTGACTACCACATTCTATTTCAGATTAATCACATTCTTTTTGTTATTTTTAAATGCTACCATTCGTATCGATTAAAACTTTATGACAAAATGTACTTCAAAACAAGTGATTCTCAAATAAAAACCATGATATAAACATGCTGAGTTACTTACTCAACAAGATAATTACTCAAAAGACAACAGTATTTCAGAAACATAAATTGCTTTATGACGACCTTCGAACATCATAATGATAAGATAGGATAATTTTATATTGCTTTCTTCTCTACTATATAAAACCCCACGATCGAACCAAGACGAAATTCATTCGCTCGACCAAGAAAAACTATCGAAATGCAATTGTCAAAAATCTTCACCCTTGTCTTCTCGTGTTTGGTTTTATTCGCCTCAATTGCTTACGGTAACAGCATTCGTACTAAAAGCAAACATGTAGGATCTCGTCCAGATACTTTGATCAAACCGGTGAACCATATGCCTCCTGTTCACAAATTTTTGAACAAACAAGGTAACCGACAATCGCCTGGTCGAGCAATTATTGAATCAGTTAGGCAACGACAGAAACATCTATAGATTACATTTCAAAGACTATTTTAATTTTTCTTTTCTTTTTTTTCAACATTCATTATCGTAAGCTAAATAATAAATAAATTGAATAAATACATAAAAATGAAAGTCTATTTAAAGAACTTATTCTAGTTTACAAATTAAAAGAAAAAACAACTAAATATGAAGACAAACCAAGATTAAAACTATCAAGCAATAACGAAACAAATGAAACTATGAAGTAAAGAAAAGAGAAAGAAAAAAAACTAACTTGATAACTCTATACAATAAATAAATAAGATCGAGAGAGAACGCCTTATTTTCGATGTTTTATAGAGCAATTAGTTTTGTCTCTATATTTTTATAACGGCAAAGCAATATACGTAGAATATTAAAAAAAGTTCTCGAACTGATTCTAATCAAATTCAACAAAGATCTGCGCTGAATTACTATATCCGCATAGTTCATAAAAATCGTCTTTTTTCACATTCAGACCATGTTTAAGATACCACTGCATATCTACCAAAATATAATAATAACAAGTTACAGTAGTAGTAGTATTGATGAGCAAATTTATGAATAGTCGAACTATGCACAAATAGGCCAAGCAACATTTTGGATTTTTTGTTTTAGATAAAACCCGTTCAGGAACTTGTTTAAATGTTCTACGTATATTCTTCCATTCTCACGTTCGCTTGAATAATGAAAATTTGTTAATTATTTTTTGAACATGTCTAAAAAAAAGGAGAAGAATTGCAAAGTTTTTTTTTCATTGGATAATTACTTTTTTTATTGAAATTTCCTGTTGACGAATCATCTGCACTTGACCAAGTTGATGATGATGACGATGATGATGAGTTTTGACTACTTCTACTTGAGGATCTACATTTATTATTGTTATTTGTATTTCGCTGGCGGTGATAATTAGTATTGTTTTCTTCAGGTATATATTTAACTTTCACTGCGTTTGTTGCTGATTTTCCATCTTTCATGTAGAAACGCTCGAATGCATCGAGAATTTTTTCGGCTGAACGATTATGGTTGTTTTCGGTGCCATCAGTAATTTCATTATTATTTGATTGATTATAATTTAAATTTGATGAGCTGTGCTGCTGTTGATTTTTGTCATTTGAAGGAGGGACACTGCCGTTGACAGGTAAACGTACAGTTGAACCACGAAGTTGTTGTTCAGGTGTTGGCACAAACGGATGTTGAACAGGTGGAGGTGGTGGAATTTGTAGACGAGCCTGAACATGTGCTGCAGCAGCATGTGCTAATCGTGCAGCTGTTTCTTCAATTGAACTTCTTGCTGGTGCTGAAATTTTAACTTCAGTTTCCAGTATTTGTTTAACTTCGGAACGTGAACTAGAGAAAAAAACTATTTTAGATAGATGGATTGACTTTGTTTTGTAATATTACCGTTCATTAGATTCTGGCTTTGGTTGAGCTGGACTTTGGTTACGTGCTGGAATGTTCGACGATGTTGCATCTGATTGTTGAACAAGATTGTTGTCCTGATGTACACTATTATTACTTTCAGTTCGATGACGATGTTTTTTCGGTGATGCTTCTCGGCTATGATCATTATGTGTGTTATTCAATTCCACAATAACAGGTGTTTGTCTTGGTGATCCGAAATTTTCACGTTTTGATCGTCGATGTGTTGACATAGTTTCGTCTTTTGTTGATGTTTCATTATTATTAATATTTAATGCTGCTTTACTGAGTTTTTTTTGTAGTTTATGTAATTCATTTTCTAATGAATGAATATGATTTCTTAAACGATCAATTCTTTGTTCTTCAACAATAATAGGCGCTGCTTGATTTGGCCACGGTTGACGAGCATTGAACGGAGCTGTTGGATCATAGAAATTGGGTCGAGCAGCATAGGACTGATAAGGATTAAATGGTGGATGGACATCCGTAAATGGCGTTTGAGCATATCCAACTATTGGATATGGTTTCTTTGGATCATCTTCGTGTGGTAATAATTTATTTTTAGCTTCTGGTGGTAAGCGTGTTGAACGTTTAACTTGTTTTTGAAAACCATCCCCACGTCGAGTCGATTCTTCGTATACTTGATTGTAACTGTTATAAAGCGGTTGTTGATGAACCTGAAAAAATATTGAGGAAAAGAAAACTGTTGTGTAGTTCGCTGTATAATATTTACTTTCAATTGTGATGGCAAATCAGAATAGAAAGGAGGTGGCTGTTCAAAATAAGTATTATTGCGTTCATACGGATCATTAGACTCATGTTTTTTTGTTTTCTTTGAACGTGAGTTACGTTTTTTTCTCTCATCAGGATTTTGTTGTTGTCCTTCTCCGGCAACTGTTGTATCACCTTGTGATATGTTACCGTTCGTTTTTTCAACTGATTGAGCTGGTTGCTCTTGATTAGTTTCTTTTGGAAGATTGTTCAATAGAGCCGATGGGCTTCGACTACGATCTTCAGAATTTTTTAGATTATTTTTTTCTTTGTCCGAATATAAACCTTGATCGGCTGCACCACTTGACGGAACATTTCGTTGTTTAGGAGTTTTTTTATCTATCATAGAAGAATAGAAATCTATTGAAAACTAGGAAAAATACTTACTTTTTGATCCATGTTTTGGGCGACGCTCATTTTGTTGAGTTGGTCCCGCTGGTGGATATTGACCATTTCGTCGAGACGACTTTTGAATGAACTGACCGTTCGATGGTGGAAGTTGTCTACTGGCTGGCGGTAATGATTGTCCGCGTGATAACGAAGCTTGCGGAAACGAAAGTGGAATTGAAGGATTAAATCCGCCATATTGCGATTGATATATCGTTGGTGGTAGTTGCTGAACGGGATATTGAAAACCCATTGGAAGTTTATTGAATGCAGTTGCTGTAAACATGATGTTAGTTGCAAGATAAAAGATGAAATCTGAAATAAGATAATGTTCAACTACAAAAATTGTCTAACAGCGAAACGAAGCCATTTTCATGTGAACTACTCAAGTTATATTGAATGTTCGATTCTTCAAATAATTTTATCTTTTTTGTATTCTACACTTAAATAATGAATGATTGAAAAAGTATACATCAAAATCACCTTGAATATGCTAATAAAATGTTATCGTCACCAATAGTATCAACATCTTCACTTGCCTATTCATGCGCATCGAATTCTCTTGTATAATTATTATTTGAAGTTTTCTTTTTTTGCTTATTTCATACTCATTCAATGGTCCATATGAAGAATAAAATTGCTACAGTTAGAGCAAGAGAGAGAGAGAGAGAGAGAGTGAAACCCTATACGCTCGAATATGTAATGAGTAAAGAATATGTGTTCATACGGAGAAATTATATGTCGTCGTTGTACGTTTAATTATTCGAAAAAAATAAGCGTATCTCTCTTTCTCGCTCTTTCGGATACATATTCATAGAGCAAAAGGACACAGATGGTTATCAATCTTCATTATCGATTTCATTTTAACATATGCTTTAAACAGAAAAATGAGAGATTTAAATCATTCGAGCGTTTTTTTGTATCATTTGAACTATATAATAAAATATTTCTTTTTAAGAAATTCTATAGAAAAATTCATTAATATTGATATTGAAATTCATCTTTATCTATTGAATTTGTTCACTCACTTATCCAATTTTTCTTTGTTCTACTACATCTAGATGACTTGTATAGTTCTGGTTGAATGAACATGTACATTTAATCGGTGAATGCTCGTTGTTTGCGGTCAACTCCTTACTTACCGTCAACGTTGATAGGTTGAAGTTTTTCTTTAGATATTGATGTTCTCATTTATCTATGTGAAATCATGTCTATGAGATGTTCGAACACATTATCGCTGACCAAATCGTATATATTAAAAAAATGAAATACATATATAAATCTTGACACTTTAAAAAGAAAGAGACCAATGAGCATAGGATATGACCAATCGCACGATGGACTTGTTACGAGAAAAAAAGGCGAACAAGATAATCAATTTAAATGAAATACATTATCATGTGATATTGTTTTATATTTGTATATTCGATAAATGTCATTCAAAAAAAGAATCTCCCATTGATTGAAGTTCAGTCTCTTTCGTTTAGGTAAAAATGATCTTGAATTTGATGATAAGTATGACAGAAAAATTAGTTATTTTATCATTGCAATTGATGCCTATCAGGCTGCAGTTATATCTAATATGTTTGAATAATTGATACGAAGGTTAGACTTGATATTCTAATTTCGTGTGCAACTTGGTTCAACGCATCTAGTACAATATGATGTAGCATATCGGCATTGAATATTATATTGTGTATGCTACTGATTTTGACACGATATTGAGAGTGACATGTCTCAAGAAATATCTCTCAATCATTTATTTTATCTTGATGAACAATTGCAGTTAATACAGCGTAGGAAATAAATCTCGAAATATTTCTGAAATGATTGTATCTTTTCGGTGATATTTTAAGAGATATGCTAAAGTACATTTGGACTTATACAGGCTTGTTGTCATGCTTCTATGAAACATTGACAGATGAATTTTTCATTATTTTAAAAGTGCAGAAGAGCATTGCGGAGAACACTTTAACACTTATTCATTGCAAATACAATTATTGAAATAGAACAAAGTGCACTTGACAATACTTTCCTGCACTAGTCTATGTCACAATGTTTCATGATGTTCGAAGTAAAAATATTCTAGGACAAAAATTATATATCATTATAACGGGCTGTACAACCATAGGCGGTGGACCATTATGCTTGGGAAGGCTCGTTTAATTTGAAAAAAAGTTGTCGAAGCAGACCACCTATTAGTACCAGATTGTTTTGTTTTTATTTTTTCCCTCTCATCATCCTTATCCTCTGAATAAAATTGAGCCTCGCCTAGATTGAACTCGTTCCGCCGCCGTTGTGTACAACTTATCTACCTAGTTAAATGTTCGATTTTCATACATAGTACCAGTATTCTATAACAAAAACAAAGATGTATAGTGTCAGGTTCGACAGATCTTCATCTAGTTTACAATAATTGAATGGATACTACGGCCATGATGAAAGTTTTCGTTTTAAACGATTTGAATTGACGTAATTTAGTAAAGAGGCTCATTTTGTTGTTTTTCATAGAGCGAAAAAAAATTCAGCATAAAGCGATATATTTGTAGAGGAATAAAATGTGAAGAAATATTCACGATACATTTCTACTGACATTTTCAACGAAGTAAAAACAATTGAAAGCTACAATGATTCGTAAGAAGCAAAAATCACTTCTGTTTCTTGCACTGAGCGACAAGTTGAAATCGATAGAACATAAATGTTACTCGATTCATACTGACACCGTTTATATTGACTTTAATGTTAGCAGAGTCTATGTAAGACTCACACCGTGCATAAAAAACTCTCGCTCTTTGTCCTAACATTTTGTACAAGATTTTCAAAGATGGATCCGAACTCTAATGGAAACTAGTGATAGTTTAATACTGTTCGAATGTTAAACTGAATTTCACATTTTTACGGTTTTATTTTCAATCATATTTGATACCGATAGAAATATAAAAAAAACAAATGCATCAAAATTCTCTTAAATTCTTCTATCTATGCAGTACAATAGCGAGAGCAAGTGCTCTGTGGAGTAACAAGACCCCATAAATAAAATGAACCACAATTTGTTACTTGAACTGTGTTTGAATAGTTACAAGTATTCGAACCCCAAGCACAACATACTGTTCCACTAGTAGAGGTGCCTGATGCTGGGAATGACTCTGTATACCATAGTACTTTGAACCTGGAGCAGATGTTGCTAATTGAGTCCCACCAGCACCACTAAATCTAGTCCAGGTTGTAGTTGTGCTGAAGTAATTTATATCGCAAGTGCTTCCACCAGTGGATGTTGTTAAACGAGTTGAATCACTAATTGTTGTATAAGATGAACACTCGGATCCTGCAGCAGCAATCTGTATTGCTGTTGTGGTCGCGGTTGTTATTGTCGTAGTCGTCGTTGTAGTAGTTGTGCTCGATACTATAAATAAAAGGGCAAAAAATATGATTTGAAATTTTTGGAAAATTAGTCATAAGTACTTGTTGCGAATGGTCCTGTATAAGTAAGAGCAAGCGCTACTAACATCGTAACTGAAGCCACAAGAAGAACTGTTACACAAGTATCGACGACAATAATTAATGTTTTTGAATTGGCAGTTGGTGTTCTATTAGAAAAAGTATCTACATTTTAAATGAAGCCTCACAGAAACTATTGGTTTACTTACGTGATTGCTTCCGAAACGGATTCGATGGCACCTAAATTAACATTGATGTCATGTGATGAAGACTGCATGTTATATTTAGTAGATTATGAAATGAATAAATTAAATAATTCCTCACCGACTTTGGAATATGATCCCAAGATGACATTGAAATTCTTTGTTTGAAACAGCAAAAAATTAAAAATACTCCTAGAATTTCTCTGTTAGCGTATGCCCGCTTATATACTGTTGGACAATCTTTCAATTTGGAAAAGGCAATAATTAAGTTTTTCTTTTGTGCTTAGTTTAGCAAGATTGGATTTGGTTCTTTTTTTTCATTTTGTTGAAGCGTTAGAATGAAAACACGACTACCCTATTTTGCTCTTTCTCGATTGGTGAGCAAAACAAGTCTCATCGTGTTTGCTGATTGATTCTATCAACCTTTAGCCACTGAAAATAGACACTAAAGTCAACGTGATTCAAAACAACGAATAAGAGTCCGTGTTAACATAGTAACTAACGAAGAAATTTTTTCTTTTTTGCATTATACGTTGCTATACAATTGGGTGTAGTAAATCAAGAAAATCACGTTTCAGTTCAAAGATGGATGACCTCATTATCATAATTTTCGAACACAAAGCAGAGTAGAGAGTCGAAACATACATTCCTAACAAAACCAGTGGATGATAATTTTCACTATAACCTTCGAAAGCAAACAACATAAAAAAAAACTTTGTTACTGAAAGTATGTCAATAATAATGAACTGCATCTTATTCACATGAAATTCAAATCATTTTGTTCCGAGGCGAAAAGTATGTGTACGTTCCTGCCGACATTTAACATCTATAATCATCATTAGAAGAAGAAAACCTTTGACTTCAAATGCGTGCAACACTCTTGAATATTCATTCCATCGCTAAACTAATAATTGCACATGATTCTGTAAAATCACAAAAACGAAAAAGAATCCTGACGTCAGAAAACTCAATTTATATTATTCTCCGCCAGAACCTATTTGACCCTATTAAAAGTAGGGCAAGACGGAGCATCAACGTTACCGATGATCTTTCTTATCAAATATTTTGCAAGGACGAGCATTTCTTTGCATTTGAAGTATAATTACAAGTATTATTGCGGATGCATTTCCGAAAAACAAAATTAGGCTATATTTAGTTTCCATTCGAATTGATGATGAACACGTTCATGTTAGACTATATTTCAGTCCAATGAATCTTAATAATCTTTTCAACAAAGCTCTAATCCATTGTGTGACATTTGATAATAATAATAAAATAGAGAAGATTATTTACAATGAAATATAGCAATTGGTAGCAGCAGATAAAGTCTTCATGTTATTGATTCGTAAATGTCAGTGAACTTTTAAAAATGTCAAAAAAGAACGCCTCTACAAAATTGATTTTAAGCACAGTGTGGCAATACACTTGAGAACGAAAAAAAAGAACGCTGTTTTGAAAACCGTACCCGTGCAACATAGAGAAATTATAGTGAAATACAAAATAAAAAAGGTGAACATTAGCTAATTCTTATTGTTGAAATTATGGATTCAGAGAACGATCGTCTTGATGTGCAAAACTTATCATGACATTGCAAAGTTAACATATCTTTCGAACGTTTAACATAACCAATCAATTCATGAGATAAAATAATACTCCTACAGAAAAAAAAAAGAACAAATAGTCAATACAGCAAAATGATTGACATATGTTATTTAAACAGTTAAAAATGAATGAAAAACGGCGAGATCACGTCAGAATGGACGAAAATAGGATGCTCTTATTACTTGCCTTTTTTCGTCGGAAACGGTCTTGAACTACATCGTTAGCGGTCCGGGGAAAAACGACCCGTAATCCGAACTGACGGAAAACGGCTAACAACGGGGGTCGTTTTTCATCGCTTAGAGCATTATTTGCGCCGTTTCGTAACTGTTTCAGGCGGTTTGAATGATGGACCTGGGTGGGTGAGAATTCTACGACATATGTAAGATCATAATCCTGAGATTCGACTTCTATTCTTCGATGAGGAGATGTTTGAAACAAAAGTACTGATTGTTAACGAATAAATTTTTGCTAATATTAAAAACAGGAAAGATGCAAAAGAAATGGTAACTTTGCTTATCTTGCTATAGAATTAGATATAATTGTTTTATAAATAGTAGACATAAAAATTGTTTTATTGAATTCTGTACTTTACTTGAATATTTTCTTCTTGAACTTATTCAAATATTTCCGATGAATCTAATGAACAAAAAAGGAAATTATCAAAAGTTATTCATGAAATCGCACAATGTATTTATTGTTTATATGATCGTGTTTTATGTGAATCAAAAATGAAATATTTAAATGATCATAAATCGAGTTTGTACAATAATAAAAATGAAGTTAAATAAAAATAGTCTCATCAAAATCTTAGAAAATGTTTTTTTTTATACGGAAAGTATTTTTCAAAGCTTTGAATCTATGATTGAATGGAATGATGAACGTGAGTGAACAATGACAAAAACTTTTATTAAGTTACATAACTGATGCAACATTGATTAATTGTCAAGGAAAACAAAACGATGAACTTATACGTTTATCTAATAAATCATTTAAATCAAATAATGCGTCAGTTAGTTTTCTTCTTTTTTCTTTTACTTAAAAATATTTAATTTTAGTTTGATCGAAAAAGATTTATATTATCTTTTTTTCCGGATTATTCTCTTAAAATGCGAGCGAAAGATGTGGTAATAAATGACTTCTCAAAGCAGCAGAAAAAAGACTCAATCTTTGATGAATTTTTTAATTGTTTAGAAAAGTACAAGAGAAAATACATGATCGAAAAAAGAATGACCAGAGAAAAGAAACAATGACGATCTCCATTTAATCTGTTTTTCGCAATTCCATGATAATTTTCGTATACAGTTGAGTAAATTGCCAATCTTTTTGTCCATGAAATGAAACAATAAGACGTTCTGCAATAAAAATTAAAAGTGCATAGACGTTAAGTATGAAGCTAGCTTACCAAATTCAAGACAAAATAACATAATAAAATGTTTAATATCTTCATTTGTATTTTCTTGAATTTGATCATATACCATACGAAGCGCTCATAAACGATCAAAGCAAAGATTCCCCAGAATTTTAGCACATTTTGTTGTTGAACTTTATCTGTTTTATGATGATGGCTTAATAACAAATGAGCTACGGCACTATCATCCATTGCACCACTTTCGATGAGGCTAAGTATTGCTGATATGGCCTTCGAAGAATGATGGTCATCATCATCCGATTCATTCAAATACAGCTTCATCAGTAACGTATCAGCAATTCGTGCTATTATATAATAAGCCTGTTTATATAGAACAAAAGTTAGATGATTTTTTTTTGTTGAACGCTAAAAAAAAGACACATATAGAAAAATATACGTGCTATTTTGCGTCTTTTCTCTCTTTCAAACTACGCAGCAATGAAAAACAAGAAACAAAATTCATTCGCGCCGATTATATGGCAATAGATTTCGATCTCTAGGATATAAAAAAAAGATTATCAATAGACGTACACTTTTATAGTGTTCAATTTTGAATTTTAACACTGTAATTGTGTTTTGAAATTCTTGTACATCATCGGCTTGTTGTACGATATTGTGGTTGGTACAATTTGTTACAAGATGAATTCATTTGATAAGATACAAAATATAAATATCTCCCACTTAAATATTGACGAGTTTCAGCTACTTGTTTACCCAGGTGAATGAATCCTATATCGGATCCAACCAGCCTATAAAATTTTATGGGATTCTGGGTCACGGAACCACCAACGGATCCGATGGAAAAAAGTATTTAATTAATTGACCACCAGTAATTAGTACCTCAAGCCAACATTAGAGGATAGTCCGAGTCGATCGTTGGATCCGTCACAATCCAACAGTAGGATCCGATAGGAATTCGCTGGTTTATTGGAAATTTATATAAAATCCGATCGGAATCCTATAGGATCTTATTGGGTCCGATTGTCGGAATGATCCTCCTGGGTAACTAACTTTGCTTGTAAAACATCCGATAATTTGAATTGTTTGCAACTGTGACGAATTTTGCCAAACGTACATAATATTGATTCACGTGCAACTAATTCTGTAGATGTATTTTCGATTTTAAAGGTATTATGATCGAAATATTGAATCTCAATATTTTTATTTTCATCGTCAGCATTTATAACTTTCGCAAGCCAATATGAACCTAAATATAAAAAAATACACCATAGAATCGAGAATTATAAATGAATAAGGGTAAATTTACGACCATTTTCATTAAGCACTGCTATGACTGAACTCTTTTCAATTGTTAAATCTTCGTGTTCTGTCATAATATCTATAGAAATATAAAGAAAATTAACATTTGGTAAAATGTTAAGAACTAATGAGTGCTACTATTCCCAGGTCGTGGACGTACGGCGGGAAACGGCCGGAAAGCACAGGAAAGCGCTGGAAAGTGGAAGCAGTATTCCAGTTGGAAGTTACCGGATTTTCTTCC
>CAJNYU010000613.1:70276-123908 GCA_905331475.1 Rotaria socialis | reverse complement strand
TGGAATACTGCTTCCAGTTTCCAGTGCTTTCCGGCCAGATACGGTGATTTTTCCGCATCTTTCCGGCCGGTTCCTACAGTATCCGTCCTCCGGAATCATTGACCTGGGATTGATAGCCGATTTAGAAATAACTGATACACTTTGAATACAGATAGATCATTGAAATGATCTATACATATTTCTATACACACGTACATACACAACTCACCATTGCGTAACATGTACTTAGATCTCTTTGTGGATGACAAATGAAGAGAGGACGCTCGATACTGATGAATTAAAGAAACATTTGTTCTTCTTTTTACGAAAGATACTTAATGTGAAATTTCTATAGAATAAATGCAGCTAATTCTTATTGATTGTGTTCATAAAAAAATATTAGTATTTAATTAATAAAATGTAATAGAATGTATTAATGATATTCTTGTTTTTTATTACAATACATCTATCATTGAGAAATATAGTGGTTAATCTATGTGTATTAGAAGGAACTGGGAGTGATACCTTATATTTGTTGAATTCTAAATTAGTTTTGAGTATACGCCCGATTGTTGGTTAATATCTTTTTCAAAAAATGAGATTTGTTTTTTCAGCAATCTATGAGCCATTCTATAGATTTTTAGAATGAAGTTTATATGTGCTGATTTTCTTTCTATTTTCTTAGTAAAAACAAAGAAAATAATTACTACTAAGAAAAGGAATAGATTGCTAGTTTTTTAGTTTACGTGTATGTTCGAGATAGAGAATTAGGCTCATGTGCGACGAGCATTAAATCACCAGATATATGATTAGAGTAAGCAGCCCTGTAGCAACACTAAAAAAATGACATGACTTGATTGATTCGGTGCGCAGCTATTTTACAACCGAATGAAATTATTCTTACATGTGCATAATCCTTGGAGTGTCCTCTTTCGAATAGTGAAACAACCACATTTAACTGAGCTGTAGTGACCGAGAAATCAGTGCTCTACGATAAGGACCTACATCTGTTGTTGTTAGGGTTCATTTCCCTAATAACAACAATCAACTAGTTGAGTTTGTTATCATCCCTTTACAACGATTATAAAAAGGTAGACTATTTATGAATAAATTATCTGATATTATTTTCATAATGATGCGTCGTTATTATACTCAAAAAATAGATGGGTGTTGTTATTAGGAACAAAATTTATTTTCTATTTTAGACTTTCTTGTTTGAGTAAATTTATTTCACCCCAACTAACATTGAGTTCTCATGAACCCTTGATCGATAGGAGAGTTCGACACGCTCTACGAAATTAATACAGACACACTTCCTGTATCTCTTACAGGAAATGTGAAAAAAATGTCTTTTTATTTGAAAAAGATAAATTTGCTTGAATTTTGTTAGTGTTGTTATTAGGGTCAAAAATGAGTTGACTGTTGTCATTAGGGAAATGAACCCTAACAACAACAGATGTAGGTCCTCATCGTAGAGCACTGATTTCTCGACCACTACAGCTCAGTTAAATGTGGTTGTTTCACTATTCGAAAGAGGACACTCCAAGGATTATGCACATGTAAGAATAATTTCAATTAGATGTAAAATAGCTGTACACCGAATCAATCAAGTCGTGCCATTTTTTTTTATGTTGCTATTAAGGTAACTTACTCTATATGTTTACTATTACATTCTCATCAATCATTGTACGAGAAAAACGTCGATGAAATTCTTATTACAAAAATATTCGAACTATCAGATTCTATACAAGAGGTTCTTTTCGCATCAATTGTCAATCGTATTATCGAGAAAAAAATAGTGGCTTCCGATGATTTAACAATTTTTTATTATTCATCCGTGCGAAAAACCACTACAAACATTTTTTCGATGGAGAGAAAAATCTGATTGTAATTACTCCATTGTTTAACTCAAAACATAACTTATACTTTCGTTTATTGTCTCATCATAGACTCTTACGCCTATGTACAATGATCAATATAATAACTATTGGTCATCATCTTGTCTTTATTCGAAATAAATCAATGAAATCACGTAGCGCGGCAAATAAATAAAAGTCTCAAACTCAAGCAATCTGATTTACTTTATGGATTTTCAAAGAGAGGCTAGAAGAAAGATTTATAAGCGTAGGCGTGAAATCTTTCTTCAATCAAATCTCTTATGTACTCAAGATAGAATACCCTGCCTTTCTTCTTTGCATAAAAAATTCTATTTATGCGTTTGGATTACAGTTATTTTGAATAATGAAGATGGAGAAAAGCAAACAAACGGAAATCAGCGTTGCCTTCGGACTTTATTTCCATTCTAATTTACTGTCAAATGGATCTCGTTCTTATAGTCGTTTCGCTCTTTTGTTTTGATAATCATAACGTACAAAAATAGATTTTATACTTTCTCTCTGTTGTAGTTCCTACGAATAAATATTTCGAAATCTCTGTAAATAATTTGGCTTAATAGTTGATAAAAATCTTGACTCGATTCAATTTCTATTATTCTTCTTCTGTAATTTTCTCTCGTAAAAAGCAACGAAATAATCGTATTACAATAATATTGATCCCTGCTACAGAATTGATCAATATTGTTGATTAGTTTTATATGTGGCGAATAATTCCATTTATTTGACTATAGTTTATAAAAATAACTCTGGAACTGATAACTAGATTATGTTACTATGAGTCGAATATATAGCTTGGCTTTCTCCGCAGGGATTTTTATTGATGAATGAAAATTTTAATAAAAAACTATTCTCGATAATAATCGAAGTCTTCTATCTGTTCAATATGATAAAGATAAAACTTTTTTTTATGGCATCGGTTGAAAATGACTCTCAATTGTGTCGACTTTTAATGATTTTACTTTCTCTATTGAATCAATAATAAGGATCTTCTACTTTTTTCTTGTGTTTCCTCTCAGTTACTGAAGTTACGATTTCTTTTATGTGCTAAATAGATGACACACAATCCGAGTCATTTCTTCATGGCATATTATTCATGAATGTCTATTATTAGCTTCTAGCGCAAATGTATGCATATGTTCATTATTCTACTCGCATTGTTTGGTTAGAAATTTCACAGAAGAAAACACATAATTTAGTTAGCAGAATTCGAAATTAGATAAATAAGAATAGAAGAAGACAATACTACATCGATGACTATGTATTTGCCGAGCTCGTTTTTCTTTCTTTCTTTCTTTCTTTGTTCGATGTTAACCTACTTTTTTTCCCCTCACGACTCCTAGTCAATATGCCGATCACTATCGACATTCTTTTCCTTATCGCATTATCCAGTTGAGGCTTTTTGTATATCTATCCTCATGTCGTTGACATTTTTTCCGGTATTTTCTCGTTGTCATTCTGTTTGTTTCCGATGAAAGGCTTCTTTCTTAGTTCATTTCCCTTTATTTGTAGTAATTAATTGTGTAGCAGTAGTAGTTTTCTTTTTATCATCTCTTTCTGTAGAATCTTGTCTTTATCTTTCTCGAATTTAGTTCCCCAATTCTTTTTTTTCCTCTCTCCATCTAATTCTCTCGCTATCAATAGAAAGCAATGCATCAACGAAGAATAGTCGTATAAACTCTATATAGCTAATGTTCATTAGATTAAGAAATCTTCAACAGAATTATGATTCAAGATTCATCGACTTTGCTCAAGCACAAGCGATCTGTCAAAGATCAAATTATCAATCGGCATAATGTCAAATTTTTTATTCGAATTCTTGTCGGTCTTGCTTTGGCTCATTTTATTGGACATCAATTTCGATTAAGTGATGCTGCGCCGAATAGGAAATTTAGCTTGAAAAATCGACCACAAAAAATATCTATTGCAAATGGTGGGTATAGAAATTATTGTCTTTGTTAGATATAAACATGTAGAATTTATTCGAATGAAAATTATGATTACAACATTTATATAGCATCAACCAATGATGAAACAACATCGACAATTCGTACTACGACGGCTGCCACAGAGTCAACAACAATTAGTTGGCAGCCAGGACAATTAAAAAATTGTACTGAACCAGGTAATTTATCATTATTTTAACTCCTCTATGAAGTTGTAATTAGAAAATTAAAAAATCGACTGCTGAATTTTCCTCTTCTTCTTCTTCTTCTTTCAAGCTATTGGTGAATTTCCCGACGATCTCTTTACTCAATCTCAACGGAGTCACGTATGTAAATCTGTGTTATTATTTCATTAATGTTTTAATAAATTATTTATAGGGAGCTGTAATATTTCATTTGTTTGCTTGCTTTTATAATTTTATTGCTATTGCTATTGTGGTTGACGATTATTTTATTGCGGCACTCGACAAACTCTGTGCAGTAAGTATTTTATTGCTGAAGATGTTTCGCTAATTAATAAATAATGAATTTTGACAAAATATGTGTTTAACGAGACTAAAGAAGTTTAGAAACACGAACAAAATTGATGAGTCTAACTTTTAGAATTCGTTTACTCCATATATTTTATTACCGATCTGTTTCGAATGTCTGAGTTAGTAAGATTTTAGTCTATGAATCCTATATCAAAATTTAAAAAAAAAAGAAATTGAAACGTGATAAAACTAATTTTCAGATATTTACACTCTCCTCGCAGGCACTGAAAAAGAACGAGAGTTTTGACAAATTAGTTTTTGATTTCCATGAATATATATTAATAGGCATTAGATCTTGATGAAGATGTTGCTGGCGCAACGTTCATGGCTGGCGGTTCATCGTCACCAGAACTTTTTATTGCTCTTATCGGTATATTGTTGCCAAATTAGGATTGACGCTGAATTATGATGGTTTTTCATTTTTAGGTATTTTTGTGGCTAAAGGTGATGTAGGTGTCGGCACAATTGTTGGCTCGGCTGTTTTTAATGTTGTATGCGTCATTGGCATTTGTGGATTGTTTGTTAATGGAGTAAGATTGAAAGTTGAATTCACCGAAAGTAATGAGTATTCTCATTTTAGGCTATTCGACTGACTTGGTGGTACGTAGTTGATATGTACTGAATTGAAATTCAATCAAAGACTATTATATAGGATTTTCATATATAGAAGAGCCCAACAATAATTTTATTACGTCAGATAACTATTAGGAAAATTTGGACAGAGAGGAAGAGCTGTATTTTTCGAGTCGAATGCATCGTCATATCATAATGATTGCAAAACTCATCTTCAAAAAAAAATTGTATCACTATTTTGAGTTCTGATTATCAAATATTCGGAAGAGCTTCCATGTCTAACAGAGTCTATTCTCAATTTTAATTCTAATTGTAAGTCTCTAACATATTTTCTCACATAGGCCATTATGTCGAGATTCAGTTTATTATGCCTTTTCAATCATCGTTCTAATTCTGGTGAGTCTCTTTTATGATAACAAAAAAATAAATATATATGTTCATATATAATCAATAGTGTTTATCCGATGGTCGAATAACATTATTTGAATCGGGATTTCTTCTTTTTATCTACGTGGTCTATATTATAATTATGTGGTATGAATGAAAAATAAAGCTTTTTTGTTTTCCTATACTCATTCTGTCTCTAATAGTAATAATCAAAATTTACAACGATTCATTGTTCAACGATGGCAAATATTTCAATCGTTTAATGCTGTCGAAGAACCAATTATGAATTATGCTCAAACACAGAGAAATTATGGCATGAATAGCAATTATCGTTAGTTTTTCCCTTCACTGCCGAAAAAGTTGATAAAGATGTTGTCGTTTGAAATTCTTTCAGAGCGTTTCGAAGAAGAAATGAATTCAACGAGAATGTCAATGAATGATCTGGCTTCGATGGATTTTGAAACAACAACAATACGAATCATGATGACGAGACGTTTTCCCGAGCGGACAAGATTTAAAATGGCTGTTCGATTTGTTATCAGTCAAGTAGGATTCTATCAAAGCTCAAGTTTTTAACAGGCTAAAGAAAAATATATAATTATTTTATAGGCAAAATCACGTAAAGGACGAGGTATTAGTCGTCCAGAAAAGCCTAGCAGCGAGCGACGCTTTTCATTTTATCAAGGTCGAACACCCAGGTATTATAGTGGTCCGACTTTCAGTTCAAACTCATTCAGTTGTTTCTCTTTTCATTTTTAGCCTATTAGCAATCGATGAAACGTATGACCATTGGAAAATAATTCCAAATTATAATTATAATCCTATTGGATTTATTAAATGGGCTTCTGCCGTACCAATTAGAATAATGTTCTACTATACGATTCCTGATTGTCGAAGACCAAGGTAAATACGTTAAAGTTACTTGATATCAATTTCTAATCAATCAATAATAGATTCTTTAAATGGTATCCATTAACATTCGCCATGACTATTGTTTGGTTAACCATATTAACTTATTTCATGGTCTGGATGGTGACAATAATTGGTTTTACATTTAGCATACCTGACAGTATCATGGGAATCACATTTCTTGCAGCGGGTAGCAGCGTTCCGGATGCACTTAGCAGTATTCTAGTTGTTCGTCAAGGTATAATCTAAAGTTAAGTGAAATCATACGACAACAAAAAAAACCTCGATTTTTTTAGGTCTTGTGGATATGGGTGTATCGAATACATTCGGTTCGAATGTATTTGATTTACTTGTCGGTCTCGCGTTACCATGGTTTGCAAAGATATTAATTAGTGGTGAACCAGTGCATATTAATTCCAATGGGCTTTTGTATGATGCGGTATTATTACTTGGCATTGTTATCATAACGGTAAGAGAGAAGAATGAAATTTTTTGTTTATTAGTCTAAAAATGTATTGTTGTTGCTTTAGGTGATGAGTATTCATGGTAGAAGATGGTATTTAGATAGGTTTCTTGGTATGTTTTTTCTGGCTGTCTATGCAATATTCGTTGTTTTTTCATTATTAATTGAACTAAATGTTTTTGGTTTTGTCAATCCACCTATGTGTGTGTAACTTAATTGTTTTATTTATTTTCAATTGTATAATAAACATATCAATTTATTTTTTTGCTGTTGTTTTCATAATATAATACAGTGTTTTTATTTCGTAGTCTTGCAAAAAATATAGATTTGAAAAAGTTTCTTTGATGGTTCTATTCATATTATAAAGAAGAAAGCCGATGAAAAATTAGTGGACTTTGAATAACAAAGATAGATCGGAAGGTTCTTATTGATCGTAATACTAAACAGTGCCATCTTTTGCTTTTTATAGAAAAATCATAGTGACGGTACAATGTTGAATTGCTTGACTTTGATTCGATGGACAGTCATTGTGTACTCTAATACGTTGAGCTTGGGGTCAACTAGGATGCCAAGTAGAAAAAAAATGACTCATATTAGCATAGTTGCATCGGACAAGAAGAATCAAAGAAAAGGAAAAAAGAGTAACATGTGGTTTTCTTGCTTCGTCAGGAGAGAAAAGAATAGAATGTGTAGAGAATAAACAGAACAGAAAAAAATGAATGACGAGGCAAAATTTTGTATATGATTACATAACTGAATAGCTGTATATACAATACAAAGCTAACACTCGACATACATCACTTTCTACATTTGTTTCTCTACAATGTCTCGTACTGTGCTTGATAAACTTTTGACCGATTCGTATGCTCGCTATCAAGTTCTAGATCATCGTGGCTTTCATACACACACTGCCCACCATTTAGCATCTCTTCGTTGTTTAGGTGCTAGTGATGAACGACTCGAACAACTCGCCAAAATTATGTGTGAAGAAAATGCTCCGTACGAACCTTCACCTCATGAAATAACAAGTGCCAATTGGCGACAATCACTCGGCGATGAACGCTTCTGCAAGGCATATCGAGATTTCTTCGACCAACAATTAAAAACTAGCGGAGATAAATGGTGTGAGAAATTCCTCGAATTACTGAATGATCATAAACCAGAACCATTGATCAATAGTCTCGTCAGTGGTTTGGCACATCCTCTTATTCATGTTGGATATGCATTAGAATTAAACAGTCGCGAAGTCGCCTCGGAAGCATTGACACTAAGTGCAGTGGGCTATAACTATCATCATGAAATTATCGACAAATTAAAAGCACCAAAAGCTGGTTCAAAATCTTTTCAAGAAATCTTCAACAATCTTCGCGCAGACGATCGATTGCCATTATTTGATGCACCAGGAGTTGGTAATCTAGAAGCGACTGTCAAAGAATCAGTCGATATCGTTCTATCGTACTTCGACCAATGGCAAATTAATACGAATAATCTTGAAAAAACTATTGAAGATTTGTTTGACTTCAGCGTTTACCTTTACGGTGCTACACACAAACCGGATCAAATCGATTTCGATTTCTTTCTTCTTCATTTGCTTACATCAATGCATGCTATTCGTATGATATATGTACATTTAAATGAACAACAGCTACCCGAGAATATTCTTTGGCAATTCTTCTACATTGCAAATATGATTTATATTTCTCAATGCCGACCTAAAATCGATAAAGGTCTTATAGACAATTACAAAATTGATGCTGGTGTAAAAACTTGGGATTATGTTATCGAAAAAACAGTGAATACAAAATTAGCTGAAGATGCTCATTTGGTCAAAGTTATCCGTACTTTAAGAGATGCAGAAACTGTTTATGGTCCTAAAGATGGACTTTACTTGAAAACAGCTGTGAAAACTGTTGATAATGCTAATATAGACAATATTTGGATTGGTGGACCAGTTAATCCTCGACAGCTAAATATCCTCAAACGTCAATAGTGCGTTTTTACTTTTATAGCGCCTTTTTTGTTAAATCAAACATTGTATTTCTTCATATTTTGAATAAAATGCCAGCAAAGCCTGACTAATGGAAAGCATATTCGATACAAATTAAAGCCTGGCCTCGGATTGCAAGTTTTTGAAAATGTAGAAATTAGCACAGGATCAAACTTTTTAAAAATACAGGAAAAGGTGTAAAATATCAGGAAAAAAAACAGGATATTGAAAATTCGTTGTTTAGATTCGAATTAAACGTTGTTTTAAATTTTTCCTGCATCAACTTAACATATGCACGAAATTTTTGTCAATATTTCATTTTAATTCTTTCTTAAATTAAATTAAATGAGTCAGACACAATTAAATTCAATCGAAATATGTTTATTTACATATTAATAAACTAATNATCAGCACTAATTTGACATGAAAGAGAAATACTCATAATTCATACAACAATTTTTATTCTTATTTTTATTTTTTGTTCTGTTATGAACATCGCACCGAGGAAACGAATTTCTCCCCTTCGTAATACAATGTGCAGAATAGAACGAAAAATAAAAATTGTTCTATATATTATATGTGATTTTCTTTCGTCTAAATTTAGTGTTGATAATGACCTTTTGAACGCAGTCGACAGCTTCACAATATTTTTGAATAAAATAAACAAAATGATTGATGAATTAGTTTACTCGTTTATATTCCATCATACGATATAGATATACTTTGTTCATTCACTTTTAGTGAACAAGTTAAAAAATAGATTAGAATATATATCTAAAAGAAATCGGTTCCGAACATTTGGAACCGAACCGAACCAGTCCCATCACTGATACAAAATAAATCAGGGTGTGGGTAATGGTTTGTATTGTGTTTATGCTCACATCAACCCGCACACACACCGCGAGTATGGAAATTTTCAAAAATCGCATTTTGAGTTTTTTAACCAAGAAATGTTTTCAAAAAATATCAATGACAGATCGTTAGTTGTAGAATTTCAGTCTCTACAAGTTGGCCTATTTTGTTTTGACTTTCGTAGCTAAGAACAATGTAAACTCTTATACACTTTGCTAACTCAATTTACCATTTATGAGCTTCCATACAGATGTATCAGTTTCGTTTTTGTGTATAACGATTAGTTACAAAGACAAGACTCTTACTAATAAAAATCAAATAACTCTGGTCATGTTAAGTGCTTCAAAATTGGTGAAGAAAAACTGTACCTCACCGTTACTAAAAATGTCACGTTGTTTTCTTACACTTTTTATCTAAGCAAAAATTGCTTGGAGAAAACGATTTTAGTGTTTTAAAGTCTGGTCAAAAAGCACCACAAGACTAACTCGAGAAGTGTTTCACTTGGAGAAATAGTTGCAGAAGAAACTGCAGCTTATTAGTGGCCCTGAAGAAAAGTTTTTTTTTAATGTCACAGTCAAGCAACCAAAACTCCTCTCTATAGCCAAGAAACTTAATCCAAAAATAGTTATTTTATGGCATAAGCATATCATGACAAATTGCATCAAATCACATTTGAATGAACTTTCTAACTCACTCAATTTCAAAGATAATGAAAAACAAAGTGTGTCAAAAAAGGTCACAGCGTTACGCTTGAACAAAACCATTTACGTAACGGCATGTGATAGGCAATAATAAAAGCTTTTAAAAAACACACAACTATTTATAAAGACTATTTTACTTTGTTTGAATATCTTTACTTAAAATAGTCAGTTATTTTCATTTAGTCTGTTTGATAATGTGAAAAGAAATCGTAAATAAAATAGAGTCCCTGTAAAAAAAAGTCTAAGAATACAAAAGAATCAATAATTATCGAATAGAATTGTTTAAAAAACACGAAAATTATACTAAAACAAGAGCGCTTTTTAGCAATTTTAAACATTTTATCATTTTTATAGGAAATACAGGAAAATTCATCGAAATATAGGAGAAAAAATAGGAATTTTTTTAAATATAGGAAATATAGGACAAATCCGAGGCCAGATTAAAGCAAATACAATATTTTAAATGAAAATTAGGCCAATAAGAGAAAATAGGGATTTTAATAATTAGTAACTTTAATAAACTAGGGATATGACAGTTCAGTTTTAGTTCCGATCTACAGAACTGTTCAAACAGATCAGATCCCAGAAAATACGCCTATATCGATATAGACATCCAGATCGAAAAATCAGATAGGATCGTACAAAAAAATCGTCGTCTCTGAAATCTTACATTATGTCTTACAATGAAACGCCTGAAAGATCTTACCATTTCGTAAGATTTTCTATAATCTTAGAGTTATATCTTCCTATACAGTAAAATTCTCAAGAATCTGATCGTACAACTTGATGTAAGATGTTCTTATGAGTTTTTTTTGTCGGATTTTACACTATCATATAGGATCAGATGCAGAATCTTAATCTTAACATCTGATTGCTTGCCCTGGATCGACACAAATGTCAAACATACATAATACCAGCAGTGCCCTCTGCCGGCTGGTTTTTTATTAGTGTTGTTTTGACACCAATGGTGAAAAATCATTCGTTTGTTGACTATTCTTATGCGATCACAGTGTAAACTGTAAAATAAAAAACCTGATTGAATTTTTCAAATGGCTGCAATGAATTATGTTGTTACAGTTCAACGACCAACAGCTGTAACAGGTTTAGCAACCGGCCATTTTACATCTGCAAATGATTTTAATTTAATTATTGCTAAAAATACACATTTCGAAATCTATATTATCAATTCAGAAGGTCTTAAATTAGTTAAAGATGTTTGTGTTTACGGAAAAATCAGTGTTATCAAATGCTTCCGACTATCTGTAAGAAATTTCAAAGCAAAAAATATTCATAAAAACTTTTTTTTATCGTTCAATATAGAATATGAATAAAGATGTTCTATTTATTTTTACTGATAAATGTCACGGAATGATCTTAGACTGTCGAAAAACAAATAATGATCAATATGAAATATTAACTAAATGTCATGGATTATTAAAAGTAAATTATAGCTTTCTAACCGAACGAATTCCTCTAACAATAAAATTCTCTGTAGGACACAGGTCGGCAAGCAGTTCGACAACCGTTATGTACGATTGATGCTAAACATGGAGTTATTCTATTACGAATATTTGAAGGAGTCATTAAATTAATCTATATAAAAGAATTATCTTCAAAAGAATCATCATCGAAAAATCTCGAAGCATATAATGTTAAGTAGGTTGAACAAAACAAAAGTCATTCTATCATCTATTTTGAAAACAAAAATTTACTTAGAATTGACGAGCAAAATATTATTGATATACAATTTTTACCTGGACATCAAAAGCCAACATTCACTGTCTTACATTTAGTAAACATGTGGCTCAAATATTGAATACATATATTCTCTCTCTCTCTCTCTCTCTCTTTTTCTCATTAGCGCACAACTGATACATCAATAGTTAATACTGATGCTGAAGAACATCATCTACGCACATATCAAGTTGAATTAAAAGAAAAAGATATTGCAAAACTAAGCTGGAAACAGGATATGACATTAAGTGAAGCGTCATTTATTGTTCCGAGTAAATTAGAAAAGAAAAGTTTTTCATACACGAGTTTTATCATTTCGTTTTTCTTATTTTAGTTGGACACGATACATTCAGTTGTCTTGTGATAGGAAGAAATACGGTGGCATTATATAAAGAAAATGATCGGCCATTAGAAATCGAATCATCTTTACTCGATGTAATTAAATTCATTGCTTATCTATTAAATTTTACATCTAGATAAAGAATCGGCAGTGTGCTGTTTGACTTAAATCTCAATATAGACAGGAGAGTTTTATAGATGAATAGTTGGTTTCAGAAAAAAGGTCGCAATCTTTTGACTCTGTCACTATCGGTTGACAAAAATTGACCAAGATTTTTAGAGCTTACGTTAGAATTGTTGGATAGTTCCTGGACTTGACTGAAGAATTTGCGCTGCTATATTTTTAATATTTCTAAAATTTGATCGTTGAGTATACAAATACGAAGCAAACAGCGAACTGTTTATAATTTTGTTTTCATCCTAGGACGAAGCTTCTATAATTGGCTATTGCCCTATTGATGACGATGGGTGTCGATATCTATTAACTGACTATTCAGGTAAACTGTATTTACTCGTACTTGAACGCGATAAACGTAACGGAAGTTCATCAACAACGATCACCGATATGAAAGTAATGCATAGAGAAAAATTTTGTAACTAATAGAAATAATTTTCTTTTTAGTTGGATCTTCTCGGTGAAACATCAATGTGTGAATTTATAACTTATTTAGATAATGGCGTTACTTTTATTGGATCACGTTTTGGTGATAGTCAACTTATACGAGTAGATTTTTCTTTCAAGAGATTCATTTCATTGATTTACTATTCTTTTTGTTTTTTGAATTTAGCTTCTACCTGAGCCAGAAAATGGTAGTCATTTGGAAATACTTGAATCTTATACAAATCTTGGGCCTATTGTTGATATGTGTGTTGTCGATTTGGAAAGGCAAGGACGGCAGGTAAGAAAATAAAATATTATTTTGATGGTTGAATCTTGTTTTTTTGTTTGATTTAGTTGATAACATGTTCGGGTAATGGAAAAGATTCATCGTTACGTTTTATCCGAACCGGTATTGGTATTCATGAACATGCATCGATTGATTTGCGAAATATTAAAGGTTCATTTTTTTTATTAAAGATTTCCTATAAAGATTTTTGCTTTTTCAGGAATATGGGCATTGAAAGTAGACAATCATTATGATAATCATCTTGTTGTTGCCTTTTTTGATCAAACAAGGTGCGAAATTTGCTGGCATGTCATTACATTCTATGTTTTTTGTTTAGATTATTTCATTTACAAAATGATGAAATTGAAGAAGTTGAATTAGCTGGATTTGATTTTCAACATCAAACATTATTTTGTGCCAATGTTATATCAGATCAATATTTACAAGTAAATGCCTTTTGATTTTCTAAATAAAGAAACATGGAAGACAATTTTGTTTTTGATTAGATAACGACACATTCAATTCGTTTAATTGGCAATAATGGTAAAGATTTACTTATTGAATGGACTAATGAGCAACACGAAATAACTGTTGGTTCGTCGAATACAACTCAATGTGTATGCGCAAGTGGCAATCAATTATTTTATTTTGAAATCGGCCGAGGTAGTCTGAGCGAAATAAAGTAAATTTTGTTTTAACGAGAGAGAAAGCCAAGGGTTTATTTCGTTGTTTATTTTCTAGTAAATGTAAATTACCATATAATATCGCTTGTTTGGATGTCACACCATTAAATCCTCAAGAAGAACGTTCGAGTCTTTGTGTTGTTGGTCTTTGGACACAAATATCTGTTTGGATGTATCGATTGCCAACACTTGAAGTTTTACATAAAGAACCATTGACATCAGGTGAGATGAAATAAGCTTTTTCTTAGATAGAGACATCTGCAAGGCAGCCCCAGAAGTGTTGTTATATTAAAAAAAATCGGATAGAATATTATTTTCATATTTATTATTTGATCTGGAGAGTCCTATGATCGGGAATCAGAAAATTGTAATTTAAAAAAAGCCATGCCGTATATCTGTCCTTATGATATATCGCTGTTAATGAGTTATAATCATTCATGTCAATTTTATAAGTGCTCCTAAAATTATACTGATTGTGAAAATCCCTAGTTACATATTCCTTGAGACTATTCTGTTGAACTTTTTTCTATTTAGACACATTGCCACGGTCAGTTGTAATGATAGCATTTGATGCTCAACCCTACGTAGTCATCTCGTTGGCTGATGGCCCCATCGTCTACTATTTACTTGATACTGTACAAGGACTTCTATATGAACGAAAAAAAGTTGCGCTGGGTACGAAACCAACAACTTTAACAATATGCCAACGTACGGATATATCACCCATTACGACTACATCATCATCATCAAATGATCCATCGACGCAACGTACAGTTCTATTTGCATGTAGTGATCGTCCATCGGTGATATCATCATCGAATTCAAAGCTTGTTTTCTCTGCAGTTAACTTACGTGAAATTGTTTGTATGTGTTCATTTAATTCGGATTATTATGGAGCCAGTTTAACATTAGTGACTGATATGGGTGTTATACTTGGTCGAATTGATGATATACAAAAGCTACATGTACGCTCACTAAGATTAGGCGAACCAGCAAGACGTATTGCCTTCATGGAAGATGAAAGAGCATATATTATTTTAACACAATATCTCGATATGTATCAATCAAATGGTATTACGCCTATTAGTAAACATGCACAGCAAAAGATTGATTGTACAACAACCATAAAAAATATTAATGACGTTTTATCTGCAACACAAACTGATGTCATTGATTCAATTGTGATTTTAGATCAACATACACATGAAGGTAAAGAATAGGAAAAGTGTTACCTTCTTTGCGACAGTTCGTGATATTCCGAGAAAATATTTACAAGAAATAGAAAAACGATCTTATCTTGAATAACTTTAAATTTGTTTTAAGCTCGTATATCAGTTCGATTATTAAGTCGTGAAGAACCTCTTAGTGTTTGCACCATAACATTTGCCGATGATCTTTCAACGCCTTACATCGCTATTGGTACAGCCATTATTTTTGAAGATGAAGATACACCAAAGATTGGCCGTATTATTTTATATCGCTATAAAAATGGTCATCTAAATATGATAACAGAAAAAGAATTGAGTGCTGCGCCACATGCTATGTTAGCATTTCAAGGCAAACTTCTTGTTGCTGTTGGAAGTTCGGTAAGAGAGAAGCAACTTATTTCCGGTTGGTTTTTGAATATGAAAAACATTTAGATTCGTTTATACAAACTTTCATCACAAAATCATGAACTAGTTCAATTGACACAGTATTTAGGACATATCGATTGTTTACAATTAAAAATAAAAGATGATTTTGTTTTATTCAACGATTTAATGAAATCGATAACTGTGCTACGATATAATGTTGACGAGGGAAAATTTGAAGAAGTGAGAAAAAAAGATGATTTTTATTTAATCGATTCGAGTGAGTTATTTTATTTATTAGATTGCTCACGATGTTCATCCACAATGGTCAACGGCATGCGAATTTTTCGATGATGATACATTTATATGTGCTGAAGACGGAGGAAATTTAATATCGTGTCATAAAGATAGTGGTTCAACGAAAGAGAATGAACGGAATGTACTAAAAGAACTTGGTTTATGCCATTTAGGAGAAAATATTAACGTGTTTCGACACGGTAAATCAATTTTTTATGCAGAGTTTCGATTTTTATTTTTCATCGGATCATTTTAGGTTGTCTTGTTACTCAACAAACAGCTGAATCGAGTATATCACTTGAGACCTGTACTTTAATGGGCGGTGTTTCAGGCTATATTGGTCTACTTCTTCAGTTAACGGCACCACTCTATCAATTGCTTATGTCATTACAATTAGCGTTAGCTGAACATGTTCCCAGTGTTGGTAAAGTCGATCATGGCGCATGGCGTGGATTTGAATCTGATGGACGTTCGGATGTTTCATGTGGTTTCGTTGATGGTGATCTCATCGAAACCTATCTTGATTTGCCAAAATTAGTACAACAAGAGCTTATTAAAGATTTGCAGGTATGTTATATGTTTCAATTTAACTTGGATCTTATTATTATTTTTTCTTTATTTGAAGGGAGAGAATAATATTCCAATAAATACAACAGTTGAAGAACTAGTCAAAATAATTGAAGAACTTGCACGAATACATTAAACTAAATATAAATAAATGTATACATATTTGTGTGCGTGTGCGTGCGTGTGTGTGTAATCATTTTTTCGAAAGAAAGCCAAGCAAAGAAAAACTTTCTCTATTTGTAATAGAAGCGCGTTATTTTAGATGGTTTTATTAATTGATAATCATGTTTATTCAAAGCAATGTTCACTTGACGATCTCGCACAACATCGAGACCTGATTAATTCTTCGCGTGATTTCGCTTCATCACAGGAATTTAAACAATCGAGACAAGAAATATCAAAAACTATTTATGTTTATCAGCGTGAATTTGCTGTTATAGCAAATAATGATCCACATGGTTTTCATTTAGTTGGAAGTGATAATGCAACAACATGCCATATACTTGTATTGGATAATCATAGTGCGGTTGCCTTAGCGCATTTAGATGGAGTTCAAACACAGCAGAGTATTGAAGAAATGATAAAAGAATTAAAAAACTATGCACCGCACACCACAGATTATGATGTTTATCTTACTGGTAGGTATGATCAGTAGTTGGGACTAACAATTGTTCAGAAGTAATACGTATTTTGGCCGATTTTGTATCGGAGATCAACCGGCACGATGAGTAAAACAAGAGACAATATTTTTCGAAAGATGAATACAGTTGTAGGTAAAAACTTTTATGCAGCAACAGAATATAGTTATGTCTTCATTTCTCAAAACGCCTGTTATTTGTCTTTTGTTTGTTTCTAAATTTATTTCAATATTTGTAAAAATATTCTAGGTGGTTTTCTTGATGACTCAGGCAAACAACATTCTCGAACTTTAAGCAACGAAATCCTCAATTTATTTTCTAAAATACCCAATATTTCATGTCATCTTAAACTTGCAGCAGTAACCATGTATAATGATCACATAATCAACAATATCCATTATCCACAAGTCTATGGAATTTGTTTTGATGTGCAAACAAAAACTATTCGTAAAATGAATTTTATTGATAATGGACCAGCATTTCGTTTACGTACAGTTTATCAATCAGCGAATAGTGAAAAGGCATGGTGCATTTATTCATCATTGAAAGGAACAATTGCAATTAAAAGATTTTTCATAAAAGAAAGTGCAGTTGAACGTTTTTATAAGCCTTTACGTAGATATTATTTTCATGATGATCAGCAGTTGCTCGCAGCAACATCAACATCACCTGCACAAGAACTAGAATCATTTATAATCAATATGAAAAAAACTGCTTTATATATTTTAAAATATTATAAAGATCTGCCGGAATGGTTTGATAAAGAAACACATTCAATTGTCTATTATCAATTGAATGGCACATGGAAAACTGATAATAAAAACATAGTTGATGATGTTGAAATTGAGTGAATATTTTTTTTAATATTTTTTTTAGATAAACATTTAAAATGTGGAAACAATTAATTCATCTAAATAAACATCGATTAGTACCATCTGTACAAATATTTAAAAGATTACAATCATCAACACAGTATTATCCTATTAATGATGATATCTATGGGCTTACAGACGATCAAAAACAGGTTTAAAAATCTCCACTTTATTTTCTTCACTTATATTAATATTTCATGACGATAGTTGCGAGAAACTGTATTTAATTTTGCACAAAAAGAATTAGCGCCGTATGCTAATGCTATTGATCGTGGCGATTCATTCACGAAGCTTCGCGTAAGTTTTGAAATTCCATTATCCTTGAAAACAGGGTGTCATAGTTTTGTTTCTTTTAGGAATTCTGGAAAAAACTTGGTGACCTTGGACTTTTGGGTATTACAGCGCCTGGTAAATAAATAAAAAATTTCTTTGCTTCTGTACTCGATTATTTTATTATTAAAATACAACTGTCTACAGTTGTCAGTTAGCAATCGGTAATATCTGTTTATGTATTTTAGTTGAATATGGTGGTTTGGGTTTGCATTATACCGAACATTGTATTGCTATGGAAGAAATTTCACGAGCAAGTGGAGGTATTGCCTTAAGTTATGGTGCACATTCAAATCTTTGCGTTAATCAACTTGTTCGTAATGGTAATGATGCACAAAAGCATCACTATTTACCAAAAGTTAGTGGATAATAATTATTAAAACAAAACAGATTCGTTTATTTGTTCTTTTCTGCAGCTTATTAGCGGTGAACATTTTGGCGCCTTGGCCATGTCTGAACCCACGTCAGGCTCTGATGTTGTTTCGATGAGAACCCGTGCCGAGAAAAAAGGTTAGCTATAAGATGATGCGTATGAGATAAAAACTGTTTTGGTCCTAGGAAGTACTCAAACTGAATGAAAGTTTCTCTAGGTGTTTTATTGATACTTTTTTTTGTCGTTTTATTTAAGAGAGCGCAACTGACCACAGTTTGCGACATCGTCCTTGATTTCAAACTTTTTTCTTTTTGATTATGGCAAATAATGACAAGTCTGCTCTTCAGAGTTTTTTTTCGAAACAATATGAAATGAATATGCTTTTTCATTCTAATTAGTCTAATATCATTTTGATTCTTTTATACATATTCACACAACAATATCTATTAAAGGGCGTCTCAGAAATTTCTTTTTAATGAGTAGTGCGCGTATTGAAACGAGACGCCTCATTAAGTTATCAATTTCATACTATAATTAAACATATATGTTGCGCATATAAGAACAAGAAATAGGATGATAAGAAATAGTACAGGCTCCTATCCGCCAAATTACAAGTCGCCAGTAATCGTCGATTTTCTAAATAATTAGAAACAAGAACATTCACCTATGCAACAAATTCCATTGCATTTTTATCATGGTCCATCATACCATCCTCAACCCCAACAGCGACAACGGCCACAACAACGCTGTCAGCAGACAATGAACGAATATAATGATACAAATTATCCATTATACAAATTGTACGATTTTGATCGAAACAATGAGAGTGATATAATACGACTTGTATTTACTTTTGTCGGTGTTTCATTCAGCGAGAAACGTCTGAAACAAAAATCATGGGATAAAGTTAAAGATCGAATACCTATACAACAATTACCTATTTTACGTGTTAATAGTGAATTTAAAGTCTATGATCGCAATGCAATAATTCGTTTTTTAGCAAGAGAATTTAATTTATATGGCACAGGAAATTGTGAACATACGATTGTTGATATTGTTCTTGAATTAACACGTCGATTTCAAGAAAAATTATTTGAACAAATGAACAATCCTACGACCATTGAACAACAGAAAACAAATTTAACACAATTTCTTGCTGATCATGTAGCAGATTTTTTAAATCAATTGGAAAATATCGATCAAATACTACATTATCCTCAAGGTCCATTCTATTTGGGTTGTCAAATTTCAATAGCTGATCTAGTTGTCTATCAAACAATTACTTATTTACTTGACATTGATCCAAAATTACTTACTAATTACTGTAAATTACTCATAGCGCGTTGTTGCTTAGAAAAACATCCTCGATTAGCCAGCTATTTGAATAGTAAAAAGTTGAAACTGGTTAAAAAACGTAATACAACAACGTCACCACCATCACGTCATGTCCAATACGATAAAAATCACCACCGATATCGATCACATGAAGAGAATAACTCGTATCATCGTCATCACGCAAAACAATCAACACCACTAGTACACATCGATCGAGAATCTAACACATTCAGTACATCAAGAAAAGAAAGATCGACAAGTCCTCAAATTACAGAACGAATTCATACCCCTTCTTCGAAAACCAGACACAAACATCACTTATCCTTTTCTGAAGCATCGAATGAAAATTCGAATTCATTTTCTCCTACAGAAGATCAATCAAGAAAGTCTAGTATTTCAGCGCTCGAAAGAAGCCCATCACCGCAAATACACATCGAACAAAAAGAGAAACCAACTGCTATAACAATATCGGAACAGTCTTTGCGATCATCTTTCTTGCCAGAGCACAAATCTAGGCAACCTCCCTTGCACATAACATTACCAAATATTCAAACAGCTGCTTCAAATACCCCACAACAATCTAGACCGACCACCAATTCACTAGAAGAAGAAACTCCATCACTTCCAGTCTCAACAGAGTATAAACAAAGACCAGCTACCACTGTAACACTGCAAAAAATCTCATCTCCTCGTACCAAACAAGGGTACCAACCCAGAATAGCCAGCATATCAACACCGGAAAGAAGTCCATCGCCCCATGTTTCCACTGAGCATAAATCAACATCCGGTAGTCCTACCACGCTAACAACAACTCTATCACCTTCTTTCCAATCACTACAAAAATCCAGGACACCCAGCATTTCAACATCAGAGGGAAGTCCGCCGCCTCCTGCTTTATTACCACGTACACAAAAATCGAGTCGTAACTCACCGCAAGAGAAACTTTCATCAGCTCCTACCTCACTAGGAAACAAGCCAAAAACGCCCACCATTGCAACACCAGATAAAAAACCATCGCCTCCTGTTTCAATACAACATAGATCGAAATCGAGTAGCATTTCCTCCCAAGAAAGAAGTCCATCACCTTCTCTACCAGCAGAACACACATCGAAATTCGTTAGCATTGACAACCTTGACAAAGGTCCGCCCACTCCCATGAAATCATTACAAGGATCTGGGGAACTTATCAACATCACACCGGAGCGAATTACGTCGCCTCCTGCTTTATTACAACGCAGAATAAAATCGAGTCCCAACTCACCACAAGAGAAAGGTCCCTCACCTCCTGTATCAGTAGGACACAAGTCCAAAACGTCTACCGGCGCAACACCGAATGGAAAAACATCACCTCCTGTTTCAATACAACACCGATCAAAATCAAGTAGCATTTCACCACACGAAAAAAGTCCATCACCTCCTGGTTCCACTGAACACAAATCAATATCTGGTAGTCTTGGCACATTAAACGAAGTTTCTTCCACTTTGCAATCATTCCAACAATCTGTAGTACCTGGCTACATCACGCTGGAAAGAAGTCCGTCCCCTCCAGCTTTAATACAACGTACAATCCAATCGAATCACAACTCATCGCAAGAGAAACGTCCATCAACCCCTGCATCAGTAGGACACAAGTCGGAAACGTCGAGCAATTCACTACAAGAGAAAGGTCCATCACCCGCTGCATCAGTAGGACACAGGTCGATAATGGCAAGCAATTCACCACAAGACAAAAGGCCATCAACTCCTGTTTTAACCAAACACACATCGAAACTCGTTAGTCCTGTAACACTTGACGAAGAATCATCGCTGCCTTTGGAATCACTACAACAATCTGGGGCACATGGCTACATCACCGCGGAGAGAAGTTCGTCACCTCCTGCTATATTACAATCTGCATCTAAATCAAATCGGAACTCACCGGAAGAGAAAAACCCATCAACTCCTGACTCAGTAGGACACAAGTCCAAAACGTCTAGCAATACACCACAAGAGACAGGCGCATCAACTCCTGTTTCAACTGAACACACACCGAAACTCGTTAGCCCTGTAACGCTTGGCGAAGAACCATCGCTGCCTTTGGAATCACTACAAGAATCTGTAGTACCTGGCTACATCACGCCGGAGAGAAGTCCATCACCTTCTGCCTTATTACAATCTGTGTCCAAATCAATTCGGAACTCACCGGAAGAGAAAAGCCCATCACCCGTTGCGTCAGTAGGACACAAGTCCAAAACGTCTAGCATTTCACCACAAAACGAAAGTCCGTCATCTCCTGTTTCAGCTGAACCCAAATCAAGATCTGGTAGTCTTGCCACCCTGAACGCAGTTTCTTCCACTTTGCAGTCACTGCAAGAATCGGGGGGACTTGACAACTTTACGCCGGAGAGAAGTCCGTCACCGGCTAGTTTATTGCAATCTGCATCCAAATCAAGTCGGATCTCATCGGAAGAGAAAATTTCGTCACCTCCTGACTCAGTAGGACACAAATCCAAAACGTCTAGAATCCCAACACCAGTTGGAAATCCATCACCTGCTGCTTCAATACAGCACAGAGCAGAATCAAGTAGCATATCACCACCAGAAGAACGTCTATCGTCTCCTGTTTCAACAGAACACAAATCGAGATCTGCTACTAACGAATTATCAGAGAAAACAACGGCCCTTACTCCTACAACGGAGGACAAAGGAAGATCTAGTAGTTTTGCGACGCTAAGCAAAGTTTTGTCGTGTTTGGAATCACTACAAATACCCGGTGCGCTTAGCGACTTCACACCTGAGAGAAGTCCGTCGCCTCCTGGTGCTTCACAGCATGGGTCCAAATCGAGTGGCAACGCACGGGACGAGAAAATGGCCTCAACTCCTGCCTCGGTAGGACACAAGTCCAAAACGTCGAGCACTGGAACACCGGATAGAAATCCATCGTGTTCTGTTTCAACAGAACACAAATCGAGATCTGCTACTAACGAATTGTCAGAGAAAATACTGTCACCTGCTGCTGAAGTTGAGCACAGAGCAAGATCTAGTAGTCTTGCGACACTAAACAAAGTTATATCATGTTTGGAAACTCTACAAAAATCCGGTGTGCTTAGCGACATCACAGTAGAGAGAAGTCCGTCGCCTCCTGGTTCAGTTCAACATAGACCCAAATCAAGTAACATGTCACCGCAAGAGATAAGCTCATCACCTCCTCTATCAACAGAACAGACATCGAAATTGGTTAGCGATGTCGCACTGGACGAAGTTCCATCGTCCCCTTTGCAATCACTACATAAATCCAGTGCGGTTAGCAACATCACACCAGATAGAAGTCCATTATCTCCTCTATCAGCTGAACACAAGCCAATATCGTGTAATATTCCTACGACATTGAAAATTGAATCAGAAAATTTTCCGACAAAACTAGAGTTGAACTCAAGCAATATTTTAACGTCTGAAGATAGTTCAAGTTCACCATCATCAGCTACTCAGAAGAAATCTATGTCACCATGTTTTGAATCAAAAGATAAGGAGTCGACACGTTCACTAGCAGTGGAACGTATACCACCACCATCTGATCTTAACGAAGAAAAGTCCGAACTTAATGATAATTAACTAGCTATATTGAAATTACATCGCGTTGCTTATTTCATTCTAGACAATGTTTTTCAATCTTCTTTACATATATTCTATAGAGTTTATTTGTAGAAATTTCTAATAGTAGCGTTGATATCGATTTGTTATCCAATAAATAAGTTGCTAATATTTATTTTAACCCTAGTACCATTTTTCTCTGTATATTCACATGATGACAAGCAAAATAATTAAGCGAGCTTTTGTTTTTCTTACTCCTCAGTTTGGTATCTAGTTATTTAATCGTGGTGAAGAGTTTCGACTGTTGAATCCTATTCTTCAAAGTTTAACAGTACATTCTTTTTCGTATACGTGTGCTAGCACGAAAGATGAAGAAGTAGATAATTCGTTTATTCAATTTGTTTGTGATTCATGGCTGCAACTAATCACTTTCAAGTGTAAATTATGTTTATCATGAAATTTCGTAAATTAAGGAATTAAAACAAATCGAAAGTTATGTGAACCTTTTTTGAGAAGAAAATGAATATTTCATTGCAACTGTCGTTTTCTTTTGTCAAGGTGATTACTACGTTCTCAATGGAAATAAATTCTGGATTACAAATGGACCAGATGCAGATGTACTTGTCGTTTATGCAAAAACAAATCCAACCAGTGAAAAACCTCAACATGGTATATCGGCATTTATCGTTGAAAAGGTAGAGACACTTCTTGAAATCAATATGCCATCGAGTAATTTCAAATATTTCTAGGGCATGGAAGGCTTTTCGAGCGGAAAAAAACTTGATAAAATGGGTATGCGTGGATCCAATACATGTGAACTTATATTTGAAGATTGTAAAATTCCAGGTAAAAACAAAGATATACATGCATAGAGAATCACCACATGTTGATAATTAATTTTTTATAGCTAAAAATTTACTTGGTCAAGTAAATCGTGGTGTTTATGTACTGATGAGTGGCTTAGATTTTGAACGTCTTGTACTCGCAGCTGGCCCTGTTGGGTAAGATCTTGATCTCTTCCAGCATATCAATGTAATGAGTATCTAAAAACAAAAAGAGAAATAGCTCCCTTTTAACTTCTAGAATTTCTTTAAAGTTAAGCGTAAAAGTTTCGAAAACAAGAAAGAAGCTTCTCATCAATTGTATAATAAATGCAGGTTAAAAAAATAAATCTACAAATAGAAATGATCAATTAAAGTAATTTTCTATGGAATACATTATTCTCGAGAACTATATGAGATTTCTGTTTTTAATATTCATACCAAACTTTCTTTAGTTTAATGCAAGCTTGTTGTGATATTACATTTGATTATGCTCATTCTCGCAAACAATTTGGCAATCCAATTGGTACATATCAAGTACGGTAGTCCATTTTTCTACTTATGCGCTAATTTAAAATAATTTCTAGTTAATCCAAGCCAAAATGGCTGATATGTATACAACATTAAATGCTTGCCGTTCTTATTTGTATACAACAGCACGAGCTGTCGATAAAAATATTACAAGTAAAAAGGTACACTAGTATGAAGAATTCCCTGTTCAAATAATAGTATCTTATATATTTTGTTTAGGATTGCGCTGGTGTTATATTATATTGTGCTGAAAAAGCTACACAATTGTGTCTTGATGGTATACAAGTACTTGGTGGCAACGGATATATTAATGATTATCCAACAAGTCGTCTTTTGCGCGACGCTAAATTGTACGAAATCGGTGCTGGTACAAGTGAAGTTCGACGACTTCTTATTGGACGTGCCATTAATGGAGAATACGGCATAAAATCATAAATATCCAAATATATATTTGCTTTTGAGTGGCAGAAAAACAAAGAAATACCTATATACGTGCAAACTTTAGTTTTTTGTTCAAGTTGTTTTACACTAATAAACGATTTTCTGACTAAAACGAAATTCGGAAACAACAAGATACAAGAATATTGATCGTTGACTAGTTAAAATTAAAACGGAGGTTTCTTTCTCGAGTGTAGGGTGCGAGTAATTGTTCGTCTGGCCTTCACAACCGTACCCTGGATTGTTCGATGCAATCTAAAATCTAAATGAATATTAGAGCAGCCACTATTATATAGAAAACTAATATGAAAATGAAATCTAGCATTTGAAAGTGTTCAATATATTTGTATGCCATAATGATTTCAGTGGTAGAAGAAGAAAAATGATTTTCAATACCATGAATACTTCAATTTAGTTCGTTTTTTTTCTGTTCCAGTTATATACACGACAGTAAGAGACATAAATAATGTGTTTTCATGAACAAAAAATATGGTACAAAAAAAGAAAAACTTTAGTCATCCAACAAATACACTAGTCCTGCTGTTTTTTTCTTCAAACAAAAAAAGCCAAAATAGAATAATTTTCTGTGAACATATAAATACGTGCAAATACAAAAGAGTCAAAGAACACACAGGCATGAGCATACATATTAATACAATTTAGAAATGGCACTATAGACTTGTATGTGTTTAACAGGAGAGGGAAAAAAGAAAAGCTAAAAGAAAAGAAAAGAAAAGAAAAGGAAAAACTTGATAAAAAGAAAAAAAACCAAGAAATCTTTCAATTAAGACAACCTCCTTCAAGAGTTCGATATGAGCTATTTAATTTTTTCGATCAGTTTTTGGTGCTAAAACTTGAGCTCTATGTTTTCTTTGTTCTTCACTATCAATGTCAAGTATAGAAGAAAAATGTAACTGTGGTTGAGAAGCCGACATATTCGATGATGAAGCAATGGATGGTACCATATGTGTATGTATTTCAGATGATTGCGTTAAATAAAATCTTTCACTAGTACGGTGTGCCATAGTTTCCTTTCCTTGTGGTACGTTGTTTGTTGTTGTGGTGGTGGTGGCTGGATTTCTATGATTCAAATGGCTATTAACTAAATGTGAATCAGATTGACTTATGTTTATCCTTGTTGATGATGAATGTGATGGTTTAGAAGATATGATACGAGAATTTGGTCGAATCAATGAACCAGAGGGTCGTGGTTGATAAGCTACATTGATATACCCATTTGTTGGAACAAGAGTATCTGTTAGAGGCGTTGAACAAGTTCGTTTATGTTGTTTTTTAGTTGCTGGAGATGGAGTTGTACTAGTCGAAGATGCTTGCTTATTTGTTACTTCACTTGCTGAACGAAGCATAGGTTGATTAAGAGTTTTGGGTATTGTTGTGACTGAAGACGAGGTGGAAGAGGAAATCAATGGTGACGAATTCAATCGAGCAGGTGTACGATGACCAAGTCCAATTGCCATTAACACTGAATTAATATCAAAAATACCACGTGCTAATGAACGATCATTGGGTGTTGAACAGGTCGAAGAAGAAGAGGAACCTATGAGTAGAAAAGAAAAGAGTTGGCGCATTAAAAATGTTTCAACTTAATCAAAAATAATAATGAAAATTGAAGTGCACCATAAGCAAATTGACAATCCATTTCAAAAAATATATTCTATTCATCAGCAAGATAGTAGTGACAGTAAAATTGCATCTAGACAAGCTAAACTGTTTGAATTCATGTAACCATCGTTAAAACAGGCCTCTCAATACGTATATCAAAATCTTCAGAGACCATCACGTGCCTTTGGAACTGAATGGCGACTATCGAAACGAGAATTCACAATTAGACATTCATGCTGATCAATATTTACATTTTTTTGAAATGGATACTATATGTAGATTTCTGATATGTGCTTCGAATCAGCAATTCACTAAACTAAAGAAGAAGAAACTAAAATCGAAGTGTTAATGAATACTATCCTATAGCTATGCATTAAGAAGTTGCCTAATAAATAGAAAAAAAAAGAAATCTTGCGTACAAAGTTTCTTTTTTCAACAATGATTGTTTGTTTCTGTATAAATAATTATTAGAATGAAGATAAAAATGCAGATTATTAGCTGAGAGAATTTATTTAATCAAAGCTTACTTATGTCACTGGGATTTTCTAAAGCTAGAAGAAAATCAATTATGTAATTAAAATCGAGAACAAAAACAAACAGACAGATTCATTTTTATTTTCTTCATTTACCTAATTTTTGTGCTGATCGATCAATGGTAGGAGTTGATTTTGTACTTGAAATTGTTGTAGAATCATCATCATTATTATTACTATTTGAATTTCTCGATGGTGAAGTATCTAAATACCACTTAGGTTTACCAAGACGTGCATTGCTTTTTACATGCTTTCGTTTTATTGTTGACGACGATGGACCTGTACATGCCTTAGGTTTACGCCAGCGTAAATGTGACAGTGTTCCTGGTGATAGTTTAGCTTGACCAACTGATGAAGAACGAGTCGATTTTTCATTTGTATTATCATCGAAATCATCAGATTCAGCTGGATAATGCACTAAAAATGATAGATTTCTTTTTATAGCGTCTTAACTACAACAAAATCATTGGTCTCTATAATTTTAAAAGCTTTATTATATTATCAATAAATGAGTAACATGCAAATTAAGAAAATATTATTGAATTTTTAATAGTTAAGCGTTTCACCTATAATAAATCTACATATGCTGTAAGGTCGAGACAGTGATAGAAAGCTATGCCAAGACTGCTCTCTCTTGCAGATAAATGATTTCAAAAATATACGTATGCAGTGATATTGCGGCGAATCAGTATTAGAAAAAAAGCTTCCGTTACGAATTTCGTTCTTACCATCATTGTTTAGTAAAAATGCTTCATCATCAATCTCATTTATAATAAGATCATCACTTGCTAAAAATATAGAATCACTCTAACTTACAAACACACGTCCTATTGATTTAACTTCTTATCGATAAAAATTATTTCATCGCATAACAAACAATCAAATTAAATACGTACAAGTCAATGTGCGAAGCCGACTTAAATTTGGTGTGCTTGGCGTACTTTTGCTAATTTGACAATCTGAGTGCTTTTTTGTTGTATTTCGAAAAATTGGTTTATTAGTTAGAGGTGACATTTGTCCTGTATGTGATGCTGGATCATAGTCAATAGCTGGGAAATAATGATGATGAAGATTGTTTGGGTCACTGTCAGGATGGATTCTTGCTAAATGACGAAAATCTAGAGAATATCATAGAAATATTTATCGACAATGAGACAGAAAATTTCGTTCAAACAAACTTGTTGGACCACTAATCAAATTCGAAGCCGTTGTGGACGACAGAGTAGCACTTCCGTTAAATGTTGCATGTAGAAGTGAACGAACAAAATGCCCGGAACGTTTTTGTACTTTAGGTGTTTGTTGATTGAGACGATCTTGAATATTATTTGACTCTAATAATCGAAATTCTCGTTCGCTGATGTGCATTTCACGTTCGTGCAAATCATGTTCCCACTTTTCCAACACCATACGTTGATGATTTTGTTCAATAGTCAATCGAATCATTTCTTGTTCACGATCACGAATTTCCTAAAAATAAAAATAAAATACTAGAATTGTATCGTTGAAGTTTTCTTTGCTAACTTGTTCTTTAATTTTTAATTCTTCAAATATATCTTGAATTTCTTTACGCCAATCTTGCTGCAAGGAAAAATAAGTTTCTTCATTAGGTTCCATATTATTTATTTTATTAGGCGCATAGTTAGTGTCAATTATACGATTAATTTGTTCATATAATTGAGTAAATGTTGGTCGATCTTGTGGTAAAGGTTGCCAACAATCTAAAATTATAATCATATAAATATGGCAAAATCAAGATTTGATAGTTGACCTTTCATTAATTGTGAAAATTCTTCAGGGCATGTACTTGGAATAGGTAATGAATATTTATTAGTTGCAATGCCAAAAGCAACTTGCATTTGATCAAAACCTTTATACGGAATTTCACCAGTAAGACATTCCCAAAGAAGCACACCAAAACTAAAAATTACCAATAGAATGACATCAGTATTTTCATCCGAGACCTAGATTCAACCACCTTAGGCATAAGGCAAAGATGTGTTGCATTATATAAGAATTTACATAGCCTGTCATTTCATAACTCAGATGCCTATTCTTAGTTGTGTTAACTTCTCGTTAAATTTATTTGACAAGATCATCAATTTGCAAGTTTTGAGTACTTTTCTGAATTTTCATTACCTCCAAACATCCGACTTTGTCGAAAATTCATTACTTCGAATACATTCTGGACTCATCCATGGAAATGTACCAGCCGCTGACATGCTTGACGATTGTATTTGTTTTTTAGCAAGACCGAAATCTGTAATTTTCAATGTTTTATATAAAAGTTCATTGTCATTATGGATATCTTGAATCGCTTCTAGAATGAGAACTAAACAAAAGAAAAGATTATGTCAATCAATCTGAAAATTTTTCTTTTCAACTAACTATTTGAACATTTTAAATCTCGATGGATGATATGTTCTGTCCCTTCTTCGTGTAAATATCTCATTCCATCAGCAATTTGTTTAGCATATTGAATAAATACATTCGGGTATAAGCCACATTTTCTTCGTTGAAGTAGATGATCTAAAGCTCCACCGTGTGCATATTCCATAACAAGATACAGACTTCTTGTTGATACCGATGGACTTACACCAAACAATTGAATAATATTTGCATGTCTAAGATTAGCAAAAAGACGTGCTTCACGTAGGAGACCATCAACTAGGGATTTTTGTGCAGCATTTGCTGATTCATCGTCATTGGATGGATTTGATATCCGGGACTCAGTGGAACTAAATGAAGTTAACGATTTTGCTGTTTTTATTGCTATGTCGACATCACCAAATTTTCCATGATGAACATGGCTAAAACAGAGAGAAAGTGAATTTGCAAAAGAAGCTGTAAGTATTGATAAGAAAAAATATTTCAATTGTTTCTTTTCTGTTCGCAGACATTTTTGTTAATTTAGTGAGTAAAAATTCGGCGAAACATTCTCGATTAATGTTCTTACCCAAAACCACCAATACCAATTAAATTTCCAATTTGTAATTCTTTTTCATCAATAATACGTAAATTTGGTTCGGAACTAGCAACAAAATTTGCAGGAAAAATACCGACAGATTCAGAGTCCAGAAGTCGACCAGTCCACCATCCTTTCGAACCTGAGATATTTTCATCTTTAGATAAAACTGCTACTATGCTTCCACGTCTTGAAAAATATACAAACAAAATATTTTCTTTTCTTCATAAATTGTTTCTTTTTCCTACTTTAATGTTAATTCGTCTGCTTCTTTGCTTGTATAATCATAAAGTACATGTAAAATTTCATCATTTTTATTAGTTAAAGATGATGAATTGGTCATGATCACCGATGTATTTGTTAAACACATATGTCATACGAGAGAAACCAATAAATATTTTATTTTCATCAACTCTAAACATTCTATATTTAACATGAGAATTATTTACAACATGATCGCAAGAACATCTATTTTATTTTATTTTTCATAGTATTTTTACTTATTTACGAGCAACATTACGCATCCGATTGGATGCGCACTGATCAGCTATTAACTAGCGACACCTAGGCCGAAAACATCGATTTTTTTTAAAATTATATTTATTAAAATTTATTATTTTAATGAATGAAAAGTAATATTTATTTTACTAAAATAATTTTCGTGTGATTTCCAACGAAGAAAGTTTTATGAACATTTTCGACTATTGTAAAACGGTTTCCGCCCAAGTCGAAAAATTCAAGCGCGATCGATCGTTTCTTCATTACCAACATGATGAGTATCGGGAAACGTAAATATTTTTCTATCACTGATGCAGTGTCATCATCATCACCAAAGAAAAAACGTTTTTTACAACTTACGTAAGTTTTTGGGGAAAAACACAAGCAATCTGATTTTATCAAGTTTTTCTTCTTTGCTAGGCCGTTTAATGTTAAGCAATCCATGATTCCAGCTAATCTATGTTATCTAAGTCAAATACCAATTGAAATGCGTGATTTAATTTTATTAAAATTATCTCGTGAGTCCCTAATTCATAGACAATATGAAGTTCTAGTTTTTCTTCTTCCATTCTTAGCATATGAACTTCATCAATTAGCCAGTACGAGTAATGAATATTTTTCTATTGTATTAAATTTTCTACGATCATCGATGGGTACTCGTTATATTCAATTTGTATTGCAAATAACACCAGATCGTCGTCGATCTGGCGCCTGGGAAAATCTTGGTAAGAGAAAATAAAGTAAACTTTTAATATTAACAAGAATTATAATTAGGTCGATTGTATGGATTAATGACAAGTCTATTACCGCTTGTACGTCGTATACAAATGATTAAAGAAGTACTTTTTAACAAGGTAAGTCATTGTGTGGACGATCCAGGAAATAAAGTAAGGCCTTTTTCTTTAGTTGAATTTATCGGATGATGGCTCTTGTATGGAAGATTTATCTCGTATTGGTCGATTTTTTGGTGAAGCAACAAGACATTGGTCTGAACGAGAAATTGCTTGGGCATTTTCTCAATTAGATTCTCATTTACAATTACAAAAAAAAATCGATCGATTTTATTCATGTGAACATGGTATGCTATTCGTCATCTCAGTATTATTTTCACCTTTCTTTTTGTTTTTCTATTCATTAGTCGGTGTTGAAACTCAACTTGAACAATCAATACGTTCGTGTTTTCGTTTGGTTTATTTTGATTCGATTCGACTTTATGCCCATCGTGGTTGTCTATTAAATGTAATTCTGTATAAACAACCGATTTGGTTTCAAGCTCGACTTATCTATTTACTATTTGGACCGATGTCATTAAGTAAGAGAATCAAAACGAAGAACTAATTGAGTTTATTTAATTTTAATTTCAGATAAAATCGATTGGGAAAAATTTTCTCGTGATCGGTCGGATTTTCTTATCTATCCGAATGTTGACGAAGAACAAGCTTATTTTGATTTAAGTCGTGCTTTCAATGTACTCAACCGATCAGCACATGCTCAAAAAGCATGGAACAGTAACAGTAAACTTGCTCTATTAAATGAGCTTATCGGTAATGACACACGTTCAATATGAAAATCAAACGAATCTATTTATCTCGATTCTAGCTCAACCAGTATCCTGGAAATCTGAATATGTCGCTGAATTATTATTCTACTGTGGTAGAGAATTGTTAACCAACGTATTGATTGCTTTTGCTGTAAGTTTATCATAATGGTGAATATATAAATCTTCAGTTTTGCTTTTATTTAGATGAAAAACTATCATAAAGAATATGCTCAATTAATTCAGTCATTATGTGTAGTAAGTCATTTGCAACTTAGAGATAATTATTTACTACATCAGAAATTTAGGTTGCTCGCCAACGTAAAGCGTATTATGAAATAATTCAAATGGCTGTAGAAGATTCATTTGAACGTTGTACAATTATTGCTCAACGAAATTCAATCATTATTCATTTACAAAATGCATTCCGTTGTGTGACAAGAAATGTCATTGCTGTTCTTGGTAAAATACAATTCGTTTCTGTTTTCTTACATTTTTCTTTGCTATTTTGTTTAGCTTCATCGACCATAACACCAGCAGATCAATTACATTATTTGCAACAACTTGAAGCATTAGATGCGCAAAAAGCAGCATTGATATCATTTCTTCTCACGAATCAAATTAATCAGAATAATTAAAGCTGCAGATGTTTTTCTATTTCATTTTTTAATTTCAGTTTTTGTATACATTTAGATGTATTTATTTAAAATTGTTTTTATTGTATAGTTAAAAGATTTATTTTCACTATGTTGTTGTGTGTTTATTATTGGAAAATCGTTGTTTCCTTTTCTGCGGAAAAACATGTTATTTTATCTTTCAATAATTACTCTGTTTTTGTTCTTTTTTTTCGTATTACATTAATCAACTTATTTTTAAGTGTCATGAACAAAATAAAGGAGAAGTTATTGACTCAGTAAAAACAAGAATTTACTATACGCGTAAACAATTGAAATCGAATAACGGCAAGTCTTGATGGTTCATTTATCTCAATAGGAAATTGTAATTTGTTTGAGTATTAAAGTATCACAGGTTATCTCTCAACGACATCATACATACTTGATGGCTCAAAAAGTTCTAAGGAAAAGTGTGAATACCATTTGCTTAACTTCAATCAATGTCCGAAGCTCAATTTGACTTGAGGATATTCAATTTTTGGTTGGATGATTTCTATGTTCGATATAATTTTGGGATCAAAGCTGAACTAAGCCTAATCACTGATCATTAAAACAGTTCTTAAGAATGGCAAAAATAGCACATGCAAGGTATTTCTATTATTGGACAAAAGAATTAAACATTCAAGTTAGATCGAATCTTCCATCGCGATTTAAACACTTTCAAAAGATTAGTTTCATAATTCAATGTTATGATATATTCAATGTATACAAGGAGCTCACAATCCAAAATATTGACAGAATCATTGAAAACAATTCATTGAATCGTGAAAAAATACATACATGAAAGATTTGTTTCTTTAGGAATTATAAATGCAAAAAAGTATTTATTTATTGTATTCAATAAAGTAGACTTATAGCTAAAATACTACGTGTTGGTAGAAAATTTGGCAGAGCTACGATTAAATTCTTTTACAATTTGTCTTTGAAAAAAATCAATAAAGGGCGTGGGTTAAGTGCGTCAGTCAAATTTAAATCAGCAGTAATTCCCAATAGCAAATTCTATTTTGTGACTGCCACCACTATGTTGATTTCGTAGGCGAAAGAAGAATTTTAGCATAGGGTAGACTCTAGTCCTGAGTATTCGCTGACCTAACAACTCCGATAACTATGCAGATCGTATTCATACGACATAGAATGGATGCGTCTTTTTTGGGCAAGATTGCAGATGAACTCGTCTCTTTTATTTATACACTCAGTATTTACTGACGGTTTCAATTACAGTCGTACACTCAAATGAATCTTGTCTTAATAGAGAAATTTCATTTCCAGGTCCAACGGGTGATTATATGCAAAGAGGTTACAAGAAAAAAGTCTATAATTTGACCTAAACTTTTGATCTATATGTATTGCGCATTCAAGCAAAAATGTAAATTAATTAATGATAATGTCAACAGAAATTTTCATTATTTTACTATGTATGTATAAGAAACTGAAGAATGGTTCGTGTTTTATTTTTTACACATCAATTTTTTATTATGTATGCATAAATAAACATACGAGAAAAGCGCGATTCGTCATCGACAATCAATATGGAGTATTTTTTTGTTAAAATATTCTCATTCAAGCTGCATAGATACCATACAAGCAACTGAAGGAACAAAAGAACTACAAGTGGCACTTCAACTATAATGCCCTTCGAGGAATTTATAAATTGCGGTTTAGCCATATGTATGTGGAGTATGATTAACAGTACTAATTTTCATTGATGATATGAGCTTTGTATTGAATGTACTAATGAAACTTTAAAAATTAGGGGATAAATTAGCGATTATTTTATATGAAGTATCGAAATGCACAAGTATTTGTTGACCTGTATAGACAAACAAATATGTTAATTCAGCATTTTTCTTCTGTGTTAGAGCTTGAATGGCTAATAGAACTTCGCAACCGACGATGTTTTACATTGAATAAAACCCTGTTACTCATAAAAATTTAATAGATACTTCAAAGCACTTTATGGAAATTATCACAATCTGCTACTAGATTATCGATAATCATTTTTCATGAAATGACGTGAATGAATTTCTTTCAAGGGCAAAAAAATGAGACTCACTCTACTCCAAAGCGAATCGCAGTACATCATGATTACAGTGAACTAGGGTGAGCGTATGCATTCCAGGAGTTATGCTGATCTATGAACGAAATAAAATGATGACTGAATAGTTAGTAGAAACATAAAGTGTTATCTGAAATACGACACATTACACTGACAAATTTCTTTCGTTGAGTCTGCAACACATTAACTAATGATACATTAACGCGATGAATTTTATTCAAGTGGGAAATTTGCCTTGAACGTTTCTCTTTCACGATAGGATTTCTTCTTTTTTGTTGTTTTTGTATATATTTTGCTAAAACTTTTTAGGTTTAATTCATTTTGATCGATAAACTGGAATTAATAGTAAGCATCTGATCTCTACTCGTTTGAATACATTGAGCATAGACAGCAGTATTTTTCTCAGCTGCTAACCATTTTTTGAATAGTGAATTTTAAGACCACGCAGTTGAGATTAAATTGATCGTATTATAATGACCTTCCTCAACACATGTAATTAGCTAACATGAACTAACACATTTGGACACTTTAAAATTTGCAGGTTTTAACATGTCGACTATAAAATTGTAACTAATTTAAGCATTGCAACTTATTCATTCACAATTTCCCCGACTGGGTTTTAATATTTTAATGACGCTTTTTGTTGTTTCAAAAAAACTCAACCAGACATCGGAGTGTTCAGGCCTTGACAGCAATAAAAATTAAAGAAAACAGAGTGTGAAAAAAGTCTCAGACAAGTTTATATTTTTTTTCTTACGGTAAATGAATAATCTGATCGAATCAAACCGATAAAATACAATAGAAATTTGAAAAGTTACACACAAGACAAATAGAAAAATCAGAAATACAATCACTTTGCAACCAAATAATGTCACAAACTGGAAAAATCTTCCCCAGCTCTAATGAGACACTAAATCATTGGCCAATAACTGATTATGAAGGATCTACACGGAAATCACCACAAACGTTACTTTTCGAGGTAAGACAAGAATCTTCCGTAAACTATTCCTGAAACAGTTACATGTGTGTAAGTGGTATATGATGATTAGATTTTTCGATATTTCATATTTATCACATAAAAATCCAGAAAATGCTTTTGTAAAACTTTGACTATCATTCTTGAAAAGAGACTTTTTTCCATATTTATCGTTATCGAATAGAAATTGCAAATTTTCTTTGAATTTGATACCGAAAATCAGTTGAAATGAATATTCTTAATGTAATTGATGTACTAAAAAGAGTTGAAGATCATTTATATCTACTATTTACTAGTAACTTGAACTGTTGAAGAATGATTCTTATGAGATTTTCCACAGTTTGAGTTGTGAAATATTGTAGAATATTCGTATAAACTACGTCAGGAGTTCATTTTCAAGCATACTTTCTTGGATACCTAGATTCAAAAAGAAAATCGGTTTAGTTTAGTTTTATCAGTATTTTATGTATAAATCATTGTTAGTTTGTAGTTCGAGCCATGAAACATTTATGCACAAGGCCAAAAATTAGCTCTGCTCATTTTGAGTTTTCTATAAAGATGATGAGAAGAAAAATTGTTTTTATTAAGCTCAACAGTATACAAAAACTTCTTTCCTGTATCCAAAAACGAGTGTTAAACTTTAATTAGTAAAGTAACTTATTTGCATAAAAAATTGTTTCTGAAGAGTAGCTGAAATAGAACTTCTGCGCTTCATGTAAGTGTGTAGAAGGATAGATATTTATCGGTAATGTTGGTGAACCATTCATTATATAAGGCAACACACCGGCATATAAAATTGATTTCTTCGCTAACTTGCCGCATGTTGTACTATTGCTACAGCCAAAATAATTATCAAAGAGCTGCTAAAGTTCTTTGAGGGATGGCGTACTGGTCAGGAACATGACATAGTGTTCAGAGAAGAGTTACTGAGGGTGTCAATCTTCATCGTGTCTTTTCTTACACCTTTGCATCCACAAGGAACAAAATTATGGTTTCCCTAACTTTTTAGAAGATAAATCTTCCCGGGTTTTTTCTTCATAGAAAGATTTTTCTTTTATTTTGTTCTTGAAAAAAGAATGTTCTTTACAGAGCATGACCTTGATGCAAATGGCCTTGCCAGATAATTTCTACAGTATAAAATGCTTCTCTGCATCAATTGTTGTTGACTTTTCAGTAAAAATGATAGTGAAAATAGATGACTCTAAAATCCAAACTTATGATTCGATAGATACTTGGATTGTTTACAAAGAAGATTTATCGCTATACGAATGGATTGAGTAAAAATGAAAAAATAATCAAACTTCAATTAGTTTCGACTGAACCAATTGTTTGGGAATAAATAAAAGAAAACATTTGGCATTCGCATTAAAGGACATAATGATGATGAATTACAAAGAACATCTATCCCATCCAGCATTCACTGAGTATATAACACCATACTTGAAGTCGTCAATGCTATTAGTGTGAATATATATACAAGTGTTTTCTTAATTAAATTCGCGTCCACACATCGACCTCGGTGATCACTGATTGAAATAATTAAATTAGGTTTATTTCTTTCAACAGTTGTTAGCGATGAGGCCGATGTTGAAATTGATGATTGTATTGAAGAAAGATGAAGATTGATAGTCTAAATGCAGTTGCATAATGCAAAATAAAAACTAATTATCGAACAGAGACAGGTTCTAATTCAGTTCATTTTTGTCTTTATAGATAATTCTGTCCTAATATTCCATAGTTCGGCCAATGCGGTGCTGGATGTTTTATCCCATTAGTTATAACAGTTAAACTGAAGAAAAAATAAAGAGTGATACTTTTTATTTTCAAACTTCTTCCATAAATTGAGTGCACTATTATTTTTCAGGTGTTCTTACCGGTTAAATATTTTTTATACTCTCCTGTATGTTCTATTTCATATTTGAATATTTCTACTTCGAAGCATTGATTATAATTAAGCAGCGTTTTTATTTAGCTGATTCTTGAAAAAATTGCCTTTCATAAGATCACAATAATCAAAGCAACATTATTGATGTTTCTAATGTAGTATAGAGTTTTTGAAACTGACTCATACATGAAATATCTATCTTTTTGAGACCCACGGTAAAGTACTTAACTCATTATTCCCTGAGATGCTAGTGGTGGTAAAACTTGACATAGAAGAGCGATGCGGTCGATCTATAAATGAGTCACACTGCTTTTCTGGATGTAGTATTTCTCGAAAAACTTGCTGCGTGTCTTCTCAATGTAGAAATTCATCATTGAACTGAAATTATTTTATTTTCTTGCAGGCTGCTCGGTCAAGAAGAGAAATTGCGGAAAAAAAGTGGGAGGCGTTTCTTGCCCGTGTTAAGTCGATGAAACTTTCTGAAGTACAGATCCAAGCAATCATTACTCATTGGGATGAAGAAAATCAATGGGCACCGCTTCATTATGCCGTCTACTACAATAACATTTTCATTTTCGATAAATTAACTGCTGACGAAAAACGTTTCAGATGTGGTATGCCCTTATAATAGACTTTCAATAATTAATTAACGATTCTATTCATTGTGCTATACATAGATATTAATATCAATAATGGAAACGATGAAAATATTTTACATATAGCTTCTCGATCGAAGGCGATTTGGTCTGATGTAAGATTATCTTTGTTCTGCACGCATTAGTGAAATGTTTCCCATCAGTACCGTAAACTTCTTAGGAATGGATTTCACTTTCTTTAATTTGCATCGTGATCAACAGAGTACATTTCTTTACAATATATTTATGATATTTAAAACCCTAATTCTCTCTTTGTACAGTTGTCAATACCTACGGATCTAGTATGATTTAAAGTCATAACTGGTCTAACTCGGTGATCTATTTATGGACTTCTTTCCATCTAAATGCTTTTGTATCAAATTATGATGAATTTTCTGAGAACAGAAATTAAAATAATTCATGTAAGTCAGCTTTCAGTTATAAAGAACCATAAATAGATTGCCCTCTGGTTAGTGGATTCTTTTCGACAAGGTGTATGAGGATCATTCAATAAATAAATACTTGATTGCATGAATTTTCACTGTTCAAATATTTTCAAGTCAACCATATCATTAAAATTATTCTTATTCTCCAACGGAATTCATTTTTCTCACGAGAAACTAACTTTAAATCCAGTGTTTTCATAAAAAATCAAAATTGTACAGTAGATCTTTCATTTATTGAAGTGATAAAAAAGTACGCGCTTTGCTTTCTGTTTCAACTAGAGAACGTCACAGATTTCATGTCATTAGGTTATACACGATTCAGTTGGAAAATGAAGAATAATTATTGAATCAGCGCTGAGCAATGTCGAGGTCTTCAAATCCTCTAATACCTATCAGGGCTAAATGAACTGCATCACATACTTCTGAAGCTGATTTGATGTAGTTGCGACTAAAGTCGAAAAGTCAAGTTTCGTTAAAAACGGGACGTTTCCGTCGAGATTCTTATTGCTACTTTTCTTGAGTGAAATTCTGCTCCTTTGTTCTGATAAGTTTGTTGAATTTTATATCCAACTAAACGAGAAGAAACTGAGCAGATTGTCATAAAAATCTTATACAGTCATCATGCTGGTTTCAAGATACAATAAAAATCATGTTTTTCATTGACTTATCAGCATTGATAGATGATAAGTCGAGAAAACTAAAATTTTAAATCACGCAAGCCATAATTATACCTTTTCTTTTTTGCCCATTAGTAATTTCACATCTGGCAGGCTTATGTGACGCTTTTTAAAATGCTTTATAGTATTCATATGTGATCCTATGTTTTTAATTCATTCGTAATTTGATTGCAATAGAGCAGTCATCCTATTCTGCAATGTTGAACATTCCGGAACCAGTTCCGCCCACGGAATCAGTTCCGTCGATTCCGTAATTACTTCATCCGATTCCGGAATAAGTGCGCTCGATTCCAGGAATTCAGTGTAATTCCGTTCAATTCCTGTTCGACCTAATTCCCGGAATTCCGTACCGGAATTGCATGTTGTTGGTGTGGTTGTCGGTGTCTGTGAGTCTGCACTGAATTCTGGAATTGTGTCCGAAGTGATTCCGGGAATTCCGGAATTATTTGGAACTGGTTCCATGAGCGGAACTGGTTCCGGAATGTTCAACATTGCGGAATAGGATGTATTCTCTTGCAATATTATGAGATAAGCCATTTTATCCGTATTCTAGAACCAAAATGATGGTCTCCAATCAAATATACGCGAAAACGAGTTTTATCATATTGTATCATATGTAAAAAATGCTAACATTCCACCAATAGTTCACAAAATGCTGAATCTTGGAGCAGATGTCAACGACGACGATTATCAGGGTCGTACTCCTCTACACATAGCCGCACAATTTAATCGACTTAACTATGTAAAAGAATTGATATTTCGAGGAGCTGATATCAAGGTAAAAGTAATTCGATTCGATTTCATACTACAGTAGTGTAAATGCGCTTGCAACGTGTGGTGAGTTTTTCAAACAACGCGTTTAGTTCTATCAGAGTGAAAGATATATAAACTTGAGATTTTCAGATGATACTTTATATCAGAAAAAATCGGAGAAATAAAATCTCTTAACAAATTTTTTCCGTTGACCATGAAAAAACTTGATAGTTCCTTTGTCTTCATTAGTTTTCCTTTTGTATAATACATTTTTGTATCATTATGATTTGTTTCTTAACGATAGAGAGATTGATAATTATTTTTATTCATGAAATCCTTAGTATTTGTAATGTGAGAGAGAAAGAACGATGTTGGTCACTTTTTAGTTTCCCCGTTTACACAATAAGATTTAATTACTTGAAAAAAACTTCATATTCTATCCTAATAGCTTCCAATTTCAAAATAATAAAATCCAATTAGATTAGATCAAATGATATCGATTTTAATGTAAAGATCATCAAACGATTTGAATTTTCTAAAATTTTTCTTAGAAAAACAACATCCAAAAAATCCAAGTTTATTTATTGATTTTGATCTAATTAATAGCTTACTGTTCAGAATTTCAGTTGAGTTTATGTAAACTCAATGCGAGTCGCAGTATGAAAAAATAAATTGAAACTAAGAGTCGGAAAGACATTTTTCCAAATGTTTTATTTATTTTTCATTGATTTTATCTTAGATTATTGTTTTAAAAAATCATGTCTTTTTACATCATTTGGACTTCTGAATTCACTCTAACAAAGAAAATTGATAGAATTATATCGAATTTATCAATATTTTGAAAAAAGTTTTACTTCACTGTAAAAATTTTCACAAATAATATTAGCTCTTGATTTGAATTTTAAATAAGGATAAAACTTTCATGTCATTCTACCCAGTACTTGCTATTATTCATTCTATGTCGACTCATAATTAAACTAAAGTCAAAAAACTTTCCCATGTATGCAAACAACATTGTTCGTGTAATAAATGAAACGATGGTGTGCACACATATCGATGGTAACTATGTGGGAATATTTCGGAATCATATTTCCCTTGCATGTAAATCTTTTCAGGGTCTTACTAGTTGCGTTAAAATGGATTGAATTTCTGCGGATATATATGGTTTGTTTGAGACTGCTGCCAAATATTTGTTAATTAGTAATGGCTCATTGAGTAGACCTCTTTCTGAGTATAATTTTTGCTGAAAAAAGGGATAAAAAGATTCTTGAACAGAAATTTTCGAAACAACAGAGCACCGGAAAACTTTCCATAGGTGTAATGCGTCATGAATGTAGTTGAGAACATTTTCAGTTTGTTGTGTGTGAAGTCATTTTGCTCATCGAACTGATGGAATTGAAGATGGAATTTATTGATTTGAAAAAGCAGTGAGTCTCTATAGTGTTTGAATCAATTTTTTCTTTTTGAAGGCACGCACAAAACTGGGCGCAAACGTCTTACACTTTATATTATTTCGTGGTACACCAAAAGCTCCCGAAGATTTGGAAAATTTGGTCAAATTCATTCTAGATGAAGAAAAAAAATCTAGTCAAGGGAAACACGAGCTAGTGAAACAGTGCACAGTGGATCGACGGCCACCACTTGCGTTCGCTCTTTGCCATTCAGCAGTAACCCAAGAGCTTGTGAATATGCTCAGTTCTGTTGAGGATGACCAACTACCTATTGTTCTCGATATGGTAGCACGGATGGTTGTTTTAAAAGAACCACCAGAGAATGTAAGCCTTATAGGATGCTTGAATTGGTTTAAAGATAGACTTGAAAAGTATCAAGAAAAAGTACTGCCGTCAGTATTTCAAATTATCTGTCAACATGACAATCTGGATTTACTCAAATTTTTCTTAGAAGACTCCAAGGTAAGTCTCCATGTAGAATACATGTACATTTATGTCACCCATAAGACCATTACGGCTCATGAAAATTCGGTGTTCTCATTATTTAGTCAATGTCTTCTTTGACTATTGAAGACTGAAGGGAGACGATTCAAGATTATAAAAATTATCAAATGTGTGCTAATATCGTGCTAGGTTTTTATGTTTCAATATGGAACATAGGAAAGATTTGTTTGAAAATAATAAGAGAACTAGCGATAAAATCAAGCAAGATAACGATCTTTCTATTCTTTTGTTTCAAAAACAGCTAAAAATATTATTGACAATTAAGTATTTTTTCTTATGAAATTTCTTTATTTAATTAGTGGAATCAGAAATTTATGTTTTTGTTTTTAATTAAATATAGATAATTAGATAATTTTACTAATCAATTTACTATGATCTGTGATTGGTGCGCGGACACGGAAAATATTTTAGTTATGCAATCATTTAAAACCCTTGCCATCGATCGATGCGTTTCATTATTCAAATATTTGTATTTCGGCTAGAAATGAGCGCAAAAAGTATCACTATCGAGTTAGATAAAAATGATTTTTAACTTTCGATATACACCAATAATGCGAGTATACAAATATCATAGTGCATTGCATTTGGGATAGATGATGTCAATGGGGTAACAGAGTGAAAGTCTACTTCTGTCTGATCGATCTCAAATTAATATCTCAATATTCAAAGAAATAATAATTATGAATCACTGTCAACTTGCATTCAAAATGATTTATTTGAGATGAAAGAGAAAACAGTAACGTCTTCTTTTAGGATACTCATTGAATAAATACTTCTAAAGATTATCCAAAACATTTCCTATGTTGTTATCTGTAAATTTTCTCATAATAATTTAATTGATGTTACTATTTGAAAACAACAGTTTCAAAATATAGTTGAATGCATGTCTAGATGTGCATCGCTTGATGGAAAGAATCAAGATGCAAATTTAAAATGATTAAAGTATCGAATGATTGTCAGTCGCTCGTTATTTTTCTCACACAGCGCGGAAACGCTTTTTAGCGTGAATACAACCAGTAATCATCTTATTTTGTTACTTACATCTCAAATGAATTTTTATTAAAAAGTGCGATTCAGCGACATCAATAGACTTAAGCTTTAATTGGTTTTCAAAAAAGAATTATAGGTTTTCTCGTATCTATCACGTGAGAAATGTCGCACTGAAGGAGGGAGGCGGTCAAGAAATTTGCATGTATCATTGATCCATAAACAAGCTCAGCCACCATCGAATACTTATCAAACTTTCGCCTTCAGTGTATACTATTTTAATATAAAATAATACAAGTTGTCTGACGCTGCTGATTTCAGTTTAATTAAAGCTTTCACACTGCAGTTGTTATTCAGCAAAAATCTCTATTTCTCATGGAATGTACTTATAATTACTTCTTTTTTGAATATTTCGATTAAAGACCATTTTATGATTCTGAATCTATTATCTGTTTTAGAACGTATCTACCAATGGTATAGGAATTAAAAATTTGTCAAAATACATTGGTCAACCTGACTTCGCTGGGTACACTCCGTTGCTTACTGCAGTATTTTATAAAGCACAAAAATGTTTGGATTGGTTGATCAAAGCAAGTATTCATTTCGAACTCTTTTCTTCCTTAAAGTCATTCATTAACAATAAAACTTGTGTGAGAGAGAGTTGTAATTACATGTTGAATATGAATGTTTGCTATGATAATTGAATACCAAACATCTAAAATACTGATAATCAAATGGTCCAGGTTTTCCTCTATACAATGATGAAATAGCAGTTTTTCTCGATGTTAATCGAGTTAAACTTTATACTGAGTATGATGTTCATGAACAGCTTTCAATCAACATTTCTTTCATTCTAGCTAGAGAGTCCCAATATCAATTTACTAGCTGAAAACAACGACGGTGAAAATATTCTGCATATCTGTGCTAAACTATGTGTTTCAGTCAAATTATTTAATACTATCTGGGATAGATTGGGAAATCCAGACAAAATCGATTTATTATATAGGATTGATGTCGAAAATAACACACCCTTACTTGTGGCAACCCGTACTAAAAATGAAAATGTCTTCAAGAAATTATGGCTTCATATGCAAGAGAATTCAATGCAGCCAGGTGAAAATTCTGTTTTTCTAACTAATCGAACGGTGTTTCATGAGATATGCAAAGATGGGCATACAGAATTGTTGAAATACATCTTTCCGCCGTCTCCGAACACGCAACAAGTATCGAATTCAAAAAATATACCACCGGAATTGTTAAACCAAGATTCAAAAGGATTTACTTGTCTGCATTGGGCTGCCGCTAAGGGTAAGTAAGAGTTCACTTTTTTCGACTAATGAAAACAAAATTTAAATTTTTGGCTTCATTTACCTATCCCAACTGAGAATCAGATATATTATTAGAACGAGATAAAAATGGGTAATATTCGAACACCATCTATTTGTGTACTCAAAAAAAAAAGAGTACACTATAGAATCGGTCAGTGTGTCCGGCCGGCCGGCCGTCCGTCCGTTTATTCGATAACTCTTCACAATTACATTCTATTGAGCTGAAATTTTGTGCACAGAATTGTCTTATCAATATCTAGGTCGAGTTCGAAGATGAGAAGGATCCGTCAAGAAATGGCTGAGTTATCGAAAAACTTGTCATTTTTGATCAGACCATCCCTGAGGGGGAGTACAGGGATTTTTCAAAAAATAAAATTTCTCAGAATTATCCACAACATATATGAATCGACTCAGTTTTTAACGCTGATTCCGAATTTGATATTGGTTTTGAACTAAATCGTAGCTTTCTAACGAAACATTGACTGAAAAAGGTCTCAAAATGCACAAAAACTGAATCTAGAAACCAAATTGCCTAGTTTCTCATGATAATTTTGGTGTTCAGACATTCTAGGATGACTCACATGTCCCATGCACTTTTTTGCAGTACACATAACGCTCGGATGAAATCCGAAGTTTCCACATTTATTTTTATTTTAATTTGCAAGGCCACACGGAGATCGTCAAGCATCTGATTGAGAAAATGCACATGGAAGTCGATACGCTTAGTGATCGTCGGCGTACACCTTTACATGTAGCTTGTGAGAATGGACATAGTGAAATAGTTAAGTTTCTTCTAGACGAGCACGCATCTACCACAATGAGAGATGCTCGATCTTACAATTGTTTGGATATTGCTATTATGGAACAGCATGAAGAGCTTGTGAAAAATCTTCTGAATCAGAGTTCATGGCGAGATATGATGCGAAATGCTCAACCTATCGATAAAACTGAAGCTTTTGATACGCCCATGCGAAAACTAATTCGATATATGCCTGATGTGGCTGTTTGGGCCATTGAAAATAAATTTACTAATACTATTGGTGGGCCAGGGCAAAAAGTGCACATAACCAGCTATAACTACGAATTTTATGATGATATGTACGAAGTTCGTGATTGGTACACTAAGGGTGAGTATTATATATCACAATCCCATGATAAATTTTCTCTTGAAATTAAAATGAAGTTTCTCATTGAAAATGAGAAAATCTTTTAAGAGAACAATAGAATCTGAAAGACAATTTGCATCATACGTAACACAGAGGTTTTTCGGCTACTTTCTTTTTAATACCATTATCAAGGGGAAACGACGGACTTTTAGACTTCAAGTTCGCCGTTTCCCCTTGGTCATTATCTTGGTTCTGTCGCATGTGTATCATCGAGAATCAATTACAAATAAATACCTCATCCTTAGACTGTAGACAGCGCCAGAAATACAGGTTTTATTGAATTGTTTAGCTATAATCATTCTTGACTAGAGCAATATAGTACTTATTTATGTATAAATTTGTAATTTCTAAATATTTGAAGCATTCAAGTTTGCTGTTTACAAGCCTCGTATTTCAGTTTTTTTTCAATGAATCTGACACTCGAGGGAACAAAGAATCAAATATGATCAGCCACAAATACGAAGCTAACTTTGTAGGAAATCTAGAGTTATTTCAAAATCCTAAGAGCCCGACTAGAACTCGGGATTCAAATAAGTTCTAACACGCTTTAATTGTTTTTTAAATTTCTATCTTGTAAAAACTCGACTTGAAATAAGCTGAAGCATTTTTAAACTTCTTAAATTCAGTCGGTGAATGTCAAACTTTTAGAAAATGCTTGATTTTCTAAATAATAGAAATTCATCTTCGAATCCGTATGGCTTTCGAAAAATAACAGTGCGTCACTGACTGAGCTATTTCATTCTATTGGTTAAAATGACTACTTTTATAAACTGCAGACTTTGGAAACGATTTCGGACTGCATCATCTTAACTGCATGCTTTCTTCATTTTTCGATTATCATGATCTAATTAAATTTGTTTACACTGTAAAGTAGAAAATACATTATAGAGAAAGTTGGATCAAATTCTAGAAAAGTCTATACGAATTCAGGCTGGATTTTTGTTGTTCTTGAAAATCACTACTGATTTTCAATCTAAGGCTTTTTACTGTAGAATAAATTTGAATTTATATTTTCACGAAAATCAAGCATTTCATAAAAACTAGAAAATCAGCTAAGAAATCATAAAAGTTTGAAAATAGCTTGAAAATATTCAACGTCATTTTGGCTTTTCTAGAATTTCGAAAAAAATTACAGTGTATGTTACTAACTAAACATCTTCTCACGAAATAGCCACTTCTGAAAAACTTTCTAATGCGAAGTCTGTAACTAGTGTTGTGTAGAAAATAAATGCAATCTAGTTACTTTACTTCGACAGATATTTTCAAGAGATCTTATTTCACTTAGGTGGTAAATTAGAAGAATCAAACACATGTGAAATGCTTTGTATAAAACGTGGTGTTGGAGCCATTTTTGGTTGCTGGTGTTGTTGCCAAGTAGAGAATCGTGAATCATGTTGTGGACGCGGCACGCTGCGCTCAAATGTAAAAAACCTATACACCACTGATGCTTATACGCTTGTTCGCAATCATCCTTTGTTTATTACAAGCCTACAGACAAAGTCTTATTCTCTAACTCAACATCCGTATAATATTTTTTTGCGTAGAGAAAAACTTCGATCGTTCGGTGGCAAATTATTCTTTCTTTCTTTTTTTATCTATATGACTTATCTAGGATTATTGACTGCATTAATACTGAAGGGAAAACATCCACAATATTTCTACGATCGAGCTAATATGAATTTGACAATTGATTTAGCTACATGTGAAAATGTGAGTAAATTCTTTTTGAATAATTTCAATCGAACAGATGAAGCGTTTAAAACGGATGATTATAAAAGAATCAGTATAGCACTATATATAGTCATGGCATCTTTTATTGTGAAAAATGTTATCGTTATTGCAGCATTATTTCCAAAAGTATTCCGTACTGGTTCTTCTTATGTTGAGATATTGGGGCTTATTCTTACCTATGTTTATGTTCTCGATTGGTATCCTTGGCAAAAAGATATTCTTTTTCGGTGTCCAGTTCAATATCAGCTAGGTGCAATGGGTACTCTTATTACTTATATAAATTTACTCGTCTACATTCGAACAGCTCCGGTATTGGGTTTGGGGATTTATATAATCATGTTTCAAGTAATTACAATTAAATTTCTTCGTTTCCTTCCCATATTGATTATCATCATTTGTGGTTTTGGTTTCACATATTGGATGTTATTACAAAATCAAACTGTTTATGGAACACCCATTGAAGCCATATTACGCACTAGTTTGATGCTCTTCGATTTGGGATACGAAAGCCGTTTATACAGCCCAGACCAAGGTGGTGTTGGATATTATAAATTAGTATACGTCATATTCATGCTGACAGCGATCGTATTCTCTATATTTGTTATCAACTTGCTAATCGGTAAGATAATTTAATAGAACTCGATGTCAAGAATGTTTCATACCAATGTGAAAAACAAACTCTTTAGTCTTTCATAAAGTTCCTAGAGTTCATGTAAATAATACACTTAGTAGGATTTCATGTTTTCGTTTATATTATTTGACGAGAGCGTCATAACATAGCATTTGTCTTTATCAATTATGCAATAATTTCAAAAAAAAATCAAATACTGTTTGTTTTGAAAATAGGTCTGGCGGTTGGTGAAATTCCTTCTTTGAAGACACAAGGAACATCATCACGCACACTATTACTATACAATCTACTTTCAGATTATGAAATAATGAGAATTCAATTTCATCTTTTCATCAATGCCTTTTTTTCTTGTGGGTGTTGTAAAAATGGAATCTCATGGTTTCTTCCTCATCCATATACCATTTTACAAAACGATGAAAATATGGGCCCCATGGGTTACATTGGTAAAGGCTGGGGGTATATTAGTAAACATTTTTTCAACGAACAAATACAAGATAGCGTCAAGCGTAAAAAAAAATTAACAGACGCAAAAGATGCAAAAGACGAGGGTGACGCGGATAGTTTGTTCGCCGATTAATCATGATAACGGTACTAACGAAACAAAAACTTGTCGTATCAGACTATTTTAATCTAGAAGCATTTGTTATTCATGCTTGATTTTTCCTTAGTTCTCTTTTTTTAAATGTATTGGTCTAAAAATTTAAGCGAAATATAATACAGTATTTCCAGTTTGATTCGATACATGTCTCCCAAAAAATATATCCACATGCCGTTCAAACAGACAGTTATCCAGCAGAGTTTTTTTTCGTTTTGAAATAGATCGATTTTTTGGATTTAGGTCAGTTGTTTACAGGACAGTTGCACGCGGACATCTGCTCATAAAAATATTCACAAGTAAATACATAAATAAGCATGAAAATATTTATTAATATTAACAACAGTAATGTGTAACGATATACAAGAGAAAAGATACTCTTGGCTGATAGCAAACGTCCAATGCAATATTTCAATTGGTCCTTGATGTCCATATGCCGATTTTTAACTAAATTACATAACTATCTATTCAAGGATTTGTTTTTTCGGTTATAAGACAATACTTTATAATAAAAAAGAAATAAAAAATTATGTACTTCTTCCTTTTTTTATGAATTTGGAATTAGTTTTCTATGATTATTGACGAAGATATTCATCTCAATAGAATAATATACACACAACATTTTACAAGATCTGCAAGTTTCGTTTTGATGCATTAACTATGATAATCAGAAAGCATTTCAGATAATATTTACCTAGATCTACTCAAAATATTGCTCATTCCACTCTAATAGACGCTAGTAACAGGAAATCGTGCAATTCAGCGTAAGAAAAATGAATTACAAAGCAAACGATAAATCTGCAAATAAAAAGAAGACATTTTCAGCTTTTTTCTAACTAATTGTGTTTAATAAATAAGTGAATAATAATCGATTCTGTTATTCGAAACATTAGAAATTATTTATTCTCCGATATAATATATTTTTCAGCAAAGTTTATAATCGTTCCGATAATAGCACCCTTCCCCAATGACGAAAGTCCATCGAAACTTTGCCAATTAGAATTTAACTCTGATACTGATTAGAAAGATTGGTATAAAATGCATGCATATATTTCATTCATCTATGTCATAATCATAAGTTTTATTCATAGTTTAATATTTTATTAGGCTATTTTATATAAAATAACTATGAATTAACTAGTGTAATATACATGTATAACATCTTAAATGCATAATTAGATAAATTTTCTAATAGGAAATTTGACTATAATGTGTTATGAGTTAAAATTCTTCAGATAATTATTGCTTAACAAATGCGTGTTGCAACACATGCAGCAGCACGTAACAGTAAACAAATTGAAAAACTAACACATTTATTGTACTCAAAGAAAATATCCTTAACTGATAGGTAAATGTATCTTAGTGACCTTGTTGCTAAACCTATTGGTTGAGGAAGAAAAGGAAAAACATGAAAAAATATGTTTTATTATCAGACTCATCGTACTCATCATTAAGTTTATAACCCAACTGTGCCTAAATTTTTCTTCGTGAATGTGTTTGTTTATATTAGTATAACAATTTGTCACTTTATATTTTTTCTCTTTCTACTCCAGCACTTTATGACTAAAAAGTGATATGATAATATTTAGACATACCCCAAACTATATACATCAAGGTACATTTTGATAATACTTAGCATAGTTCTCACGTATGTATGTTATTCTCCCCGAATTGGCAAGAATACGTTCCTTTACGTTTCTTATGAACTCGAATCTGTATACACTATATACTTGAATAACCTTAATAAAAATTACCAAGGGCATTCTTGAAAGTTCAATAAGAAATGGGAAACCAAAACTTTTTGTTCGGAAAAACTCACATTAATGCTGAAAATAGTATGATATCATTTTTCATCGGTCACTGAAATATGTAGTTTGGGTGCATCTTCCTAATCATGAAATCAATACCCACACCAAACACCAGTGTTTTCAATAGCAAGTGTACACAGGAGAAGCAAAATGAACAGAACATCTGCTACTCTTGATGTACACTCGGCTGTACACTTTGGTAAAAAAGTGTACATTTTGATTTTTGAATCTTAATCTTGAAAGTTATGCCTATGCATAGTATTAAATTAAGATTATGTATAAATTATGATAGAGTAACCTTTAACGTTCAATTCTATGGTTTGCTGAATTCAGTTTCCTATAATTGTCTTTATATTTATTTTTACATTTACCTTTAGATATAGATATATATAGATACACATACACAAAGGAAAGAGTAAGTCTAGTTCTATATAGTTCCAGTTCAATTTAAATTGTTTTTAAATATATTAATACTGATACCGAGATATTTACTAATTTTGATTTAGATTAGATCTGTAATTTATGAATAATAGTCAGCTGAAAATAGATGAAATTTGACGTAAGCGTGAGGTTTCATTAGCTTTATAGTTGCTTGTGAAAATGAATTATTATCTCCATTTTAGGCTCATCCACATCATCATCACCACAAGTTCAAGTAGAAGATTTTGCTAGTGAAATTGATGTTGTTAATAAAAATATGTGGTTCATCTATTACTGGTGAAGTTAATATGATTAATACGTGTAATTCATCTATGTCTGTTAGTGAACTTGAATTATTATTTTCGGTTTCATCTCCATCATTAACACGCGTTTCAACTGAAAATACTGCTGATGTAGATGAAAATAAAGAAAACTGGCTATTTTGAGTTGATGGTATTGTATTTGACTAGGAGTGCCACATTTAAATTAAAAAAATGATTAAATAAATCGAGAAAAAAATTTTCAGAAATTTATATTTTAAAGAATTTAAACTTAAATGATTTCTCAGTACAAAAATTTAGTATAAACTTAAATTTAACTTGATAGAATTCAATTTAAAATTAAATTAACTGTAAATTGATGATACCGAGATATTTACTAATTTTGATTTAGATTAGATCTGTAATTTATGAATAATAGTCAGCTGAAAATAGATGAAATTTGACGTAAGCGTGAGGTTTCATTAGCTTTATAGTTGCTTGTGAAAATGAATTATTATCTCCATTTTAGGCTCATCCACATCATCATCACCACAAGTTCAAGTAGAAGATTTTGCTAGTGAAATTGATGTTGTTAATAAAAATATGTGGTTCATCTATTACTGGTGAAGTTAATATGATTAATACGTGTAATTCATCTATGTCTGTTAGTGAACTTGAATTATTATTTTCGGTTTCATCTCCATCATTAACACGCGTTTCAACTGAAAATACTGCTGATGTAGATGAAAATAAAGAAAACTGGCTATTTTGAGTTGATGGTATTGTATTTGACTAGGAGTGCCACATTTAAATTAAAAAAATGATTAAATAAATCGAGAAAAAAATTTTCAGAAATTTATATTTTAAAGAATTTAAACTTAAATGATTTCTCAGTACAAAAATTTAGTATAAACTTAAATTTAACTTGATAGAATTCAATTTAAAATTAAATTAACTGTAAATTGACACCCCTTTATTTGACAAACAGTAAATATTGATTCTTTTTAAAGTGTTATATAAAGTTATTTGTGTTCTCTCATTGCTCTCTGCACTTGTCAAATAATGAAATGAAACTGAACATTTGTGTAGAATTTGTTTAAGAATGATCAATATGGAGCACTCATTAAACAAAAAAATGAACGTTATATTCTTTTTTTTCATGTGAAAAGTTAGGTTTTCGTACATTTCGATACATTTTGCCGGCGAAAGCAAAGTGTACGGTCAGTAATTTCTATGTATTTTTAGATAAACAAAAAAACAATACTCTCGATTTCTCACTGAGATAAACATTCTAGTTCAGATTCGGAACATTTTCTAAAGACTTCTATTAATATAAGCTTTTTACCGTGTACGTATGAGACAATGAAATATCTGTGAATGTGCACTTTTTAGTAAAAATCTAAAGAAAGTTTTGCTCATATTTTTATGACAGTGCATTTTTTTGGAAGCCAGCAAGTATAGTAGTGTAGCCATATGTTCTTCTGCTTGTGTCAATGTCGGATTCTTTTTTTCTGCATTGAAGAACGAGAAGAAATGGTAACTATTTCAAACCCTTTCGTTTTGACAGAAACGGAAAAACGTAAGAAGCAAATATTCTGCTTAGTCATTCTTGATGACAATGCATATAAACGATGATATAGCATATAAATAAAGAAAACAAGATGAAGTTCGCATTATATAAAATACTTCTATAAAGTGAAATATGGGCTCAAAGCATTCAGCATTATTGAAATATGTTCTCGAGAAGAGTCAACCTGGCAACGTTCAAAGTGTGATCAATACAATCGATGAGTTCGCTTGGAACAAAAGATGGCTAATGAATATTGGTGACAAAAAGGGAAAGATACTCGATGATGCAGTTCGATCAAGAAGTCCGAACACAATTCTTGAACTTGGTAAATATATCTTATGCAGAGATGCCAGATGTGAAAGTCAAAAATCCGGAATTTTGTTTTCAAAATCCGGAAAGAATCCGGAAAGGTTTTCAAGGATCAGTTTTAGTCACGGAAAGAACCTCTTTCTCAGATGTATTATCAATAACTTTATATATTTTCACAAAATAAAACATGTTTTAATTACACAAAGAAAAAACAAACACCTAAATATAGTTAACTTATAGAAAATAACTTAGAAATTATACAATTTACAGTTAATTAACACGTTGTTTTTTGGCACGATATTTTTCATTACAATGAATAAGTTTCAGCAGTTCTGGTTTTGATAAAAAAATTATAAAGGACGAGGGCAGATAAGGCTCCCAAGTAATAAAAACCGCATGAAAATCGGCG
>CAJNYU010000613.1:0-60223 GCA_905331475.1 Rotaria socialis | reverse complement strand
GTAGAAATTTGGACCCCCCCCCCCACACACAGACCGTTACAGAGAAATTAATTAATCAGTTAATAGGTTAATTAATTAATTATTAATTAATTTCTCTGTAGCGGCCTGTGCGGGTTTCTGAATTCTCTGTGACGGTCTGTGATGGCTTCTGAATTCTCTGTAGCGGTCTGTGATGGTTTTCGAATTCTCTATCACGATCTGTGATGGTTTTTAGAGACTCCATATATCATAATACAGACCGTAATAGAGAAGCTCCACAGACCACCAGTGACAGTAATAGACAAATTCCAAAAAATAAGTTTCATCGTGTTTCACACTTTTAATCCCAAAGGGATTGCGCTAACAGCCTTTTCTCTCTTTTTAAACAATAATCTGAAAATAATGATATTTAAACAAAAAACGCATTCATGTTCATATTGGATTCTTTCGACAAACATAAAAAGCAAGCGCTTACGTAAGAGAGTGTGGGTGTGAGTTAAAACGATAACCATATTTCCACATCCACACTCATATTCAATTACAACGAACATAGTGTTTAGCTCAGAGTTATAAATTTTTACTTCTGAACTGTGTAGAAACTGTTGTAAGTCGAATTCCAAATGCTTGTAAATGACTATTCTAGATGATTTCATGGTCTTTCTGCAAGCGAGAATGCATTATTAAAAAAATTTCTTTTACTACGCCACGAACGCTCTGCTAATCAGTCTTTTGCGGATTTTTATGACCGCTTTTGGCTGTCCAAGGCAAAATAAATTACGGCCAAAAGTCCTTCGCTTACAAAAAGTTAATCTATAGGTATTTACGGCCGCCAATTCTATGAAACAGCAGCGTATAATACTGTTCGTTTTGGATAATTCTGAATCTCGGTGCGACATTGTGACTATTAACTTACACCNTAGAATGACTTATGAACGAAAATGTGATAAACACCACTATTTATACTAATTTTCTGTGACTAAGTTTTATTGTTCGAGTGTAGCCAATTACAAATAAGGAGGAATAATTTGTAATTGGCCATTTATACCTACAACAGATCGTAGGATGCGATCACTAGGACGCAGTTACGTTGATCTGAGTCATACTAAGCGTAGTTTCTTGTAGAAATCTTCACTACGATCAATGCGTCATAGTTACGCATAACTGCGACGCAGAATTGGCTCTACGCGTAACTACGGCACAGTTGATAAAAAAGAGGCGACATGGGTAACAAATAGATTTCGGAGAAATACCAGAAAATATAATTTTATTAGAATGTCGAGGTTGTCGTTGTATTCAAAATTCTGTTGTGCTTCTCATTTCTTTTCTTCCTGTTATTATTAAAATATTTGTAATTACAGGGTTGTTGGTAGCTAGTATTAAATGTGACTTGATGAACGATTGTAACGATTGGTTTATATATAGTCTACAAAAATCTGTGTTTGATTGAATCATTCGATATCTTAACCTGCACTGTCATTTATTACATTCAGTGTCGGAAGAATTCGACTTCTAAATTCAATTTTGATATTAGAAGAATCCGAGTCAAGCTGGTTATTACGACTGTGATTATCGTATTTCAATGAAGTAGTTATGTAATACGAAGGCGACGATGATTTTTTTCATTGAAAAAATGATGAATATTATAAATTCATACAATGATTAAAGTATCTATTTTATAACCGAGTTTCAGTCAACATCACTACACTCTAAAAAAAAGCAGTTTTATTACTCTTACGATTTTGTGATATATATCGTTTATTTTACTGATAACAAGAGTAACAACAAGCGAAGCGGTAATCGACGATAACGGTAGAGGATAGCGGTACTAAACGAACGATATAGTCACACTGCTTCTCATGGAGACTACCCGATATGATCTACTAGATCTCTCTGTATAGGTGACATCAAATATAGAGGTTGTTGAGAAGATAGATACCGTCCTATTCCTTTTTTAGGTTTTGCAAACATGCACAAATTAATTATTTTGAATTGTGATGATACAGTAAAATACGGCTCTTGTTGGATTGAGGTAGACGAATTGCTATCGATTATATTAGATGTATGGATCGGTAAATTTACAGCTGAAACTTAAGATACTCAAAATATTTTGAATATCATTACAACGATAAAGAAAAAAGCAGTCAGTCAGCGTTGACATTTCATGTTAAAATAATTATCGTCGATAGTGTTTGAGTACTTGCCACCAACTGCATCCGCTGTTATTCGTATTTAGTATTCAAACGAATGAAACAAGCAAACATACAGAGATTGGTGGCAATCAGACATATTACACTGGCCCAATAGCACTCCCTGGATAGAAAGTGGTGGCTGAGCTGCTATAAAGTATGACATGAACAGAAAGCCGATGGATATTATCCCGAACTAGAAAGTTCGAGAAATTTCGAAGAAAGTTTGGTGAAGCAGTTCGGAATTGAACCGAATTCTTCCGAACGTTAATCGGACGTGTAACCAATACACTACAGCCCGAAGAAATAGGAAGCCAAAGCCTCCTTTTATACTATTTTAAAACATTCTTGTTCTTTCTTTCATCATTTTTTTTGAAAAACATGATGAAACGAAAATACGCACTGGAGTAGGAGTAAACAAAGAAAGTGCCGCCATCGCGAGCTTGTGGGTATGCATTACGGGTGTGGGTGTGGGTGAAGATAACCATATTTCCACATCCACACTCATATTCAATTACAACGAACACAGTGTTTAGCTGAGAGTTATAAATTTTTACTTCTGAACTGTGTAGAAACTGTTGTAAGTCGAATTCCAAATGCTTGTAAATGACTATTCTAGATGATTTCATGGTCTTTCTGCAAGCGAGAATGCATTATTAAAAAAAGTTCTTTTACTACGCCACAAACGCTCTGCTAATCAGTCTTTTGCGGCTTTTTATGACCGTTTTTGAGTGTCTAAGGCAAAATAAATTACGGCCAAAGTCCTTCGCTTACAAAAATTTAATCTATAGGTATTTACGACCGTCAATTCTATGAAACAGCAGCGTATAATACTGTTCGTTTTGGATAATTCTGAATCTCGGTGCGACATTGTGACTATTAACTTACACCGACTTCATGTGAATAATGAATTATCGTGAATACCTCCAAGATATAAGAGAGCAAACGAACAACACTCGATAGGATGCCAAGGTCATGTTTAATTATCCTTTCGTTTTTTATGTGAAGTGTAATAGTCACTGACGAGCGTCTTGTAAAAACGCAATTTTTTTATTTCGACGTTGAGTACGCAAAAAACAAATATGCTTTTTGACTACTTTCACCTAAAACTCGCTTGTTGTTGTTTTTCTTCTCGTCATTTAACCCACGAGAGCGCATTCTTTTCTCCGCACGATGAGCGTTGTGAGTATTGATACGCAGTTCTTTAGCTTAAAATTTCGCGGAAAGCATTCCTGTTTCAACTGTAGTAACTATCATGACAAAAACTGAAAAAGTGTTTTTTTTAAGAGCAATTATTTCTAACAAATAGATTTCGGAGAAATACCAGAAAATATAATTTTATTAGAATGTCGAGGTTGTCGTTGTATTCAAAATTCTGTTGTGTTTCTCATTTCTTTTCCTCCTATTATTATTAAAATATTTGTAATTACAGGGTTGTTGGTAGCTAGTATTAAATGTGACTTGATGAACGATTGTAACGATTGGTTTATATACGTATAGTCTACACAAATCTGTGTTTGTTTGTATCATTCAATATTTTGGTGAGAGATTTTTATTCCAAACCGTCGTTACAAACGAATTAACTAAGAATTTGTTTGAAAATGCGAGGAAATTATCTTACTGACTTAGCGAAAGTGCATTTGGATATTTTTCTAGACATTCTAAAATATTAAGAGTGATACACTTCTATTTTATTTTGTGTTCCACTTCAATTAATAAGCAATTTTAATAATAATTTTTATATTCAGCTTGATTTATAAAATACCTATAAATTGAAAATTGAAAACAAAGAACTTGAAGATCTTAGTTCCATAATTAGTGGGCAGTGATCTGATGCTTTTTTAATATTTGATACGCGATAGTTGTTCAGTTTGAACGTTGCCGATGCTTTAGTATTCATCAAAATATAGTCTAACGTTTGATTTGGATGATCAGCTGGATACGTTGTTGGACATTCAGTACATGGAAGTAGTAGACGTCCTTCCGTTAATAATAAATTTAGAGTTTGGCTGGTTGGTGAATCGTTAAAATCGCCGGCAAGAATAAAAGGTTGATCATCGGGTACAATTTTCCGATATAGTTCGATTGCTTGTCGTACTTGTGCGATGCGCAAGTTTTCAATTTCACTTTCGAGATGCATGACACCGAAGAAAAGTCGATATTCGTTGCTAGTTTTTACAGAAATAATTCCTATCGAACGTGTTTCACCACGATTTTGTCCATCGAGATGGTGTTCTAATTTGACATTTTCGAACGAAAATCGTGATAGAATAGCATTGCCGTATTGTCCATCATCAAAGTTCATCGAGTGAATGAAAAACGAATGAGAGAGATGGCTCAAATTTGCAAGTTGCGCTGCTTGATCGATTAGACGACCTGATCGACGTGTGAATTTGTCAACTTCTTGTAAAGCAACCAGATCTGGTTGTTCTTGCTCGATAGCAAATGCGACATCCGCAATGCCACGATCTGATCCATGGCAACTGGCTATATTAAATGTCATTATTTTGAATCTGGACATATTGAAAAATGAAGGCGATACGTTCGAATGTAATGTATTATTCTCAGATCTAAGTGTAACCTATAGTTGCAATAGAATTATTATCATGTAATCATTATTCACAAACGGAGTCTCAAAAAAGTAATAAACATATGTGATTTTTACGCTAAACCGAAATAATGCCTCTGTTTTAACTTACCCTCAGTCGACTGTTAAGAATCGAATGGTTAGCAGTGAATATTTTCAGTTCAAAGAAAAGTAAAATAAACAAAACAAGTATTACACCGATTGAAGTATATCTAGCAAGAGTACGCATGATACTCTTCATCTTGTTCTTTTCTATCATTATTCTCGTGTTAAAATAGGCCAGTCTTAAAATGAATTTAGATCAGATCTATAAGAAAAAGTTAGCTGGTAGCAAATTACTACAAAATTTAAACTACACCTACCTGTCCTAATCATTAAAATTTTGGCAGACGATAGCTCTCAACATCTGAACGATGAATGAAGAACGCAAAACAAAAATGAATGCATGATTTATAACCGGTGTGACCAACAGCTGTATCTGATGTCCTTATTTGCTATTCACTGCATGCATTTTCTTTTTATACAACGAACAAAAGAAGAAAAAATTACTTCGTGATTTCGAATACTGTGATCAATTTATTCTCTGTTGAAAATGATTCTAGACCAGTAATAGGAGAACGAAAATAAAACCGATATTGTTTGTAGGAAAACTAATGCATAGTATGTAAATTTGGCTCTATGTTACATACGGAGTGGCCAGATCTAAAATTGAAAAATCAGAAATTAATCAGAAAATGGCAGTGTTTGGCAAATCAGTACATATTCCGCTAAGATACTGACATTCAATATTCTGCTGCGTTTCTGTTCATTGGCTGGAACTTTATTTTCAAAGATATTTCAATAAAACGAAAGACAATATAGTGAATATATCGTTTAGCTAATAAGAAGGCATCAATAAAAGATACTTAATGGTGAGCTTCTTTTTAAATTTAAAGCTCGTTCACAAAAACGAGCAAAACTAAATCACATACATTCTGCGTAGATTAAGAAATCCAACGAGAAAAAAAACGTTAAATCCCATCATCTCGGTATTGTTATTGATATTTCGTATCTGTTGGAATTTGCTCTAGGAAGTTTGTTTAAGATAACATATGCTAATAAAAACCTTGTCAAGAATAATTATCAATCACTTTTATTTTAAATTAAGCATTATCTGGTTTTATATTACTGGATTACGATAATTGGACTATAAATGCTTCATATAACCGAAAATCGATTCGACTCCATAATTCGAACGAGGAATATAAAACATGATTAATACAGAAAATTGATGAAACACTATTGATTTATTATAGTAATGGGTTATAATCGTACCTAATTTCAGTGGCAAAGCAGCGATCTCAATATGTTCCAAATTCAGAAAAATCAGAAACATGTTCAAAATTCAGAATTTCTCCCTACTTTTCAGAAGATTTGGCCACCCTGGTCACATACATGATTTCATTGTAGCCATATGGTGCAGCTTCTTTAGAGGCATTCAAAGTTGTCTTTAATTGTGAAGTGACTGTACGATTTTGTTTGACATAAAATCAACGAATGAGTTGGATTTATGTTGAAAAAATTATCTTCTACAATTGTTTTAAAGAGAGAGAGAAACGTATCAAAATTATTCTGTACCAAGGCTGTATTTTAATTGAGATCGAAACATATTGTATTTGAGTATTTCGCAGTCTTGTTTTAAAGTTATTTTTAGATCATTCGATGAAAAATTCTAGAATATGAACTACTATAGAATTCTCATCGCACAATAGTTTCAATCGGCTGACCACCCACTCCGCCTCTTTTTCATCAAAAATTCGAGCGAAGTAAAAAATGGTTTGTTTTAGACTTTAACTTCAATAAAAGCTAAAGTTTAAAATGTATTTTTCAAAAAATCGTTGCTTCTTGAAAGATAATTTTTGTCATAAAAGAACAATGTTATATAGAAAAAGTTATTTCTTAGAAAAAAAAATTTTTTTATGCAAGAAACACTATTTTTATGAGAAATTTACTTTAAGTTTAGCAAAATTTTAATTTAAAATGTAAAGTATGGATTGCTTTAAATTTAACTGTAACTACTTTCTTAAAACAATTTAAAGTTAAAGTGCCACCCCTAATTGTCAGCACTATTTTTTTTCATGTTTTCTATTTTTCATAGCAACATAGCGATAGATCTAGGAAAATATCATATGCAACTATGGGGGATGGAATAAAGAGCTAAAATGGAATCCCGTTTTATTAAGATAGTCAAGCACTCAATGGAAAATAATCGATTAAACCTTAACCGACTTCTACAAAATAAAATGTCCGGAGTAAAGATAAAATGAACGTCGATAGATTGTTTGACGTATCTCTAATTCAATTAGCTACAATATAACGTAGTGTATTACCTCTTAATTAGCGTTACACCAAGTGTTTTGCAATATGTGCATTAGACATTGAATAAAAATGTACGTGAAGTAGTCATGGTTTCTCTTAACATAGATTTAGAGTAACTGCCAAACAGACGTAAAAAAGGGATCAATTTCTGAATGTTGTAATTTTAGCCCATGAACAAAATATGCGAGTTAATATTGATTTAAGCAACGTGGTTGGTTAATTCAATATTAACTCGTGTAGTTTTTACGGTCTTAGCCAGAGCTGGGCGAAATACTAGAAGTACTCGTACTCGTATTCAAGGGTGAAGTACTCGAAGTCCTACACCAACATTAATTATATCAAAATGATGCTTGATAAAATCATAATGTAGATTTTTTCAAGAAAGAACAGTTGATTTCTTTCTTTCCTTTTATATTTATATATATATATATATATATGTATTCTTAATGAATCATTCAGATAAATATTTATCCTTCTTTATATGAACTGGGTCTGAAATACTTATCAGTGCAGGCTACATCAGCTCCTATTGAAAGAATATTTTCTCAAGTGGATTTTTAACGCGCCCACATCGCGCATCGTTAACTTCAAAAAATGCATGTTTGATTACATTTCTTAAATGTAATCAAGTTTTGTTGTAGTTTTTGTTTTGAAACTTGATAATAAACGTAATTTAAATATATTGATTCATGACTAAGACTATTTCTTGATTTCACAATTGATACGTAATCTCTAACACTACCAATTAAATTTTCTCTAATAAGTTCGCGACAAGCACATTCTCATATCATGTACTCGTACTCGTACTCGAAAAAGTCCGTACTTACCCAGCTCTGGTCTTAGCTTCACTTATAGTTTACTTCTGTTTTTCGAGAATGGAAAAACAGCAGCCTGCTTTTCCTCTTTTTTATTTTTATGCAAATCCTCTTTATTCCTCTTCTTCCACAAAAGCCTGGGTGGGAAGCCAGTAATCGTCAAAAATGGCCAAATAATTACAGTTCTCGTTAACTATTTGACGATGTGGAAGTTAGCACGGTATGGTTGTTTTAGACTCTCTTATCAAAGGTATTAATCAAAATTGTATGATCTATGACAACGATTTCCTCGTTGTCTTTTTCAATCTCTTTAGTATATACTCTCTTCATCGACTCGATAGAAATATATCTGCCAGTAGCTTCCATATCAGAGACGGCAAACTTGTTCCTTCCAATATTGAACAAAACTCGGCATTTGAAAAAAAAATGTTTTGTTTTTATTTTCTTTACTAAAATAAAATGTATTTATATTTATTGATCTGTACTACTACTTGCATATTATCACCACGAATACTGTTAATTACAATTGCAGCGGTGTGCATTTAATAAAAATCAAATTTTCTTTTTTTTTAAACAAGAGCTAATAAGAAAGTTCTTCGTGATAATATGATTTTCGAGTAGTTATCAATATTAAATTCATGAAAATATTGTTGAATATTTTTTCACATTGTTAACTCTTTCAAATGAAACATTCGAATTGGATTACTGGAACGACAGTTTTTGAAAAAACGTTTTCCTCTGTTCAATTAGGAGAAGTGTTTGTGACCCAATTTAATAGATATGGCTTCAACCAGTGCAAGGCAAAGCTGTCTCAGAGACAGTATCAGAACGTGGATGGAATATAAAAACTTTCACTAGTTTCACACTAGCCAGCAATGCAGTTATTAGCAAGACTTACAGCGCCCTCGTTGTCGTAACCTCTAGCTCTATCTATTTGGTTATATCGCTGATTATATCCTTATCTAAATCAAATGTACTTTTGAAAAAGATTTCTTCTTAAATATTTTTATCGAATCTAAATCACATTTATTAGTATTCACTCGACGTCGTCGTCGCACTCACACATATACTACATTGTCTACATTAGATTTCATTGGATATTTCGATACCAATCAAAATCACTATGATATTGATCAGCTGCGTTTGCAATCATTCATTCATGGTCGAGCGTAATTACATATTAATACTCAATATAAAAGATTTCGCCGTTTCAATTTTAGCCTTAATTTAGTAAAAACAATATGTCACAGAGTTGGACTGAATTATTGAGTGTTGCTGACAAAAACAGTCGATCTGCAGCTCAAGAAGTAAGCGAGAAAAAAACAGTATTTTGATAAAAAGTTCATTAATTAACAACAAACTTTCTCATTTCTAGCTTGAAGAAGCACGTCGAAGGCGTGAGAAATTGAATCAGAAAGCTAATAAATCTCGACCCGCGAATGATACAGCCATTAAAATGATTCTCGAACGACGGCGTCGAGAACAAGAAAAACTAGTTGGTTAGATATTATTATTATTTTCCAAATCAAATATTTCTATTAGATTTATTTTTAGAAGAACAACGTTTAAGAAAATTAAACGAACTAAAAAAGCAACAAAAAACAACTGCTCAATTAAAAACACAACAACAAAAGTCTAGTCCGCCAAAACCTCCTACTTCCGCTCTTACTTCCACTCCTAAGAAGCCACCTGCAAATGTAAAGAAAAAAATGCCAAATGTTTCGTACGAAGATCTTATGCGTTATGCATCACTCAAAACTAATAAGCAGCCAATACCTAAAGAATTGCTTCATGTTTCAAAATCATTTCAAGCAAATACACCATTGCCGTCAACATCAAAGCCTAACACTTCGTTGTTGTCGTCAAAAACTACTACTTCTCAACCATTGTCAACTACCACTAATATTAAAAAATCGATTTCTTCTACTTCTTTAAAAACGACGAGAACAACATCAACAGTGACAAAACCAAATTCAACGACTAAGTCATCTACTCAGCAGAAATCTAACGTAGATAAATCAAAGTCGAATGTGTCTGGTCCATTATTGAACAATGTAAAGTCATCGGCCAGATCTGCCAGTACAACCCCACCAATAAATTCGATAAGAAATGGACAAAAACCATCACAAAATCGTACAGTCATTGAACAAAAGTCTACTCCGAATCAAAGACTATCAACAAATGTACAAAGACCAACACTACCAAATCAAGCAGCAAATGGGCGAAGGCCAACAGTACCAAGTCAAATAGTAAATGGGCAACGACCAGCACTACCGAATCAAACAGTAAATGGACAAAGATCGCGACCACCGAATCAAACAATGAACGGTCAAAGATTACCAGCCCCAAATCGCATGATGATGAATGGACGAAGACCATCAAATCAAACAGGCTAGTTAAGAACATGAGTTCGTTTTGAAATCTTGCCTTCGTTTATTGGCGCGTCTACTATTCTAAATTTTCAGTTAGAAATAGTCTTTATATATATATATATATATATATATATTGAGTTTTCACGAAAATTTTCTGATTAAATAAAAGACTGAATGAATTTGTTTCTATGAGCATTTTTAACAAAGACTCTGCAAATAGATTCTCTTTCGTGTTACTTTCAAGGTTAAAACAGCTTAGTGTTTTATTGGTTTATAACCAAATGAAGTCGAGTAATAGATATTAATGTGTCTTTTATTTCTATTTAGTCCGTAAACGTCCTGTTCTCGATACGGATGATGAAGATGATGAAGGTAAGATTTTTATGAAGCAATGTGCAAGTTAGAAGATAAGATAAGTGTGAAAAATCCTAATAGCCTTTCATGTAAAGGTTATGAATGAAAGTATTTATACGTATATGTATGCTATTCATTTAAATAAATGTCAATCTTTCTCATCATAACGATCGATTTACAGAGAAAATAAAATTCAGTAACACTAACCTTGTTTTGACGAAAATTATCAGCGCAGAACGACATACTTGCCGATGAATCTATACATTTATTTCGAACTCACAGAGTCTTCTAAATACTGAGTTAAAGAAGCTGAGAAGCAAAGCTTTCCAATCTAACCTACTACATTGTTACTAAACACTAACAATCGCACAGTTATTTGTATTAATTTTCAGATATCCGAACTTTGTAGTCTTTTCGAAGGCGATCATGAGATACATTTTAAACGTCTTTTGAAAGAGTGCTGTGCCTAAACCGATAAGCAAACGATTGGGGCTCTTCCTAGAGTCTTCACATAATGAAGATAGTGTCCAGTCGACAGTGATTTTCCTTATTAGTGACAATTTGCATGTCAATATCCATTAATTTTTAGAAATGCGTGATTTTATTGTGGACGATGAAAACGATGAATATGACTATCGAAAAGAACTTCAAGAAACTCTGAAGACTAATTTTGGTTTTGTCAAAGAAAGGTAAGTTGATCATTTTGATACGAAATATGTAAAAACAAAAAAAATTCTTTTCAGATATCGCGCACAATTTTCAGACGATGATGATGATGATCTAAAAGATATGGAATCATCATATCATCGAATAGAACAAGAAGAAGAAATTAGGTACGCATACTAAAATCTGAATATTCTTCTTGATTTATTCTATTTCATTTTAGTCGACGACTTGGTCTTAAAGAAGATATTGACGAAGTTTTACGTGAAGAAGCTGAAAAAAAGAAACGTCTCTCACAAGTGAAAAAACGTCCTAAAACAGCGGCATAAAACTAGACATTTTGAAGTTTTTTTCCTTATCTTGTTGCTTGTATTTCTTATATTTATTGTTCTATATGTAATTTAACTTTACTTATGGTATGGTTATTTATTATTCTTATATTTTCTACAATTCGCTTGTCTTATATTTGCTTGTATTTTACTGCTGAGTAACAGCAGTACACAAGTTATGGAGGCGCTGATGTTGTTTCTGTTTGAAAAATCGAAGCAATAGATTAACAGGAAAGAGAAACTTCAGTTTCGCATTGATCTTTTTTGTTTGTTTATTCAAGAATGTTTTCAATAAGATTTATTCGTTCTTATTCGACTAGAAAAACACGCGAGATAATAAAATTTTACTACGATTTTAAATCACCATACACTTATTTAGCATTAGAACCAGCATTACAATTAGAAAAAGACTATCCTGTTCAATTACGTTTTATCCCATGGGCTTTTCGAGCCGAAGAAACATTTGGTGGAAATCTTCAAGAACGAAATAAACTCAATTGGAATAAAGTGCGATATTTGTATTTGGACTGTCGACGATTTGCTAATGAACGCGGTATGATTATTCGTGGGCCAGAACGTTTGTTTGATTCTCGTCTTTCATTGATTGGCGGTTTATATGCGGATAAATATGAATTTTTACATCCATATGCTTATCGTACGTTTGAGTTATTTTTCAATCGTCAATTAAATCTTGAAAATATCGATGAAATTACGAAACTTCTCTATGAAGCATCTAACAAACAAATGCCATTTGAGAAATTTGCACAAGACTTTCAAAATTATGCTAATAATCAAGGCCAACAAGATTATTTAAATGCGCAAAATGAAGCCGATCAAGACCAAATATTTGGTGTACCTACGATGGTTGTACGCGGTGAACCATTTTGGGGCAATGATAGAATTTCATGGGTTAAAAAGAAATTAGATTCACTTAAATTATCACATGACATACAATAGATTGTTTTTTCGTCTAAATCTATCTAATTTTCATATCGAATAAAATAAAGCTTAGCAAGATTCAAAAGTATCTTATAATACTCGAAAAGAAAAATTGTTTTCTTTTGTCAAGTTTCTACATCAAGCACAACGATGAAGTTCGTCAGCGAAAGTAACTTTGTTTCTTCTAAGGTTTCATCATCGACACTTATTGTTACAGAGGTGTCTATGGTTCAAGTATATAGATAGAGCAACAAGATGAAGAAATATTACACATCGATTTGTTTATTCTTTTTTTTTCTCAAGCATGGGAAAAGTCTATGTAGAATTCGTTCTACTAAAAACAACTGTGCCCATATACGGTACGCACTTCATATCCGATCAGATCAAATAAAGCGGCTGACAATAGAAAAACCATAACCATCTTAAATGATTTTCTCATCGATGATAGTCAACAAGCGAGAAAACGAATTGAAATTGCTCCGATTGTGTAATGTGTCTATTATAGACTTTGTAGATCAACACCTATGAATGTACAAACATGCATCGGCAAGGTTTCTTTGGTATACAATAAACATCCATATCCTCTGTACGCGCGTGTGTGTGTGTGTGTGTTTCTTCGTTGGTAGAGACGAGCGATTAGTGATCACTGTCCAATCATTTATTTTCTCCTTCTTCTCGTCTCTGCTCTCCTTCTCTGTTTATTTAAAAGTGAAATTTCTTCATTCGACGATTGACATCTCAGGACGAGTATATCGAACTGAAAAAGTTATGATGTTGACGTGCGATTATTCTGATCTATCCGAAGAAAATTCAAGAAAAGTGAGTTTCACATGAACGTTTCTTTTCCTTGTAATTATTATTATTTTTTCATTTAGTTTGCTAAAACATGTGTAGAAAAAAAGCGTCGTGATCGTATTAATAAATGTCTCGAAGAATTAAAAGACCTTATAGCTTTAACTGATGATGTAAAGTATACTTTTTTTTTATGTAAAATGTATTGTTTTTTTTTATCATTTAGAGAGCACGGTATCAAAAATTAGAAAAAGCTGAAATCCTCGAAATGACCGTCAGTTATATTCGAAATTTAAAACAACGAATGAATCATCCAACAGACAATTATGAAAATGGTTATCGACAATGTTCAGAAGAAATATGGAAATTAATTCATTCGTCACCCAACATATATCTTGAACAACGTCAACTTTTAGCAAATCGTTGTCGACAAATGTGGACTAATCGTCGATTAATACACTATCATCCTTATCAACAGCGAATTAGCGAACCGAAATGTCTACAAATTATCATTAATGATTCCTGTTCTCCATCAAGTCTATCATCGAATTCTCTAAGTCCATCATCAGCAAAACTTTGGAAACCATACATGTAAAATGAATATATATATATATAAATTAGTACAGTAATTTGTGTGTGTGCGTGTGATTTTGAACATATAAATTATCTAATAATTCATGAGAATCTTTTTTTATATCATTAACAAGTTTTAATGTCTAATTGCACAATCGCAATTTGAAAAAAAAAGCGAAATTCAAATGTGAGCGACTTTATGGCATTATGATGAATCTTTTTCTGAATGCGGAAAAAAATCTATTGTTATTTCCTAAAAATTAACATAAACGAATTTATTATATTTTCTTTGAATATATTCCGTTTCGATGGAATTGCTTTCGACAGTTGAGTAAAAAAAGGCCATATTGAAGAATAGTTCGAGATAATCATACACTAAGCTACGAAATCCTCATGTTGTGACTTATGCAGAGATCAAAGAAAACGAGGTGTATACGTAGACTTTTTCGTACTCGAATGACTGCTGTGTTAAAATTATAGCTATACATTTCGGTATGAATGTCACGGTGTATATGTTTTTCAATATTTTCAATTTTCTTTCCTATTGAATTTTTTTTGCCCGAAGATCAAAATGGCCGCGGATAAGAACAATACGATCGCATGTCTAATTAAAGTAATACCTGGGATAGAATATACACAACTTTTCAATTATCACCTTGTCTTGAAGAAAAGAACAGTAGCAAGAGAATGTGTACACTAAAGCTTGTTGGCATCTTTCTTTGAAAATCGTCGGATATATGCTTACATTTAACGTGCATATTGATCTTTACTCGGAAGAAAGTGACATTTTCAAGTTGTCTTTTTTTTTTATCCATTATCCATTACGGATATACGGGCTAAGTCAATTATCGCTGGAGGGGAGTCACACACTTAATGATTATTTACAGTCGCGTCAAGAGAATAGATGTTCAAAGGTGTTAGATGCTTATTTATTTCGATTTTTTTTTGAAATAAATTTGCCTTCGGTCTCATTGTATTGTATATAATTCTATTAAATGAACATATTCGTAAGTGTACAGGCATGTTCATAGGCACTCGAATGATCATTATAATTGTTTGTAGTTATTATGTTTCCCGACATAGAATATTACTAATGTTCAAGTGTCTGTATTCAGTGGGCGGAGCGCATGCACATACACATGTTTAGAAAAAGTAATAACTAAGGGAATAGTAATAAATCCACCTGCCTGCTATTCTTGATTCATCATAAAATTCCTATTTGATCGTACCGACTCCTTTTTGTTTTGGTTGTTGTTCATATGTTTGCGTATCTCAACATACACGAAACAGAAGAAAAAAAAGTTGGATATATGACATGCGTCATACAGGTGCAATCATAAGATATCTGTAGCTTCTCTCGTTCTTTGATCATAACCGTGGGAATCACACCTTTTATCCATCAATAGAAAATACTCATTGGATATTGAATCTTACAATGATATAATTGAAAATAAGAGGAAGATCGAACAATATGACATGAGTGCATTGAAGATAAAATGATTGAGCAATATTTAACAAGTGAAATCATGAATGTTTTTCTTCTCTTCTTCTTCTTCTTCAATTTCAACTATAATGACGGTTATTATCATCTGGTTTTTCTTGCTCGACACTTCTATTGTTCGATGAGCCCACTCCATAGAATAGGTTACTTTTTTTTCGTCGCCTAATTGGAATGGATAATTATCAAGCGATAATTGTTTCGAGAAGCACGTGAAATTAGTTTCTCGTGCTCTCATTAACATTCAAGCATAGTTCGTGTTAAAAAATCAAAGTTATTTCGTGTGAATAGCCTGGTCTGTTAGTTTCGAAGGCCAAAACAAAAATTGATTGCGTCAGTAAACATAGGATAATCATCTAGATCAACAAGATTCAACAGTATAGTTTTCTGTTTTTTTTCCATCGAGAATAATGTTGATTTTTCTCACGTTGAAACTTCCGTTCATAACGAATAAACAGCAAGATGTTGAAAATTTTTTGAATAAATTGAGATAGAGTTACATCTTATACGACACTGATCTGTGTTTATTTGTCATCTGTGTTTATTGCAAGTTCATGTCGATGGGGATTAATGATGAGCTGATGACAATTAGAAAACAATCTTGTCTGAGGTCATTGCAATTCGAACAAGGTACTACCGTATGAAAGAGAGCGAATCTCGATACTTTTTTTACTATCGAATTGGATAAAGTTCGATGTGTTCCGATTCGGGCGGGCTTCAATGAATGCACAAAAAAGAAACGTAGAGCTTACCGAACTGGTTTTTTTCATGAATATCTAATTACTAAAAATGTACAGGTCCAAAATGAATTTTTGCAGACTTTATTTTTATTGCATTTAAAAAAATTCTGAAACAATCGTTTTTTATCGGCACCTCGTCGATCACTACTGGCCTTCTTTTGTTCAAAGCCAATAGATAAACAAAGATTTTATTTTTTGTAAAGTTCCGATACGTTTTCTTGAATAATTTGTTCAATTTTTTCTTCGTTTGCTTTCAATACGGATTGTTTTTTTCGATCGGACAAAAACTTTTTTATATGATAATATTTATGTTTGTATCGATGAATTTTATTCGGATAGATAATTTCATTTTGATTTTTATCAATTAATAATTTGACGCGTTTTTTTAAATATGGAATAAAAAATTCAAAGGTTGATAGCAATATTTCATAGTCCATAATTAATTTAATACGCATTATTGAAGATTTCACATTAGCACGTTCGATCAATGGTGGAATTTCACCAACAGCATTTGCTACAAGCAAATTCATAATTAATATTGTCATTAATATACAAAATAATAGATAGAGTAAAAATATAATTTGATAATAGTATCGATTGTTTTCATTCTCTTGACGATACAAATGCTCTTCATAATTGAATTCGCCTGTCAACATTAAAATCGTACGAATCAATGCATCAAAAGTATGATTGTAAACATTTTGATTTTGCAGTAACATATGAAATGATAAACCAAAACCAAGAATAAATATAATTAATATTGGTATAAAACGAAGAAATTTTCGAAGAATTACTTCTAACATTACGACGTAGATTCCAGAAGCGGAAAGAAATTGAACGTAAATAACTAAACGAAATAATAATAATAATAATAATAGATCTATCGAATATTAACTACAGAAGAGAGAGAGAGAGAGAGTGCAACGTAAATTTAAAAAACAAAACGACTTACTTAATGTTATCCATCCAATGAGAATGCCAAATGCTCCACATTGCCATTGAAATGAACATCGAAAACGAATAGACATTTGCCACGAATAGAAATCATGTGAAAAAATAATACTTAAAATTAATGCGATTAATTCTAAAATATTTGATAAACCAAAAAACATTTTAAAACGTATACAAATTAATAGAATATTTTTAATAATATGAATTAATATGGTACTAAATAAAAGCCATTTTATCATTGTATCATAGAAATTTTTTTTTGTCAATATAAATGATTCATGGCGAAGAAGATTTAATGATATTGTTTCGCAGCTCACTGTTGAAATCGATGCATTAAAGAGCGAATAATAATATTGAGGATGGTGAACACGAAGAATTGTCGAAGTAAATGATGCTAAGAAAAATCCTAGAAACAAGATTGTCCTTATGAATATCTGCATCTGTATATTTAACATGTGCTCAGCGATCATTTTAATGTAACAGATGGGAGAAGTAGTAGCACTAAATTTCGAATTTTCTTGTATTTTTTGAAAAACTTTCTTAGATATTTTTCTAGTATGCTTTCAAAGTTATTTTCACTATGAAAAAATGATTATTTGTCGTCAGAGGTAGTGATGAACATGGAACGAGAAAGAAATATTTTAATAAAAATCTACAATACCATAAAAAAGAAATAGAATCCAAAAGAACGTTCGACTAAATTGAACCCATTTTCGTTCAATTAATCGATCGATAAGTGGATGCTTGAGTAGATCATATTGATGATAAGTAATAATCATATAGAGAGGATGATTTTGTCGAAGTGTATCTACATGAGAATTAAGTTGAGATGTCTGTTTCATGTTGATTTCTTGTTGTTGTCGAGATTTAAAAACCGATAATAGATTGAATATTTTAGTTTTCTTCTGTTCTACATCGATTGAATGAATGGGAGAATCTAGATAAAAAATATACTGACAGTTGAAAGTTTTTGTTGAGTCGAAATTCTTATTAACACATGATTATATAATTAAATGGTTCGAAATTTATATGTAAACTCTTCTCTAACTGTTAAAATGAATTCTATCGGCTATGCACGTCTTACCTTGTTTCCATTTAAAAATCGAAAATTGATCTTCAAGAAATTCATAATTAAAAATAATCTTGTACGAATTGTCTTCTGAGCCTCCTATTTCAATCATAGATCGTGTAAAAACTTGATCAGCTTCATTTGGCATATAGCGAATAAGTTTTCTTAATGGTGTTGATAGACTTTCATACTTACTACTGCTTGAATTCAATAGGGTTGGTATTTGTGCATTGCGTAATGATTTCGTCCATGTTTTATGATTGAGAAATTCGTGTACAGTTAATTGATGATTATTTAAAATAGCAACTTCTAAACTGTTATAACCATCAGAATTCACAAGGCGTACATCAGCATTATAATTAAGTAATAAACGAACTATTTTCCAATGACCATATTGACTAGCTCGATGAAGTGGCGTATTTTGTTTTCCATCGAATTGATTGATTGGCGCTTGGTGATCAAGAAGAATTTCTACACAATGGTAACGATTATGAGCAGCTGCTTCGTGTAGTGGAGTCGAACTATTCATGTCACATGACCAAACATTAGCACCTTGATCGATAAGTAGTTGTACGATTTTGTGATGACCTTTAAGAGTAAAATAATATTTTTCTAAAACTTTTGAAGTTAGCATTACCTTCGGCTGCAGCAAGATGTAAACTTGTTTTAAATTCATCGTCATAATCTTCACAAAGTGTAATTTTATCTTGTTCATATTCGTCGGTTTGATTTTCATCGCGAATTATACAGAAGAAAAATTGAAGCATAGCAATATTACCTATTTTAGCTGTTTCGTGTATTGGTGTTCGTTTGTCAATATTCTTTTTAAGAATTAATGATAAATATTCGTTAATAAATGAATTTCTATTATTGTGTGACTGTTGGGTTCGTAGTAAAATCTGTTTTAAAGTATCAAGCAATAGGTCACATGTTTGAAATGAACCATTTTTCGCTGCTAAAAACGAATTTCGATACTTAGCTTAATTACAATGAAAAATCTTGCATTGTCAAAAAACGATTCATCAATCGAGAAACTTCCATGTTCAACGTTGAAGCAATTATTAAATAACAGGGTTTCTGCGAAACTTTCAACTTTTGCGGCGCGACTGTAAAATAGGCTCTAAGTGAAGATTCGAATATTGAGGGAAGGGGGAGGATTACATCTTTTGCCGGGGCACTCCTGGTGAGTAATTTAATATTTATTTACCTATCGATGATAGAAATTGTCTCGAGTTAGAAAACTAAAGTTACGGAAAATCGGCTAACATCAATCGAACAGCATTATTTTGCAAATAGGACTAACATGAGAACTACTATTTTTAATATTTCTATTTATTGAACGTAAGATACCTGCATGAAGTATAGTATTTCCATGTCGATCGCCTCGAATAAACATGGTACAACTACGAACATCTTCTTGAATCCATTTAAGACAATGATGCAAAGCATTTTCACAATGTTGTTCAATACAAATATGTACTTGAAGGAATAAAACTATATCTCAATTTGAATATAAAATATCATTGGAATGATACTCACAAATATTTTTACCATGATTATCAATTGCTGTAATATTTGCATGATTAAGTAAAAGAATTCTAATACAATCAAAATGATCAAAATAGCTCGCTGTTAATAATGGTGTATATCCTTGATAATCTCGAACTTCTAAATCGAAGTTTTCATTTTGATAATTAATCAGAATCTGTAATACGTCCATTCGATTAAATTTACAAGCAATATGTAATGGAGTTTCTGCGTATATATTTGTTGACGTCAATGGAACTTGATATTGAAGTAGCAATTGAACAATATCAACATTACCCGATTTAACTGCCATATGAATCGGCATGTAGTTCCGAATGCTCGCTCCGTAGATAAGTAGAATTCGAACTAGATTAATATTACCATATTCACAAGCGACGCTCAGTGCAGTTTTTCTCTCTTTATTTTCGATTTCAAGATAAGATTGAAGATAGTCTTCTGCACGATGTAATAAAAAATGAGCAGTTGTTGTATTTTGAAGAAAATGAATTTCGTCACTACTATTAAATAGAATCTGTTGAGATAGAGCAATACAATGTAACGGTGTGTTTCCGTTAGCATCTTGTTGGTCGATAATAGCTCGATGTTCAATCAATAAACGAACACAATCAATAGAATTAAATCGAGATGCAAAATGAAGTGGAGTTGCATTATTGCCATCGAAAATCTATGGTGAAATAAATTGTCTGTCAGAAAAAAGCTTCTGTTATACTTTACTAATCCACTTTTAGACTGTGTGTAAAACTGTTCTTACATTAATCGAAGCACCGAGTTCAATCAATTGTTTAGCACTATTATAATTGTTTCTCATAGCAGCATGATGAAGAGGTGTACGACCTAGATAAGAGCGAAAAAAATACAAAAACAATTAAGTATTCGTTCAACAATATTGACCATGATAATCTTTTTTTGATAAATCAGCTTGACAGGAAACTAAATAAGTTATTACATTTTGCTCAATCGAAGGTGGCTAGAAACAAGAATATTTTTTCTATAAAAAAATCTTTCTTAGGTTTTATATTCAATTGACTATTTAGTAAAATTACACTCAGTCGACAGGATACAAACCATTGCAATTAATTTCGTGTGATCATTCAAAATGCTATTATGACTTAATATTTCATAGCGAGCTGCTGTATGCAATGGAGTTTCACCATCACGACCAACAAGATTAACATCTAGAAAAGTCGAATAGAAATTTATTTGAACTCGCCAATATTTTAAATACCAAAGTGAAATCCTTCAATAATTTTCCGCGATAAATTCAAATGATTATATCGAATGGTATAATGTAATATTGAATATTGTTCATGATCAAGTGTTTCAATTTTACTCTTGATAGTTGTCATGGATAAACCATTCTTTTTCATTGTTGTAAGCCAATGATCAAAATATTGTTCATCACCATCAATGGCTGCCTATAAAAGAATTTAACAATACAGAAACATCAAAGAATTTTTCAGCAAGTTAATACCTCATACATTGATAGTAATTGCTTATTATCGATAAAGTTCATCGTCTCGTTTTACTCCTAGTATTCAACAATGAATCATCATATTCTTTCAAATCGATCCGTCTTTCTAGCAATCAGAACACCTGTATTCATAAGGTGCTAGCTTTTATAACTGAATATCCTGTAATACACACTCAAATATCTTTAATCGATGTCATTTTTTTTCTATAGATTAGCTTCTGTATTCAATAAACATCTATGAAGAAAGTAAATATTCTTATTTATTTTTCAATTATATTTTGAATGTTTGTTCATTCTACTTATTCGACTGACAGTTCTGATAAAAGTCATATATTGGAACATGAGTATTTTAGTTAGTAGAGTTCGATCAAATTAAATGATTCAAATTCATCAGTTAGATTATGACCTTTTCAAAAATTCACACGCGTAAGAATATTTTATTAATTGAAAGTAAGTGATACAGTTAATGAATGATCGCTTTTAAGAAATTAATATTTCATAGAATTCCTAATGTTAGGCTTTATCAGCGTAAGCAATAAAATAATGAAATGTAAAATCAAAATCACATTCCATAACTTTGGCCATGCGTTCATGTGCTTGGTAAGTTTTCATTTCGGATTTAGGCATATTAAAAGCTTCCTAAAATTTAGAAAAAACAGAAAACATTCAATTCGATACGAATAAAAATTAATTTTTAGTTTACTTCAACTTGAGGATTTTGTAAATTTCCTGCTTTGAAAATCTCGATCATTCGTTCGTATGTAAAACCTATTAGAATTAAATGAAATAATTAGAAAGACTTCTATCAAAACAATTACCATGCTTATGAGCAACTATATGTTCATGTTCATGTTTATGCTCATGTACTTTTTCAAAGAATGTTTCAATATTTCCAGCATCAGCAAAGTCAATGACTATTAAACGTCCGTTTGGTTTAAGACGTTGAGCAAATGCTTTAGTAATCTGTATTGGATCTTCGAAATGATGATACGATTGTACGCAACTAGAATATGGGAATTGAAGAAAATAATTCTTATTTTCAATTAACCTACATAATCACATCGAAAAGTGCTCCGTCAAGATCAGATTCATCACCTTTGAGAGCACCAATTTCGACACAATGTATTTTTTCTGTCGATAGGCCTTGTTCTGTCACCTATCACAAAAAGCAAACCGAGTCTAGAAATAAATTCGATTAACACTTACAGTACGATTAAAAACTTCTACCATTCCTGGTGCTGAATCGGCGCCAACAATGCGTTTGACATTTGGTAAAAGTTCGAATGCAATAAGACCAGGCCCGCAAGCAAAATCGAGTAGCTCGGTTTTGTTTGAATCGAATGGATATTTTTTAAGAATATGCGCTGCACATCGTTTTGCTATTTCAATAGACAATTCAGTACGATAATTACTGGCTTGCTCGGAAAAATGATCTGCATTGGCTTTTGCATAATCGTGATGATGATGATGATGTGTGTGTTCGTGAGCCATCTTTTATGAAAGAAGAAAATAGGAGCGTGAATACGTGTGGTTGAATGTGTGTAGATGAAAGAAGAAGAACAGAATACATTTTCTTTTTCGGTCACATGGCTTGTCGAAACAAACAACGATAGTAGACTTCTTTCCTTTTGTGAAAAGAAAGTATTCAGAATAAGTGTGCACTGAGTTCGATGTACCCATATATTGCTTTGAAATTTGACAGAGAATACTTTTAGTACGTAGATCTTGTCACCTGCGAGTTTGCCTACACAGTAAGACTTTCGATGAAAATTGGTCAATTAATCATTGAAAACTATTTTGATTTAAATTACTAACGAAACCAATGAAAATCTATAGACATTCATTCACACGTGATACATCTCTCTCACGTAAATGCAATCTTATTTATTAAATGTGTATCTGTAGGGAAAAAGTTGTATTATCGATTGGTCAACAATTTTCTAGACACTGTAACTCAATGAATGATATTAATAATGTGTTCATTTATTTATCTGTTAGATAAATCCTCGAAGATAGTGATAACACTATTCTCCTGGTTTTTTCCTCTTGTCAAAACTTTTGCCAACAATAAAAAACAATATATTTATTTTATAATTTCGGTGCACAGTCCCATAGAGACTAACACCAGCTGCAATTAACAAAAATAAATAATGATTCATATTGTACATAACTGATTCTATTTATTATCTTGATGTAAGAAGAGTATTATTAGTAATATAAAACATGTAACTTTGATCGTTCCGAATCAATACAAATTTCAGCCTACATTTTAAATCAACTTTAATTTATGTCAAATAAATCATTTTACAGGGCTTGCTTAAATCTCCATTGCATTTTTTTAGCATAAATTTTCGTTTGTCATCGCCTTTAAACTAACTGTATCGTCTACACTATTTTCTTAAAAACGCTAAGAAGTGATCAAAACACGATAATACAAAGTCAATAAAAGAAAAAGCTCTCAAAATTAAGCATGACATCAAAATAACATAGCGACAACAATACATACGAAAACAAAAGAGTGCTATTCATAATCAAATGAATTTCTAGACGATTTTTTCCTTATCGCTATAGAGTTATAATTCAATGCACAACCGCGCATGAAAACCAGCTATCTATCACAAAAGTAAATTCGTGATTTTCCCTCCAACTTCCCAACACCGTAGAAACCCAATAAAATCTACGCACATATCTCTCTTTGTGTGATTCTATTTTAGCAATTCTTGTCTATTAGAGAAATTTACATATTCACTATCATAATGAACTTTCGACATAGGTCCCAAATCACCATAGTATATAATATTTCATTCATCTTATTAATCACCATAATCATATTTCAAAGCCTGCAACTCCTATTGCAGTTGTATCGAATAAACAAATAAATATACCCAACAAAAAAACGCCTAGGGGAGTAGGCGTAGATTTTTATTCTTATTTATTTACGTGAAAACTTTAAGTGCAACTATATAACCGGAAGCCAACACAATGAACGCAATCCATCCTATCACTCCTCCCGTAGTGATTATAATATTTAATATTAATGCCATAGTACTCATAGTTCGAGCTCCATTTAAATTATTGGCACTTTTTTCATTTCGACAAACAATCGAACAAACCAATGGTATAATACCGAAAAATCCCCAGCCAAAAAATAAGTTCACAATTGACCAAGGCAGATAATCGCTGACAGCCGATGCATCGAGATTAATTGGTAATGTTTCATGAAAAGCAACAGGAGAATACGGTGGTGGCAGGTCTTTCTCGAGAGACATTTTTCAAAAAGATTTTTCTTTTTCTCTTTTATACTTAAGATTGTAACATGCAATAGCTATGCTGTTTTCTATTGATTACACGATGAGAAAATTAGCATATGTTTCCTATTTGAAAATATTTAATCGATTCCGTTTTGTATGAAGCAGATTTATTGATAAAATAGAGACGAAAAAACAAACCGATGATTAACTATTTATTTAACTTTCAATGGATATCTAGTCAATCGATTTTGAAGATCTTTATTTTTTGCAAAATCTTGCCGATATTGTCGCACAGGATAACTTGTTCGAACTTGACCTAACTGCTTTTTAAGTCGTTCTAATTCAGTTTCATGTTGAGCTTTTTCACGTTGTCGTTTCGAAATATTCAAACTTAATTAAGATAAAAATATTAATTAGTCAAAAATAAAGACAATAAACTGTACATTTACCTATGAAGTACATAATGGTTGTGAGTATCAACTTGCGATTCAGTTTTTGTCATTCTCATACGGAGACGTTCATTTTCTTGTTTGATCATTGCTAATCCATGTTCTCTAGTCTATTAAAGATAGAAAACTCCGATGATACTAGTCGCTTAACTAACCTGTTTTTGTCTAACACTTGGTGAAAATTTAAATTGTTCCGAAGATTCTGATAGATTCAATACACTCCGTGCGTTTTTTACCTTAAGAGAATATTTATTTGAATATAGTACTCAACACTATACGGCCACGAAGGCTTACATGACTTTGATGATCTGCTTGTTCTTTGAGAAAAATTTTATGCCCAAGATACCTATTAGCTACAGGCAAAACATTTGGATAGGAGCGGTACATGGTTTTAGTCAATGGCGTAAAAATTGTTATTGAAATAAAATTTATAAAAATCTTCCAGAAGGAAAGAGAAAGAGAATGAATTAGTAGAAGAAAAAACACTACAACTATTCTTAGAAGGTGATGTTAAAAGACAACATTGAAATCAATAAATAACATTGGTTTAATCAGAAATTTAAGGCAGAGCAGTACCGCGTGTGTTTACTTGATTTAATTTAAATAGAAACACATCATATAGTAAATATGCTAGCACTTAAAAACAATGAGAGAAATGTTTTCGATGAGATTTTTTCTTATTATGAAATAATTTCATCAATGTTTATATGATGAAGACTTATTGATCATAAGTTACTTTGGATACGAATTACATAGATAGTGGGTTTTCAGTAATTAGACAGAACGAGTAAAATTTCGTCTGTACAATAAAAAGAAATAATATAGCTAAAGTATTATTTTGATGTATACTGTTTTAACAGGTAATAACAAAAGAAAAATACAATTATTTAAGACAATGAAAAATAATACACCCTGTGTAATTTGATGCTTTTTCAAACATTCTGAAAATATACTTGAAAACATTTTCAACAAGACAATGCTGTATTTGAACTGTCCATCGAACGTTTACGACACTATCTATGGATAAGCCGCTTGTAAAAAAACACCTTTTCTGTTCTGATGATGGCTTTAGCAAATGTCATATTCTATTTGTAGTGAAACTTATTCCTGAAAACTTCTATCAGTACGATGCTACTTAGCGAATAGTTAGATATTCCTGGAACTCGTTGTACAGGATGAAAGTACTGCATCTCTGCAAAGTGAGAAATGGAATCGAACTAAATGATACGATATTAAGGAACAAAACTATATTCACAAAATAGAAGATAATTCAAAGAGAACTTTCCTACTAGAGCTCCTCGGAACGCGATGGGGCAGGATGAGACGATAAAATTGCAAATATGACAGGACGGAATGGAATCCAATCAATTACCTTATCTGTCCCGCCAAGTTCATACAAGCGGAGAGAGCAAATAGGATAGGTGAATCACGGCGAATCATAGGATCTAGTAGGATCCTCCAAGTGCCATCTTTCGGCATTAATTGCAAATTATTGCAAACCTAATTAACTTTTGATGGATGAAATTAGACTGAAGTTTACTCAGCTAAAGTAAATTCTGATAGTCCTCCTTAGATTCTAATAAATCTATTTTACAATTTATTAGCGTTCATTGGTGTCCATCAGAGTCCTTCAGTATCCAACAGGACCCATCAGGATCCGCATTACTGTTTTTCATTAGAAATCACTGCACATTGCTAAAATACAGTTGAGATGAATGTATTTCAGTGAGAGTTAATATATCTCAGTTGATTTATGAAGATTCTAGTAATTACTGATGAATTTTGGTACTACCGAGCGAATCAACTCTAGGATTCAACCGAATCCATGGGATTCACTAGGGTTCAAAATCCATCCCACGCCTCTTCATAGCTAGCTTTACTATAATGGAGCATAGAGCTTAGCTTAATCGAACAAATCTTAATGATGTATTTTTCTTAGATCAATCACTCGAGAAGGAGTACTTTCGCTTGTGCTTTTTATTGTACTTTTCTTTATTTTTTTAACAGCGACTTTCTTATATCAATACTATTGTGGTGGAAATTTTTTCCATTTAAACGCTATCGTGCAATATTTAAATAATAAAACGCGTGAGTTTCATTAAGCAAGAAACTATCAATTAGCTAGTATGCTTCAATTACAATTTTAGATAAAAAGAAAGGATTGTGTTTATACATTAAAATACTATGGGACGAGAGTGGGCGGGACAGGACAAGGCAGTGTGGGACGCAGGATGGGATGGGACTATACTTTTTGGTCGTCCCGCGAAGCTCTGATTGACACTTTGCTTGAACACAAATAGTTTCTTTCATGACTTCCTTTTACCATATTTCACAGAAATATTTTGTCTTTTTACAGAAACTTGAACAGTGTAAGACTAAAAATATTTTTGTAGGTGGGCAACTGGATACTTCAAACTACGTAGCTCATATTTTCTAATCTCTTCCTAGTTTAAATATTGATTATGTAGAGAAAAATATGTATAAATATAAAATGTCTTCATTATAAATCAATTTTCAACATAATATTTTTAAAGTATTCGTTTATGAAAAACTAATAAATAAAAAGAAAATTTTAATCAATTCTACTTAATTTCAAATATTATAGAATTTACTAGATTATATAAATATCCAGAGAAATCTATCGGATTACATTAGAATATAAAAGGATCTGCTATGATCCAGAGTATTATAAGGAAGCGAACGAAACTCATTAACTTCTGATGATTGATGTATGAAAAAACATGAAATATTAATTTATAATGACTACCCAGGTCGAACATACACGGTCGTATACGACGGTAAATCGCCGTATTTGGCCGTATTACATGGCTCCGTATTACGATCGTAAATCTCCGTGCCGTATACGGCGAAATACGGCGCTTTACGGTCGTTTTTGATCGTATTTCACCGTATTACGACACGGAGATTTACGATCGTAATACGGAGCCATGTAATACGGCCAAATACGGCGATTTACCGTCGTATACGGCCCGTATTTCACCGTATACGGACGTCGTAAAGCTCGTCCTGGGTAGAGACATAGAATCAACATATTCTCAAAGAAGAAGTGAATCATGAACTCTGACAGAATTCAATCAATTAAGAATGATTCTATGTAATTCTGATGAAATTTCTATTGTATTCGTTGGTGATTAATTAGATTCTAATATATTAAATCTACCATTTTGTTCTTGAGAAAATCAGTAGAATTTACGTGATAACCATAAAAAATTAAACTTTGAATAAACTACCATAATGGGAGCAAAAAAAAAGGAAAAATTAAGACGATTGTACGACGTCTAAAAATCATATTGTGTTATTTAAATTGTTCAGATATACTATTTGATATAATGGCAAAACAAATACAATCATTAACAGTTATGAACGTAAAAAGTTGAACAAGCTGAACGCGTTGAGATGGCAACATCATTCAAAAAGAAAAGCAATTCAACTGTTGAAGTAAGAATTATTCGTTATTCTATATTGTCTCAATGTAATTTTCTTTTTTTTTAGGTTTTATCTGAATTAGTCGAGGATCCATCAGCAAATGAAAACGACACAGCTAAATATATTATAAACGTATTTATATTAATTTTGAAAACAAAAATTGGATTAGTAAGTTTTAATTGTTTAGTTTCTTCTACTTTAATTATTTGTTTTTCGTTTCAGATGTCATTGAAGATATTAATAACTATCAACAAATTACAAAGTCCAAGAAACTTGAATTATTAAAAATGTAAGTGTATTTGAATGCTGTTATGTAAATAATATTCCTTTTTTTTTAGTAAAAGTGAACTTCAACAATGTTGCCACAAATCTCGAATGATATTGATGGAATTAACAAATAATCATGGTAAGTGTTGAAATATTTTTGATTATTATATTTAATATTTTATTTATAGATACCGACGATGATGATGAACATGCACAATTTTTTTTTCTATAAGTCCAAAGAATGTTGATGATTTTATTATTGGTAAATTTTCAAGCAAATCAAACAAAAAAATGTCATTAATTCAAATGAAATCATATGTTAATTGATGGTTTATCAAGGTGAATATGGTATTATTATTTAGATGTTTCTTCTTTGCACTTGTGTAGCTAATTTACATCAATTGTTTCATTAGATTTGAACATTTGCTTTTGTTGATTACATTGATGTATTATATTATTTGTATTGTGCCTTGGTCTTTATGTAATAGTGAGATTTTTCTCAGAAAATTATTCATATGAAATATAATATATTCAAGGTATTATTTATTTTTAGTCTGATCTTTACAACAAAATAATGATCAATGACTGAAAAATCTAATGAATAGATAATTATATTGTGTCTTGCAAACAGATGAAGAGAACGGGACTCGATATAATGCTTTATAACTGAAAACTCTTTCGAGCAATTATGGAAAATGTATTTTGTTTTTTAGTTACTAATTATTTTAAAATCGAAATACGTGAGCAAATAGATCATTCGAAACTTTATTCATCACATCCTGTAAAAAAATAAACTTCATTTATTCGAACTAATAAAATACCTTTACAGATTTACGTTGTGCAAGTTCATCGAGGGATAACTATAGAGATGAACCATTTCCCATGTCGTATAGAACGCCCAGGTTGATCAAAACGGACTCGTTTACAGACTGTTTATCAACGGTAAACGATGTCAAAACGGTATATTTACGGCAGTAAATAGGCCGTATTTGCCCGTAATACTTGGCACAGTAATACGGCACCGTAAACGGGACTGAATTTGCGTGGTTTACGACTGTTTGTGCTCTGTACTCTCATGATCATACGATCCGTATTACTGCGCCAGATATTATGGCAAACTTTCGCCCGGAACATAGTTGTAAAGTAACCGTAAACGACAGTATACGGACCGTACTGTTAGACCTGGAGATGGTCAGCGACGAAGTACCGGAAAACGATGTGATACGGCGAAAAACGGTGGCCTTTTAGGTAACGATTTCCGTGTTGATGGAAACGACTACCTTCTAAGGCGATCGTTTTTTACCGTTTTACATCTCATTTATTTGGAGATATAAATATGAATAAAATATATAGATACTTAGACACTATCGTTCAACTTACTTTATTTTATTTTATTTTCATTTCTTTTTTAGATTATTGTATTTTAGATTTTTATTTATTTATTTTATATTGTTGTATTTTACTTCTTTTTTTTACGTAGGATACCTTGGAGAGGGATTCGAGTATTTCTTGTAAGGATTCGTTAATACATGGGGCCAAAAACCAAAAGAAGTGGACCAAGATAGAACTCGACGAGCTCTATCGACTGGTATCATTTTCACCTCTTGGTCTCACGGATTAGCGAATCCTTACATGTTTTACGAAAAGACTACGAATTTTTTGCCTTTTTTTGCAGTTTTTCAGGTTTCTCTCCAGGTAGAAAAGGTGCTGAAGAAAAAGTAAATAGTGCATTCGATAGAGCTCGTCGAGTTCTATCTTCGTCCACCTCTTTTGTGTTATTGGTCCCACGTATTAACGAATCCTCACAAGAAATACTCAAATCCCGCTCCAAGATATCCGACGTTGCATGAGAAAATTCAGCGTGGTATTACAACAACACTCAGCGTGAAACGAATAGAAATGGAGGAACGCATTGTGAAAAGTATGCATTTTCTGTAAAAAAAAGTATCGAACTTTTATATAAAGTTGCGGTATTTAAAGTTTGGTAGGGTACATTTGTCACACTCATATATATATATACGTATTTTCGAAAAATTCCTATCTATTCACATTTAAAGGTGAGGGATGTCATAATATCCATATCTTGGGTATCGAGATGAATACCCAGATAGGATACCAAGTTGGATGGATATCTATGTATCCACAGAGCTGAGGAATTTGAGTGCATTGGGTGTACGAGTACATTGTTGCATTCGTAAAGCAATTTGATCTTCGATGCATTTCATACAGCTAATCCTCTCAATACAAAAATTTCAAAAATATTCCAATGAATTAGCTAAGTTTACATTCCACTTCGAAAAATCCATTCAATACCAACTCGAGACTAATTCTCCTCAATTTCCCAATATTAAAATAAAACCAAATGCACTCAAATTCCTCAGCTCTGAGGATACATACTTTAAAAAAAATTAAAGTTAAAGTGCTACTCTTAGCGTCTAGGCTGTCATTTCTGACGCATAAAGGTAGAGATCAAAAAAGCTCTTGAATAGTTCTTGAGGGTGTGGGTGTGGATGCACTGAATTCCGTGTAATTCCGGAATTGAATCGGAAGGGATAAACGGAATTCCGGGAATTAGATGGAATTGGTCGGCAGTGATTCTGGGAATTCCGGGATTGTGTTGGAAGTGATAAACGGAATTCTGGGAATTACATGGAATTGGTTCCGGAATGTTCAACATCGCGGAATAGGATGTATTCTCAAATGTACTCTTCGAAATGAGAGGTATTGCATACATTTCTTTTTTTTTCTTCTTCCTACGACGGAAGTAAAGGGCCATTTTTTTTCTTTCTAACCATGATTCATACTTGTAAATAATAACTTATTGGCAGGCAAGTGAGTAATTTATGAGATCAAGTCGGAATATGTGCAAGAAAAAGAACACATTATAACGGCAATATGTCGACGAATGATGCCGGTCCTTCTTTTAGCACTCTACCAGTTGAACTACTCTATCAAATTTTTGATTATCTCGATGCACCAACGATTTTTCTGTCCGTCCGAAGTACATGCAGCCGACTGAAAGCAATCGTTAACACATACGATCGATTTAATTTAAATCTAAGTTCGATCTCAAAGCCAGACTTTCACATCATCTGTAGTAGTATTCATCCCTCAAATATAATCTTACTTACACTATCCGATGACAGCCATACACCAGATCAAATTGAATTGTTCTTGTCGTTGTTTTGTATTCGACAGTTCAATCAACTTCGTTCGTTAACGCTTTGTGCAATCGAAGAAGATCACCTCAATAATTTTCTACAACATATCAATACTATTTCATTAATTGCACTGTCGTTTAACGTCACAAAGTATAGTCATCGCAAAACAAAGAGAACAGCAGCTCTTATATCGTCAGTTCTAATGCAACTAAGTCTTCGAAAACTTCATTTAGGCATTGAATACAATCGAATAAGAACAGTCAATTGGCCGGTGCAATGCACAGTTCAATATCTTAGAATGGTCAAATCAATAGAATTCAATGAATTCTGCTCTATTCTTCATCAATTATCTCACTTGCGGACACTCGTACTGGGTAATGTTATATCTATCGAACTTTCTAGTTTAACGCCTTGCCGACAAATAATCTCATTGACTTTCGAAGATTACTCTATGGAAATGTATCAACTCGCATTAATATTGTCATTAACACCTTCACTTATTCATCTAAAGCTGATTGGTAACAACAATTCCTTTCAAGGAAATCAATGCGAACAGCTTATTCAGGAAAATCTACCTCTTTTGAACAAATTCGAATTTTTTCTCTGGCAACAAAATCTTACTTCGAGAAATCGAGATATTATTGAAGAAATAATTGAACAGTTTAGAACACCTTTCTGGCTGGAATACAAACGTTGGTTTATTACTTGTGAGTATAGTGTTGAAAACTCAAGTGAAATTCGACTATATTCAATACCAGTCTGCTGCTCGTATTTCAACTACGAACCCGAAGCGATAAAAGTATCCTGTTCAAACTTACCACTAATAGTTAGCGATGGTATATCAACGATGGATAATGTAAAAAACGTTTTTGTAAATACCCGAAAAGCTACGACTGCTGCAAGCAAGTTACAGGTAGGATAGTAAATATCTTTCAAATCGCTTGACTATTATTTGAAAATATGATGGAAATGACATAAACAAGAAAAAAAACTCGGAAGGATTTGACGACAGAGTAGGCAAGTTTTATACTGATCAGTATTGAGTGTCACGTTCGCTGGCAAATTAGAATCAATTGATTCTGCGTGCAATACATTTAAGAGTTATTTCCAATAAAACAATATGGTTCAACGAGAGAAGCCATGCCATTCGAGTTAAGTCAGAATGGATAAGTTACATTATGTTCCAACTGGAACACAACATAATCCACGCAATATATGAATTCGGTAGAACGATAAGACGACGAAATAATATATATTCGAATTGCTTTTACGGTTTCAGCACACACTATTCATAAATAAATGAAATTTATGGATGTTGCCGTTGATTATTCCATGCAGAGTTGGTGAAAGGATGTGCTGAAGCTTCCTTAATAGCGTTTTTGATATATTTTCGTTCTGTTAAGTTCGAATCACTCTGATTCATCAGCTTCGTAGCGATTGATCTAAATGAGACGATTGACCTGAAAATTATTACTCACACCTACGGACATATAATTAAAAGAATAGAATATTGTTACGGTATGATTCTATTTGCAAAACTGTTTATTTAAGTAAAACACAATGTCAATATTTTTATATTTGTACTTTTTCTGTAGATTGAACAACTGAAATATCATTTGTTTCACAAGACGACTCAACTTGCACTAACGGTAGAGAAGCATTGGCCGCTTAATACGGTTCAGCTTTTGTCGAGCCTTATCGATCTTTCACAACTTGTTTACCTCAAAATAGACAGTTCCGAAATTCGGTTCAATTCAGACATGATGACTGGTATCGCTTCTCTATTGAAACAAACATGCAATATTTCTTCACTCGAAATACAATTTAGTTTTTCTCAACAAAATTCTGCGATAACGGCTGAAAGCATCTATTCTATTATACCTACTCATGTAAAACATTTACGGGTAACAATATATAATACTCATCAATTGAAAACAATTATTGAACTATTGAAATTCAACAATCACTTGTCAAGTGTCCATTTTCATGTCATACAGAGACAGATGTTTGACAAGATCATTCCTTGGCTTGTACAGAATACAAATTCCATGTATCGAGAAAATAGAAATTCTCTAGAGGTGTGGCTCAGTAAAAGTATAATTCAGTTAAATCAAATTACATTTAGCCAAAAATGAAAGTATGAACAAGAATGATGACAATTATTCAACGCCCAGTGCACTAAATTCATAATAACGCAATGTACTTCAGTAGCTCTATCGCTTACATATTTATCGCGTTTAAATCAATTTAAAAACAGATCAACCTATGTCTTAACGAAAAGACAAATCAATCTGCTAGTCTCAACTCTTGAGGGTGTGGGTGTAGGTATGAACAGCTATCATAATCTAGATTTCACTGCAGCAACGCAGATCATCAGATGGCAAATAATCTAAATGATTTTCAAGACAAAAATCACAAGATCAATTTATTCCCTTTTCTGTAAGAAAGGGTTATATGCTCACTAAATATTCTTAATTCTTAAAAGTTTGTTTGACAAACCAATCAGATTTCAGTATCTACGAAACCAATCGAAATTTAGCACTAGGCCATCGAAAAAGTTTGGCCCAAGGTAATTGGGGTTGGGGAATTTGAATCTGTGATCAGCTTTTTCAAATTTTGAGATTGGAGTTTTTCAGGACTCTGAAATAGTTTTTTTACAAAAAAATTTAATTTTTAATTTTTATAAAGTTTGACCAAAGGTAATCGGGTCGGGGAATCTGTCGGTAGCATAGTTCTGGGTGTTGTTATCAGAGTGTGGGTGTTGGTATTGATAATTCATCTACCCGTAGCGATACCCACACACCAGCACACCCTCAAGATAGTTCTATCGACTGGAGTCATTTTCACGTCTTGCTTCGACCGATTAGCGAATCCTTACATGCTTTACAAAAGAAACCCAGCTCTTGGGCTTGATTAGCAATTTTTGGGGAGGTTCTTGGCATGTAAATGAGCTGAAAATGATACCAGTCAATAGAGCTCGTCGAGTTCTATCTTGGTCCACCTCTTTTGCTTTTTGGTTCCACGTATTAACGAATCCTTACACGAAATACTCGAATCTCGCTCCGAGATATACTACGTTAATTTCTTTTATTATTTATTTCATTATATTTCTTTTAGCTTATTTCTTTTAGTTTTTGGATTCTTTCAGTGTTTTTTTATTCTTTTCCAATGGCTTTTTGTTTTATTTCATGTTATTTTGTGTGTAGACTTTTTTTGAAAATAAATATATAATTATAATATTAAATTAAATGTTTAAAAAGTATAAATGATCAGCGTAACTCTCATGCAAAATGATGAAAAACGGCGTGATCACGTCAGAATAGAGGAAAATATAAGGTGCTTTTATTACTTGCCCATTTTCGTCGGAAACGGTCCGGGGAAAAACGGCCCGTAATCCAAGCTGACGGAAACCTGCTAAAAACGGCGGTCGTTTGTCATCGTTTAGGGCATTATTTGCGCCGTTTCTTAACCGTTTCATGCACTTTAATACCATCATTCAGACGGTCTGAATGATGGACCTGGGTTACATTAGTGCTGTGTTAAATATTGAAAAATTATTTAACCTTTAGTATTAATCGCAACTTGTTGAAAGGTACCATCGGATTTGTTAATATTAATGATTAACGAGCCACCTAACCATTTATAATACGATTAGGCGTTTTTCCCATTAACATTTAGTTTATATGCGTCAACCATCTTTTGGAACTTAGAAGATATACTACATTCTGTACCGAAAATAATGCGTAACATTGCTTAATTTTTATGAATGAAAGATCCCTTGAAATGTTCTCATTTTCAAAATGTTTTAACAAAACATACTGTTTTCTTTAATATTGATACAATAATCAAATTTTAATGATATGAAACGTGAAGATTTATTTGAAACCATTGAGAAAAATACAGAAGTCATCTTCTGACAAATATTCATGTACTAGGGGCAAGTAAATTACGAATAACTGGATCATTCTTACATCTAAATAATAAGAAAGAATATTGTTCATACTAAAAAACTAGATTTTCCTAAACACATACCCATTAATAAATTCTTCTTTACTCAATTTCTTATCGCCACTAACATCGAGTTTAGCGATTATTTCTTCTGCACGTTTTTTCGGATGTTGATCACCTTTTCGATTCTTAATACCAGCACGATCATACTAAAAAGAAGACGAAAAAAAGTAAATATCAACGCGACAACTAATCAAATTGATAAACTCTCACAATGGTCGATATCATATTAGTCAGTTCATTTCGATCGATAAGTTCATCTTCTGATTCATCCCACCTGTTTAATAAAGAAAATATAAAAATCAACTAGAAATAAGCTTCCTGTCTAATTACATATCGAATACAAATGAAAGACGTGATTCTAAATCGTTAAGATGATCAGTCATAGCTATAACGATTAAAAATTCATTGAACTCAACTCGACCATCTTTGTTGACGTCGATCATATCAAAAATATCTCTAAATATGGTAGCAAAGAAAAAGTTCAAATAAAAAAACAAAATCAATAGATATGAATATACTCGAGTGATTTAGCAGTGTGATCTCGTGGATACAATTTTTTGTAATATTCAACAAATTCTTTTTTGTCTAATCGACCCGATGGGCAATGATGAAGAAAATTCTACAATAATAATAAAAAGTAACATACAGAAAAATACTATTCAAGTGAATACATACTGCATGCCAATGCTGGATTTCTTTAGTTAAAAATGAACATTAAAAGTATTAAATATGCAAACCAGTAAATAAAACTACCTTCTTCGCTAATTTGTGAAGCCTTTAGGAGTACATCAATTTCTTAAATATCCTAGAAAAATGATCATAGATGAGCTTAAACAACGAAAACTTACCTTTTGCAGTTAATTCCATAGACACACGGCCTTTCTTCTTTTTCGACATTTACTGATTACAAAAAAATCGATGTTAAAATTGGTTATTTTAGTTATTGTAAAAGGGTAAAATTTGTTATTTATTTTTATTTTCACGCCGACTCAAACGTATTAATTACTTTTTACAAAACCAATAGCAAAAATTGTATCTAGAACTTTGGCAGAAATTGCTCATATTTTGGTATTGTAAGGAAAATACAAAGTAAATGGCATGCGACTGAGAAAAAAGTTGGAGTATGATTTATTTTTTCAAGGCTATTTCTTTGCTTTCCTATAGTCACGTTAAAATTGCTCGCTGTTCTTTTCTTCTCAAGCAAAACAATTCCATTTAGATTTCATAAAAAGCAAGTGGCGACAAACAAAATAAAGATTACATAATGAAAAATCACTAGTCCATCGAATTAGAATGATATTTTGATTATTATTCATTCACTCCCTCGAAAAACAGATAAGAAACAGAAAAAAACAATACTACACATTGTTGTGATTTTCTGGGGCGCGTAAAAACATAACAACATTATTTCAAGCGCAGCTTGCGATCAAAAAAACATGAATCAATCAATTAATTGATTTCGAAATATTCTAACAAATTTTATAATGCAAGCGAAACAAATCAATTTCAATTCATCTAACTTATTAAGTCATATTTTATATTTGAGTTAACCAATTTCGACTGTGATTATCTTCAAATGATGGTTCCGTGAGGAAAAACAGAATGCATTTCATTAATCGAAATATACAGTTTACTAATATTGTTTGAGTAATTTATTTGTGTGCCGAAAAGAATGTTCGTGTGTATAATAGCTACTCCTGAAGTGTAATCAGAAGAAAATAGTTTTGTTTATCAGTTTTTAATATCGTGCATAGAGAGAAGGTTTCTTGACGACAATTGAATGATCCCCCACCAAATGACCCAACTCATAAAGACAAAAAGAAAAACAATGGCAGTTCGTTGAATTGTTACGAAAATTGAAATTATTGATATCATCTTCGATACATGTGAATTTGAATAAAGAGAAACAAGCAAAATCCGTGGCGATAAAACAAATTCCATATTGATTCATTGTCATTCTCATTGCACTTATACTATTAACAGTGTGTACTGACTTTTATTTACAACTCGTTGATATACGAAAAGAAAAATTATTGATTTCATTTTCTATCGTTGCTCGAATTCCGGGAAATGTTTTCAATCTTGATATTCGATTGGCAAAGGTTTATTTATATAGTTTATTTTGTGAATGTACTCTCTGATGCAATAGTAAGTCTATGAACATGCTATGATATTTACATACATAAGTATGCAATCGATTGGATGTCCACTTGGACAATCCTAACTCTGAATAACGCGCTGTTGAATCAGACATTTTTCAATAAATAAAGCGAAAATTGAATAATAATTACACTAGTATTAAACTAGTGAAATCTTATCTCACTACTTCAAGCAACGTTAACGAATAACTTCACTCTCCGTATACCATCATACAACTAATCACTACTGAACAGCAATGACGTTCGCTACGAATATTATTCAAGAGGCATGAAAAGAGAATTATTCAGTTAGTTCCCATGAGTGAGGAACGAAGCGATAAGTCGATGTGAAACTGGATATAGAAAGTCGCCTATGACAAAAGAAAAAGAATGGAAGATATACAATACGTTAAAATCCACGAGATTATATCTCTCCAACAATTGATACGACGAATAGTACTTGATTCAATATTCGTTTCTTTTTTTGTTCTGTTCTGTTCTGTTTCTTGTTCTTCTATTTGCTATTACTATTGTATAATGTCAATGAAATCTATAAAAGTTATCATTCACTGGTTTTTATTCGTAATAAACAAGTGCATGATGATAACCAAGATACGAAATGACGTCGTTGTCTATTTTCTGTTGTTTCTCAGCTTAAGACCTTCGAAAACTTATGCTTCAATGAATTTTACCATCACGACTCTTTGGAATTCAACTCTTATTGGTGGTGATAGATTTGTTCAACTTTCTCTTTCATCAACGCTTGACAAAAATCATCTACTGATCGAAATTCAGGCACCATTTTTTAATGATCCTTCTCCATCGGCGCCAGCTGGTCCATTCGCAAATCTGTGGGATTATGAAGTTGTTGAACTATTTTTCTTGTCATCTTCAACAAATCATTACATTGAACTTGAATTTTCACCACACGGTCATTATCTTGTTCTCCTATTGACTGATCGACGCCAAGTGTTAAAGAATATGCTAAACATAACTGATTATCGAGTTGAACATCAATCACTAGATCAATGGTACGGTCAAGCTAGTGTTCCCCGTGCTCATTTTCCTGCTCACATTAATCTTTTCAATGCGTATGCTATTCATGGTCAAGGTGAAAAACGTATTTATGAAGCACTCTATCCTGCACCAATGGACAGTGTTAAACCTGATTTTCATCGTCTTGAGCTCTTTCAATCATTGGCATTTGAAAACTTATTAGATATCGGTGACAAAGATGGTGATAGCTGGCATAATCAAGCATCGTTTGCAGACTCTAGTTGCTATCTATTATTCATAATTTTGGTGTCGGCTTTTCTATTGTAGAAAACTTGCTTTTAGATTATAAACTTACACAGGTAGATTTCATTTGATACACTTATTGTCGTATATAAAACTTTTATCTGATAATAAAATTCTAATATGATTGAGAATCAGTCAAAATGGTTGAACTCGACTGGATGGGCTAAAACCAAAGAGCTGGCTGAAGAATAATAGCATCAATATTGATAATGACATGCATCAACTGATTTTAATTTATCGAAACACCTACTGTGCGCATACGAGAGTTTTCTTTCAGTATAAGTTCCTATGCAATTGTTTTAACTCGTTGAGGTTCGAAAACAATAAATCGAAATATTGTTTTTTTTGTTGTCTAGGAAAGTGAACCAATATGGTAGAAGCATAGGTAGATCATGTTTGACTCGCCCTGTTGGTCATTCGAAGGAATTTTACGTGTTCTAGATGTCTCGGTTGTTTCATGTTACTCAAATAATGATTGCACACACCTATTCCTGTATTTTTGGCTCGGTTACATTTTCTGAGCTCACGAAAAATATCCGCTATATGAAACGGCAAAATTTGTTATGACGAAGATAGATCAATCCCGTTTTACATATAATTCTCTTCCAAATATCTCTAAAAGTATTCATTTCATGAATGGCTGCCGCTTACATACATCACTATATGTAATAGGATTACATTGAAAATCGAAGTTAAAAAGAATTCACATCGTTAATGAAATTATCACTTGATAAAGATTAATAATAGTGATGAACAACGGTTAATTTTAAGTCAGGATAAGATTGCTTTTTCAACTAATTTCTTAAATCGAGACCAAATCGACCTGCGAGGAGCTTCTTCAAATTTTTCATTCTCGCTAGTACGTGTGTAATCTTGTTCTGCTCCGTTGGCTAAAAGAAATGTACTTTGATCCTGTGGAATAGCTTCTGTTGTATGCTCTTTCTCATGGTTGCTACTTGGTGTGGTAATTGCTTCAGGTTCTTGAATTATATCGTCAATCCAGATGCCATTGCTTGTTCTGCCATCATAAAAATAGTATGTACCTTGGCCATCCTTTCTGCCATCTTTCCAATATCCATCATACCGGTCACCATTTGGCCAGGTGCAACTCCCTTGTCCATTCATCGTGTCGTTAAACCAGTTGCCCATATATTTTCTTCCATCCGCGAAATCCATAATACCATACCCATCTCTTCTATTGTTTTTCCAATGTCCATCGTATCGATCACGATTGGGCCAGGTATAAGTTCCATGCCCATTCATCGTGTTGTTGCACCAATAACCAACGTATTTTCTACCATCCGAAAACTCCATAGTACCATACCCATGCCTTCTTCTATTTTCCCAATCTCCTTCATATCGATCACGGTTTGGCCATGTGTATATTCCATGCCCATTCATCATACCATTGACCCAATTGCCAGTATACTTTCTGCCATCACTAAAATAATGCATACCATAACCGTTCCTTTTGCTGTTTTTCCAATATCCCTCGTAGCGATCTCGATTTGACCATGTGCATATTCCATATCCATCCATCGTACCGTTGATCCAGAGACCTACATATATTCTCCCATCACTTGCATGTAGCGTACCATTACCATATTGCTTTCCATCTTTCCAGTTTCCTTCGTATCGAGTACCACTTGGCCATGTATATACACCTTGTCCATTAATTTCGTCATCCATCCAAGTGCCGATATATTTTTCACCGTTCGCCCGATAGAAGCTACCTTTACCATGACGCTTATTATCTTCCAGAGCTCCTTCATATCGACTTCCATCTGGATAGTAAATTACTTCGACGATACTCGGATCACTATCCTTTGCGTCTTCATCAGCTATAAAAGGGACAGGTTTTAATTGTTTGATGGAACTTTCAGAAAGGTACAGTTAATGTAGAGAAGTTCTCAGTTCATCGCATTTTCCCTTAGTAGAAATTGGTAAAGCTACCAAATTTTTTGTGAATAGTTCCACAAGTCATTTAAAATTTTCGCACGTGGCCAACAAAGTGAATTAAGAAATGAATGATGTAAAGTGCAGTGTTCACAATTTGATAATTTGCGCTTATTTCGGAAGAAATGATTTATTTTGTACCCAGGCTGGCACATCGACTTCAAGAAGTAGGATAAGCCATTCGATTTAGTAACAATCGAAATAAAGCTTACATTGTTTAGTATACGAAGTGCTCAAATGAAGTACTCACATAAATTCAACACTCAACTGTTGAATTTTGATTGCATGTAAACTAATTAGAGCAGCAAAGAGGCACGAAATCAAATAAAAACGATCTTATTTTAGGGCGTAAGAACCAAATTTGTTTTTTGAATGAGTGAAAAATATTTCTATCACTCGAAGTTTCGTTTTAATAAATGTTTAACGAAATAAATAGCCTGTGAGGCAAATGTGCAGTTCAAGGAGTTTTATGAATTTTCCATAATAGGCACGAATCTCTTTTAATCAAAAACAATAACTGTACATACCTTCAGTATCTGTTGAGGTCGCATCGTTTTGATAGAGCGTACGAATTCGTTGTCTATCCTAGAATTCAGAAGCATAAAGATTGCAAATTATTTTCTCAGGCTATGCAAATAATGGTAGCACCATAACGCTTTCGGTGTATCCCTATAATGATTTAATTGTGTCTCTACTGCACGCTATTGTTATTAATCATAATTATTCGGCAAATGAAAATAAGATCATGTCAAATTCATTCGTTATCTAATCATTCGTTGATAATATGATGTGTAAAATTCAATGTAGCACACTACCATTAGTATGCTACTATCAAGATTGACGATTATGACATGAAAACTGTTTTAATTCTCTTTCACTACGCTTTAACATCTACTCAGGATCATTTTTTTGTCCAGACGTGCCATAGTATCGAATCTATCTGATTGTTCGTCGGGTTTAAGTTTTTCTCACACATGTACAACTATCTAACGTGCTTTGCACAATTTCATAGAGATCTCGAAAAACTTTCGATATCAAAGTCATGCAAAAATATTTTGTTAACTACCTTGAAATATATGTAAGTTCTGAATACGTCTTATAATATAAGCAAATAATTGAAGACGAGAGGCCACTCGATTCAAACGAATCTACACCTAACGTGAAAACGGGGCTACCAAATATCTGCGATACTGACCTTCTCGGACAATAATTGTTCGGGCTGAATTATTTGATATGTTGGGTACATTATTGAGTCAGACTCGTCTGAATGTGGAAGACCAAGACTATGTCCAATCTCATGCGTAGCAGTCACACGTATGTTGTAGCCGAAACCATCATATCTTTACATTAAAAACAAAGCACTGCTGTGCACAATAATAAAAGTGTTTACTCACGTGTTTGACCACTTTTTCGCTGAATTGAAGTGAACATTTCCACGGGACTTTGGATCCGATGGATAGAAAGCATGAGCTAGCACTGAAGTAGGCTCATTAAAGGGATATCCATCACTGTGATCACCACTGACAAAAGCCAAATTAAAGTCAGCTCTTTCGTTTTCTTTTGCTTCGTAGAAAGTTAGTCCACTGTAATCAGCCCAGTCAGTAAATACCTGTCGAATCACTTTTTGAGTTGCCACTTCATTAACGTGTGAACTATTTCCTATCAATTTCCACGTCAATGTGCGACTTTTTGGCCTTAAGAAAAAGTATGCTTAATAATAGTAAAAAATGATGAATCTATCGATTGACTCAGTTCATATGAACTTATTATTATTATTGTCAATTTAATCATCACAGTATTGTCATTACTTCTTCTGAATGGAATAAATTGTAAATTTATACGATGAATGCTACAATCTATTGATATCGCCAAGTTTCTAATAGGAATTGATGGCTTAATCGTATGATTATGTTTATGAACACACATTGAATTACTTGGACGTCGATAATCTACTCGTCTACTATATTAAACGTATTTGAAAAGAAGAAATCTTCTGCAGCTATCCATTTCAACTTCTTTTCTTTACAAAAAAAATGCTAATTCAATTGATTCCCCTAAAAAAACTTCGCTAAAATCATAGTACCAATGATTCATGACATCTGATAGAGTTCGGATGAAAGACTCTTTCAAAAACGTGGACACTTGCAATGCAGTTTATTAAGATTGTGTGGTACACGATAAGAATATTTCATATGGATAAACAAAATCCATAAGTGCTATCATTCAGATTATTAAAATAGTTTTCGAGCAGGTCATCGATTCACTAGAATAGATTATTAGTTATTATTTGTAAAACAATTAGGAGAGATTAATTAATCAGTTATGTAAACGTAAAAGCCGATTGTTATTTACCATTTTCATATGCTCTAAGATATCGGTTATTCTCACAACGCTTTATCAAACATTCTAGGGTACATTCATTGATACTATGGTAAAATCAGACAACGTAAAAGTAATCATTACCAGAGGCTACTGCGGTCGGTCATTTCCGCTAGAGAATCGGGTACACCACACCTTGGCGTGTTCATTAACTTCAATGTATGAACATCAAGTTTCTTTGTTACAGGAAGACGATTCTTTTGTTGAAAGCTTTCCAGCATAGCTTCCATACTCAAATGACAGGATAAACTTGCAGAATTATCTGATTTGGAATTTGTAGGATTTTCACATGGATTATAGCCGAAATTAGTAAGAAATTTGAAAGCATCTTTGGCTGTTTTTATTGCAACAGTGTCATCGGGAGTCTCTTCGATTGGATGTATATTCTGGTACTTCAATGAATCTTTGTTAATTGGATTAGGTATTACAAATTCAAGTATGAAAACAAAACGTATTAAAAGCACGTACAATTGCATCGTTATCTATGTAGTTGAAAGGCATTAGTGAAGGCAACTTTAATAGTTTTAGGTGTGAAGACAGCTTCTATCTTTTTTTCTTTCTATCCACTGATGATGATGATGATAATAAAACAAGTAGCAAAGTAATCGAAAAAATAGAGATTGATTACACGATGCAAGCAATGAAAAGAGCACCCTTAAATTAGTACGCGATAAGATTCTCTTTCATTTCATATATACACAACCTTGATTTTGCAACAAATTCGAGTTTTATTGTCTTTGCTTGGAATCGATACATATTGAAATAAGAAAATGCCCCAATAGCCTTACATAGTACTAGCTGTTGTCGATGAGCCAATGCCATGTTTGAAACTTACTGCAACATTTATCTAAAAATACTTTTACATCACACTTGTTTGGGTGTGGGTGTGGAAAAAGTGACTTCGTACGGTGACAAAATGAGTCGTTTATGAATTCAGATTTAAAAAGATTATGAACGATATAAGATGGCGAAGAATTTCTAGTGGTATACATTGTGCAGTTAATTGTATCCTCTCATGATACCATTGTATATGAGCTCACACATATGAGTCAGGCGGATTGGATATGGAGTGAAAGACGAGAATATAGAAAAAGGCGACCTTCGTGAGACTTACAAAACACACACCTTCTGATATACAGTCAGATGCCCTAAGCCAATAAGACTAGAAGACCCATTTTTATATTATTATAGCGTCAGAATGACCAATCGCTGACACTAACAGTGTGGGAATGCGTCTAATCGTTCACACAGCCACATCCACGCCCTTTACATTGTCATTTGATTCCGTCAGATATTGATATCCTAATGGCACATGAGACACTACTATTTATTTGCGATTTAGCCTATGATCCACCACGAAGTAAGCTAATGAAGCCATGCAAAATGTGTAATAATATAAACTATGGGAACTACACACGTTGGGGGTAGGGAAGGTTGACAGAAAAAATTCACCGAAGAATTAAACCAAAAATTCATTGTTTTGGCCATGTACATAACAATCAAGATTACAAATATTATAAAGATGGCACACGAGAATTGTTTATCAACGCAGTCGGCACTTTTTCGAAAAAATGCTACAAATGATATCTCTATGTTGATTTAGGGAAAAGTCGTCAGCAGTGAAAGATGAACAGTGGCATTAATTATATATTCAAACTATGCAATATACAGTGACTGAATATTTCTCTTGCCTATGACAATATATAGCGATATTATTGGCCTTCTCAATTTGCAAATGCTGAACTAGGACCATATTTCGCAGTTGTTTTCCTTCGAATAAATTGAAATATTTGAATTTTATATCTCAAGGTTAACTGAGAACTCAATCGATAAAAGTAAATGCAACCAACTTCATCTATCGCTGATAAAAAAAGATGAAAGGGTTGAATCAGTTTACTGTACATTTCTGTGTCACAACTGGATTCTGATCTGAATATGAGATCTTCGTTTTATTCACATCTACAACCGTATCATATAATTCTTCTCTCAGTAATAACAAACACTTCGCTTGCCGTAGCATATTGTTTTATTCGAAGAGAAATGAAATAAAAAATACGACATAGGAATTTAAAGAGATATGAATAAAAACGAGTCTTATTATTCAATAGTTTCTTTTGAATATTGATATTCATGATGAGATGATAATTTTGTAATGGTTAAGGCTCTTATCCACCTAAAAAATGGCAAATTTTAGTCTACAAAATAAATAAAAATTACAGATTTATCTTAAATTGAAGACTTTGCTTAACAAAAGTCATAAAAAGTGTAGACTGAGATTTTTGAGAATTTAGTGGAAGCTAGATATTGTTTATACTTACTAGGTGGCGGACATGTTGATGTTATTGGTTGAATAAGAAACTTCTGAATACGATGATTTCCTTGGTCACACACGTACAAGTTTCCATATTGATCAAACTTCACATCTCTTGGAGAATACAACTGAGTAGGACTTGATCCCCTAGTACCACCACAACCGATCAAACAAGTACCACCTGCAGTATAATTTGTTGTCCACTGCATAATTCGAGCATTGTTGCTATCGACAATATATATATACCTAAAAATAAAAGTATTTTATATTCTTATAGTCGATAAAAAAAAACACTCTGACGTACTCATTGTTATCGGCAGGGACTGATATAGGTCCATTTAAAAGTAATAATGTAGAACCAGGCGTGTTTGAGACGCCAGCTACAGTCATACCAATGTTGGATCCTAATAGAAACTTTTGTATTCTTTGATTTCCTAAATCTGCCACATAGAGAGATGAATTGGCATCCACAAAGTTGCCATAAGGACTTGATAGTTGCGTTGGACCATTACCCGTTCCATTGCTACCTACTAGAGGCACTCCAATCCCATTGAACGGAAAGAATTCAGTTACTCGATTGCTGCTAGAATCAGTGACGTAGATGTTATTGTTGACATCAATATTCAAATCTCGCATTACTCCCAAAATATTCGATGAACTGTTGATTGCGATTGTCGTGCCTGAAACTGTACCCGGTGAAAAACTCTGAATACGATAGTTACTACTGTCGGCCACAATCACAGCTCCGTATTGATCAACAGCTACGCCTTTTGGTGCGTAGAGTTGAAAAGGCGTGTTTCCAGGAGTACCATTGCCTGCCACGAGTATGCCACTGGTGGTGCTAGGAAAATATTTCACAGCACGATTATTATCTCGATCGGCTATGTACAATGTGTTATTGTTGTCGATAAAGATACTAGTCGGAGAGCTGAGAGATTCAAGATCAGAACCTGATGTTCCGTTGGCATTGCCGGCAACGGTTATGCCCGTAGAATTCCACGTAGCAAATGTTGGAACGTTGAGAGCATAGATACCGACTGGAGCAACTAAGAAAGTAGATAGAGAAGGATGTATTATTATGACAATACATGAAAGGACACGAGAATTTCGTACATGTGACGATTGAGGTAGTTGTTGTAGTAATGGCAGTCGTAGTCACCGTTGTATCTGTATTCAATGATGCTTTAATGACTTCGAGAAATTGAAAGTGTAGGCTTCTATAGGACTCAAGCCTCTCTGAGTTTTGTTGTCTTATATATTTCATTACACGGAGTTTTGTGAATAGGAATAAATACCTTTCAAAAATATTTTCTTTTAAGAACTAACATGTCCTAGATGACTGTTAAGTTTTCGGCAAAGTAAATTTTAGATTACCAGAGCATTCAAGTAGTTCAATCGCTTGCTAGTGATCTAAGGCATTTTTCTTTTAGATATAAATGAAAGGATAAAATAAATCATTGTCAATGTTTAATCAATTCGTAAAAATCATTCAATATTTGATGTTTAGTAATAGGTAAAAGTAAAGAAGTACAGTTGCAAGCAAGTTATTGGTATGTCTATTCGTTTTGAATATTGCAAAACATCGCCAGCACAAAAGCAGTTCTTATTGAAAAGAAAAAGGAAAAGATGTAGACAACCTAATTTTTCTACTAATCAAATGTGTATTTGTTGCTGTTAATTCTATTGAATAAACTGATCATTTGATTTCTTTTATTGATCAATTATTTTGTTCCCTTTTAAAATGAATTCATTAATGTAAAAAAAAGCAATCTAGCACAATCCTGCTCGAATCATAATTTTTAGTTCGAATATTTTTTTTTCTTATTTTTTTTTCATAGTTAGTATGACAACTCTAGATCTATCATAATTTAGAATTCGAATAAAATTATTTTTATTTTCAGCTTTCTTGATCAGTTTTTCTTCTAAATTTTTCTTTCTATTCGAGTTCGATTTAGGTAGAAAGTTTTTGTAGAAAAAAAGCTTTCAGTTGAAGTGCCCATTACAAATTGAGAGTCAAATTGTTTTTCTGATAGTACTCAAAAAATTGTCAATTCCTATACATACTGTTCTTAGTTACTCCACAGAGATACAGTGTTAGTATTGCAGCCAGAGCAATTCCGACAACTAACGCTCCAATGACAAACCCAATCGCAGATGGCCTCCAAACATTTTGTTTTCTGAAATAAACAAACAGCTTCTAACAAGCAGGATCACATAACGAAGATCTTACTCTGCTGAGCACGACTGTTTATCAAATGCGCTTTGATGAACTGCTGGAGACCAAAAAAGCCTATGATCACTCATATTTCACTGCAGAATAGGATGGAATAAATAATTAGAGTCACTTTAATATGCAACTCACTTTCTTCGATTAAAATCGAAAAAAAATTGAATTTTTTTAGCCCTTTTCTTTGTGAAAAATACGGAAACTTTGCATCTTCATGCCTTTATGTAGATTACTATATGAAATCCCAAAAGTACAATGTCTACGCAGAAACAAATGAATAAACAGTCAGCGAAATCGATGGATGTGACTGACACATATTTCGAGTATGTCAGAAGAGAACTGTAGCAACAGTTGAAATAATAAATTCCAAAGAAAAGAAAGCTATGAAAACATAGAATGCTTTTGATGATAATATGAGTGTGAAAAAGGGTGCCTTTTTTTCGCAGTATACATACTCGTACGATGTGCCCATAGAAAAAAGAACGGACACGAACGCGTTGTTGAAATTAAAAAGCGCGTTTGCAAGACATTGTTTTGAATTCTTCTGAAATGCATTCTGATATACTAAGAGCGCTGTACTAGAAAAACAACGCTAAAAATGTTTTCACAACGCTTTATTCTGTTGATAAGAAAAATCAGTTTATTTCTACTGTCCACATTGGTCTTGAGCACGTTTAGGTTTGGGCATGAGTCTGATCAGTATATCAACTCCACATCCACACCATCAGCTGTCACTTTCGATGTCATTTGAAAAATATTTTCATACATAGCACAGCATAGGAAATATGTTCTTGGTTCGATTACTATAATTGACTTTTTGCGTGATCTCACTAATTTAAATATTTCAGTACTTTTAAATACTTCGAAATTCATGGTCTTAATACACATATTTTTATTCATAATAGAGATCAAAGATAATTTAGAAACTCCTGACAAAAATTTGATTAGATTATATTCCAAGTATTCTTTTTCATAGACTTCAATCTATTTCATTCGATTATACGTTATATTTCTGGCCTACTATATGTAAGTAATTCATTTTCTTGATGCATGTACAAAAAAAATTTTTATTTTATTATTTAAAAACTTAGTGAATATGTGTATAAAAATTATTCATGAATCTCATTATCACCATCATTAATAAGCTCTGTCTTGTTGCAAAATTCCTTATTCAGCGCCAACAGTTTTTCAGCATAACGTGATTTCTAAGCATTGTTCATCACATAGGCCTGTACCGTATAGGATAAAGTTTCACGCTGTTTTAACATTTCCTCCAGCTTCTCAAAAACTTGGTTTTCCTTCGTGGAAATGCAGAGAACGGCAAGACAAGCTTCGCGAGTCTGTGGATAGTTGATACCAACCAGTAGTATTTGTTTTGCTCTCTCGTTATCTTAGAAATATAAAGATCAGCCAGTATAACAAAAACAGCGATTGATGAAATTTACCGATGAAAGGTTCAAGTGCTAAGCAAGACTCAACAGCCAATCGACCTTTTTCACACGAAGAGAATAGTCAGTTCGATGAGTCGTTTTCATAAACATCACTGTTTTCGCTTATTGATCTTTTGATATTTTTTTCCAAAAGAGGAATAGCTCTTAGATCACCTAATTTACCCAGAGCTGTTGGTATATGCATCGGAAAGAAAGTATTCACTTACAATGAATTAAATTGCTATTAGCAACTTTGCCAATCGACCCTTTGAAAGCGATTAGCTTACGTCTTTAGGCAATAAACGTTATAAAATGTCAAATAAATCTTCATGCTTCATTCCGGCCAATGCATCTGATGCACCTTTCACTGTACACACGCTCTGATGATTTTTTTTATCAAATGGATTAGCTTGGATCCGATGAAATCTCTGTCAGCACCTTCGGAGGCGTTACCTCGCTTTTCGAGCTCTTTGAATGCTTTGTTTTCTACTGGTCCATGATAGTGATGGTAACAAATAGCCGCCAAAAATTCTGTTGCTTTTTTTGATTTGTCGTTTGCTAGCGTCGCGTTGGTACATTCTAAAGCCTGATCAGAACTCAGCTGTTCCACTATACTAATATTTTCGAGAGTGTATTCGATATTATGACAAAAACTTGGAACCCAGGAGTAGAACTTGTATTTGCAAGTTGATTCAGCAGCGCTTGTTCTGTCATTTTTCTCGGTAAAATAAGTTGCAAGCATCTTATACGCAGTTGCAAAGGTGGGTTCAGTGCCCATGAGTTGTAGAAGTCTTGTATAAGCTAGTTCTTTCTTGTCATGTTGCCACAAACATTCAGCAACATTGTAAAGCCATTGAGGATCGCCATCATTCTTTCAAAAAAAGAAAAAGAATTAATAAATAGTATCATATACGTAACGACGTAATTTCGTGTAGTCAACACTACGGTAAGGTAGTAATAGCGTCATTTGAAATAATTTGCTCATGCTACTTACACTGAAACCATCTTCGTAGATTTTCACAGTTTCGTCGTAATGTTTCAAGGCGAATAGAACTCTAGCCAATGGAAGTTGAATGCTTTGTTTTATTCCTGTGTGACTCGCAGGAATATTTTCCAAAGCTCCATTAAAATGTTTTATTGCTCTTTGAAATTGTTCAGTCTTCCACTCGTCTTGTTCGGTATCAGTCATTTTCAGCATCGTATAACACACTTGATTCTGTTTGTGCGCCACTCCAGGTCCATCAGTACCTGACCATAGAAAACATTATTGAGATACAATAAAAATCAGTCAGTTGACTTGTACCTTGACGATAAGCAAGTCGAGCTGTTTGAAGGGATATATTGATCCAATCAATTAATTTGTGGTCTTCGAGCTCATTTACTCGTTCCACAGTCGATTCTAGGAATTTCAAACCGTCTTCCCATGTGTGAACTGCTTCTGTATGTTGCCCCATGAAGTTTAAATATTTTCCAAGAAAATTATATGCCGTGTGTAGTGAATTGTCTGTCGAAGAACGAAAAACGTCTCAAATAGACTTCAAGTCTTTCTCAATTATTTCATCTAACAATATGATCTTTCAACTTCTCAGAAAGATAATGAGAACTTTTTTCATCAAAATTTTTGGGATTGCTTTACAAGTTATTTTACTTGACCGTAGGAAGTCTCATTTACGATTCCAATCGATATATTCCTATGAATTCTGAGAAGTGGATACTTAAGAAGCATTTCAATTTTGAATGGATGTCTCGACCCGATGATAACAAAGAAACTTTTTTTTTCATCTTTTACATTACTTTTGTTTAATTATATGTGATATTTTGTTTTGGTTGATACGATCTCATGTTGATGGTTTCATACATTATTTCATTATCATGTATCAAAAAAAGAATGCACCGCATTCTCACCAGTAAAAATTAAGAAAAAAAGAATGGTAACCGCTAAAAATGGAAACAGTCTAACAAGTTGGTATTTTATTTCTGTTATGAGAAATGTTCAGAAAGGATTCAAATATTCCAACGAAAGTTCTAAGATTCTTTTTATCTATATAGTTTTCAATTAACTTCAACTAAGCTATTTTTGCTACAATCAAAACGAAAGAAGCGCTTGATACCAATGCATGTGGTGCACTATATACCTGTACGGCTCAGAAAGTATATAAAATGAGGTAAAGGCAGCAACAATAACTTTTATTTTTCGTTCTCTTCTTCCTCTGTTGGAAGAAAAGAAAAACTGAGTCATATATGAGTAAAAAAAAAAGAATGACTGAGTTGCGTACTATTGCTGTCGCATGGTAAACTTCAATGAGCTAGCGTTGGCACGAGTGAATTCTAGTTTTTAAAATTGATGAATGTAGAATTTTTAGGGCGTGACAATGAATGGATGTAAATCTTCCACCATTGAAATGAAATGGTCAATTTTCAGTTGTTAGCAGCGAAAAAATAACTCTTTTTTTCTTCTTCTAATAAATCAATCAAATTATTTGGCAAGTCAACAGTCATAAATGCTTTAATTGTAACTGATACTTTTTTTGGGTCTTGAGTTTAAGGTAAAGATAGATATGAATAACTTGATCGATTAATGGTCTACGATATAAAGTACCAAATAACGTGCTTCATTGTTAAATGAAGAGTTTTCTTCAAATTGAATCATATCGATGTCAAACTTGCAAGATAAGCATACAGCAGGTTAGATAAACAGTTCTAGTTAGATCAACTAACTGTAAATGGTACCCATAAGAATTATACGAAATTTTTAGAATGTTAGCTATGAGCTTTCTGTTTTCTAAGATTCAAATACATCTGATATCTGTATGCAGTTTTAACTGTTATACGAGTAAGGTTCAAATAAACACATAAAAACTTAAGATAGCAAGGAAAATGAAAATAAATGCTGATTTTCATTTTGAGGAAATAAATTTTGATTTCTTTTACAGTTTATTCTAATTCAAATGAAACAAAGTTATGGCAGTCATCATCGAACATTATTCCTAACAATACTCATCAAGACCAGTAGTATTTCTTCTCCAAGAACTACAGATCACTTGCAGCAATTAGAAAGTCATGGGTTCGTATTCTTGATAGACATTTAAATTTGATCTAATTACTCTGACATAATAAACTCGAAGCTAAATGAAATTCAGTCCTGAAATGTAAGCTACGCTTGTTTAAATTTTCAAACAATCCATCATTTTCTAGTCGTAATACAATATTCGAGTTTAGATCTTATTTTGCTCAAATATATACTATATGCATTAATCTACATGAAAGATCTTTGCGGTCAAACAGTAAGAATATAAAAGTGTTTTTGAATCATTTTTTGAACTTCATGATATTAATTTCTGCCATCATTTCTATAAGTTTTCATCTGTATAGAATGTAGAAGACAAGTAGTGTGTCACCGATGTTATATGACAGAGCGAAGAAAGAATGTTTTTTATGGAACTTGAGTCCACACCTTCTGCTATCCGGATAGCTATTCTACCTACCTAGACGATAAAAACATCTTTAATCTTCGTTTAACGCCAGAATAAATCATCACTGACGCTAACAATCTTAAACTTTTGTTAATTTTTTTTCCTGGAAATTATTATTTTAACTTACTATGACAAATTTCATATCACAACCATCGCGTTCATAGACAACGCAAGCTAAATTGGGATCTCACTTTCCAACAAGTTCATCAAATTTAAAATTATCGTGTTTGAAAATAATTAATTGTTCAATATAATCTTCACTATACTCATTGGACATAAATTTCAATATTTTTCATTAAATTATTTCGATATAAATATAAAGAACAAGATCATGTACATAATTGAATCGATAGTAAACAATAACTAATGGTAATTGATCCAGGGACGGCGCAAAGTAATAAAAGTATAGGGGGGTTACTTGAGAACGGGAGTTTTTTTTTCAAAAATCGGAGTAAATCAATAAAAATCTCTTCTATTTTCTTCAAATCGGAGTAAAATTGAAACAAAAATTTCCAAAGTNATAATAGTTTTATCAAATGCACTATACCTAGTCTTATTTACACGCGCATTTGAATTAGAATCAGAGAAACACGGGCAACATCTTATTTTGTTCACTAAAATGCGCTCAACAAAGTGTAGCTACTCTTCATTTTTCTTGTCTAAAATATTCTTTCAGCTGTCTTATGAAAAATACAAAGTGTAGTTAATATGTTTAAACTATTTTTTGTTCCGTTGCATTTTTCGTAAGACAAGTGAAAGAATATTTTAGACAGGAAAATGAACAGTACACTATGTAGAGCACATTTTAGTGAACAGAATAAAATGTTGCCCCTGTTTCTCTGGTAAAATGTTCAAAAGTAATGCGAAAAGTAAAATGCGTAAAAATAGTAACGCACTCACTCTCCGGTAGCAGAGTTAGCCGGACAAGTTCTATGTGTATTATTTATGATAACCTGCAAGAAAATTTTCATCGTTCGAGATTAAAAAATTCAATTTTTTAAAATTTATATCGTTCCCTGACAAAAGGTAAAATTCCTCGTAGATTAGATTACAGTCTTCTTTGGGTATTAGAAATACAGCTTGACACGATTAAGGTCTATAGTTATTGAGATTTGAACTAATCATTGCAATTTTTTGTATCCCTAAAGAATAATATAGGTTGAAAATTTTCACAAAATGATGATAACTTCGAAAAGAAAGACTTTATCACTATCGAAATGTGATCATGGTAGAATAGAACAAACTACAGTTACGAATTGCAATCAGACTAATATTTACATTGATTTCCACATGTCTTGTAGTCAATATCTTTGCATAAGGGTTATAGTCGACTGGATAGAGTCCTACAGATTAAAGTTTCTTTTTTTTTCTTCTACAGCTACATAGGCAAATTCTAATAAAATATCATCTAATCAACTTTTGTTAATCCTACTCAATATATTTTTTATAATACCCTGACGCTACCCTGCAAGAGTCTACTTTTGAACGATGCGAAGAGTAGAAACACTGAAATTTAGATAATGAATCGAATGGGCGTCAAACACACTTTCAATGATCTTATGATTGCGCTAGTTTTTAATAATCAACACTGACAATTAAGAATACTGTTACATTACAATGATAGATTCTTTCACTTTTGGTTCTATGTAATCAAAATGAAATCAGTCTCGCTGATAATCTATAAGCACTTGATATGTTACTGAGTATAAATAAATGATATTTTCTATTTCTTAACTTCGATATCATATTATACACAACAACTTGTGAACATATTATTACCTAAAATAGCATCAGCAAATTTCTAATAGATGTGTTTGTAAATGTTCTTGATCTTCTCGATTATTTTTTAAAGTATCAAATGAAAATGATATACATTGTTGAATGAGATTTTTTTCGTGATCGTGATTCTTCGTAGCAGATAAAGATAATCAGGTTGATAGTTAATTTTCTTAGCATAAAAAACGATCTTTTGATATTTACCTATTTCAGCAAAGTACTGTAGGGCCCTCATTGGAATATTGGCAAGTAAATAAACTAATAGTACTAATATTGGATCACTTGATCTAACAAAATCACCTAATTGTTCGCTACATTCAAACTATTAGGGGGAAAAGCAGATGAGAAATTTTTTTCTTTATGAAGAATGATAATATTATCTTTTCACTTTGCCTTCTTTTCACCATTGTTCTAACAATTGTTTTTCCTCTTGTACTACAACTACGTAGTTTACATAATTCAATTTATTTGAGTCCAATAAAATACCGAAATATTGCAGTCACGACAATGATTGATTTCTTTGTGGTAGTACAATTTGAAAATGTTATTGTTTATTGAGTGCGAGGAATTTTTTAAAGATAAAATATTTATCATTGTAGTAATCTCACATCAACAAGTTTGTTAAAAGACTTCTACGTAGAATACTATCAAGATCGATCGCTAAGCGAATAGTTGCAATCCATAAAATATAGTAAACGAAGAGACAACAACATTTTACACCTATCATACAATTGCTATTTGCCACTAAACATCGTTTACAGATATCTTGTTTAGCTCAGAATGGTTTTGATATTATACTGAATATTATTTTACAGAGATCCGTCACTTAAATTTAACTAATCCAACTGGGCACTCAATATGAGCTTTACTTGTCTTGCATATTATCTGGAACACTACGTTCTTGAGCAATAGCAAAGCAAACAGATATGAAGAAATTCTATTGTCATTAACAAGAAGCCATTGTAAGGATTTATCATTTGACAATCGAGTAAACTTTGATGACGATCTAAGATTTTAACCGGTTGACAACCGTTTTCCATAGTTCTATGATAAACCGAAAAATCCACAATCTTCTATCATAGTGTATGTTTTCATTCGATTATATAACTCAATATTAAAAATTTGTCATGTCTACCAACTAAATAAAATTTGTTTCATCTTGCTTTTCCAATAAATTATTTACTTTCAATGCAATCACTTTACTTGTTGGATCCATGATAGCTGAATCCGTTGTAATAGATCAGTCATAATAATAAAAACAGTCTGTATCATTAACTTTCTCACGGACGCATATAAATCTATGGGATTCCATCGTAAGTGAAGTGAAGTGAAGCCAATATTTGCAACTAAAATTAAAATATTATTCAATTTATTTATAGATGAGACAACATTTTGACTTGCAGATGTTCTTGAAAATTAATAGGTAATGTCATGTTACGATTAGGGTCTTCAAAAAACGATAGAGATAAAGATTGTTTTGGTCTTAGTTAACATATACTGTTGTATTTTGAATAAGAATGTGCCACCTACTAGATACAAACAACTATTTGCAATTGGATGAGTCATTCTGCTTTCTTTCACGTCTTTAACTACTAAAATAATCAAAAAAAAGAGAAGGAAGTTTAACTCATCGAAATAAATTAAGTTTATTGATGAGACTTATTCATCTGAATGGTTCGGAATTTATTACTGTAAGGTTCACATCGAGAATATGTGTTCCTTCAGTTATTTCGATGTTTTCTGGAATTCGAAAAATGAAAAGAATAATTGAGGCGTTTTAAAAAGCTGATTTTCGAATAGTTTTTGTAAAATTGAATTTTGGAACTTTTGGATCAATCTAGATAATTCAAAAAAGGACATATTCTTACTCAGCTTGAAAACCTAAATCACAATACGTCTTTAAAACTATTGTAGATCTAAATCATTGTCCGTCAAAATCTGCAGCGCAGCGAGTTTTTCGAAGCCCGTGAAACCTATTTTTGAAAATTTTTACATCCTCTCTAGCGAAGTCCAAATCAACTTTTTTTTAAGTATACGCGTAGATTTTAAAAATTTCTTGTCTTTGCTGAGAAAACTAGATTTTACCTAGAACTATAGTCAAATCTAAAAATTCTCTTACAGGCTTCTGCAAATTTTTCACATAATAGAACTATGACAACACCAAGTAGGGGAGGGGTATGACTCAAGACAAGACCCATACCCTGCATCAACTAAAAAAAAGGAGTGCATCTCCTGTCGAACAATCAGCTGATACTAAGATGAATGAAGGTATTATTTGCAATCATCCATATCGGCTTACTAGTCATGAATCTGTTAAAAATAACATCGTCTCAGAACATAAAATATTGAAAATCAGAAACCCTAATCCACTATCCCCCGACGACTCCCCGGGGATTTCTCTGGGAGAATCGATGAGATTTTTTAAAATAAAAAAAAAACTTTTAAATTTTTTTAAATTTTAAAAAATTAAGAAGAATTTACTAGCAATTAGATATTTTCTCCAGACAACTCCCCGGGGAGTCCCCAGGAAATCCCCGAAAAAGAACGAAACCCCTAGGAACTCCTGGGGATTCTTCTAGGGAGAGTTGACTAAGGTATGAACTCTCTTCATAGACTCTTTTCAAACTAATTATTATGTTAGTAGCTCGCTGTCATTCTTAAATTGATCAAGATAAAGTCTTTGAAATTCGAACGCAGGACGGGTAATATTTTTCTTCTTGTAAAACATACGGCGTGCGTCAACAAAATACTTCAATTCATACTTTCAATAGGAATTGATCGAACGCAACCGAGAAGATTTCTTCAGAAGCTGCAATAAAGTACGAAAACATTCTTTTTCTTTCTAGTTTGCTTTTTTTGTGATTTTTTTTGCCAACAAAAGAAAAATATGATGCGACCATAGTCAAATAAACACTTTGTTTATGCATTCAAAAGTTTGAAGTAACATTTTCGCTTTGACTAATCATTTCCTTTGCATAGAAAGAAAGAGAATTCATCTAACTTTTTATTTTGAAGGTCTTCGAATGACAGCATCAAACCAATAAAATAAAATATAATTTTTTAACAATCAAAAATGTTATTTCTATAATAGTTTCTTTTTTATTGCGTTCGCTGTGATAATCTTCTACCTATATTTACTCCACCTTTTCAAGTTGCGACAGTTAAGCTTTTCCCCAAGACGTCCCATCATTGAACAGAGAATAGTTGAATGTACATTTAAAGAAAATATGGTTTAGTAAAAGTGATTATTAACAATCATTTTAATCAAAAGTTAGATAGAATAACTCTTAGGAATTTGAGAAAATTTATTTCCAGGCACAATTCTATTTCCCCACAGTTACTTCCTTCGTGAAAATTTCACTTGATTGACTCATAAGAACAATGAGTATGATTCCAGAAAACGAAATAGCATTTAATCATTTATATAAGTCCTTCTTTTTTTTAAATTTTAATCACAGAAACGGTAAGGGAGCAACATCTGAAAATAAACAAAGTCAACGTAATGGCCAAACCATCGTTTATAGAAAGGGTTGAGACATAAACAAAAACTTGTTTTCTCCATGTACGAGAATATTTAATTTTAGAATTATTGTAAGCAATATTACAAAATAATTGTATTAATATAGTTGACTAACATTTAGTTAAATATGGGACAACAGGTATCATTAACTGATTTGAAAATACCTGATTTATTGTCAACAAATAATCAACAATCGAAAGAAGTATTATCCGATGATCAAACGGAAGATATTCATTTATTTTTACCATTTGATATCATTAAAGAAATCAATAAAAATTCTATTTCAATGCATAGTCAGAAAAATTCAAATGAACTATTAATTGCAAAAGGTAAATTGATTAATCAAATTCGAAATGATATATCTGTTTCCTCGAATTTATCTGTTGTCAATGAATTCAACGCAAAAATTGTAGAAATAATTAAAAAAACGCTCGATTATATTGCAACGAAGAACACGTGCCTACAAAATTCTATACAATCGATAAATAATAAACAGAAACAATTGAAAGATTCCTATGCTGCAAAATTAAAAGACGATGAAAATGCAGCTGCTTCGATATTTTCTGAAGCATTGATCGATTCGGAAAAAGCATCAAATGAACAACAATTAAAAGAACTGTCGTTTTTTGCTGTTGAATCTTTAATAACTATACTATTGATGTTACTCAAATCAGTGCATAAATCTGATTCTACTATTGTTCATCAAATGCTCATCTTGAAAAATCAACTTTTAGAACGAATTCCATTGAACTATCTTTCATCCAATATTTACAAACGGTCAAATAATTTATTTAAATCTTTAAAACCATTAACTGACTACATCCAGGAATTATCAATACAAACTGATATCAATCCAATTGCAGCAAATCAATCAATTAAGATCTTATTTAATTTGTCTGTTATGAAGGCCTCATTTAAAGACATGTTACCGTTAATAAGAAAATTAATTTTCATCACAAATGATAGTTTTGATGTACGAAAATTATTTGTTAAATTGAATATACATCTGATGATAAGGATGGACCAATTTGAAAAAGAAAAGCAAACACCATCTATTGCAACAACTATACCACAGAACACGACGAATAATAACAGCCTCACAACACAAGAGCAAAACAGAGCTGGTAAGTGCTTTTAACTCATTGAAGTCGATAGTTCACGAAGCGTGCCTATAGAAAAGGGAATCCAAGGTTGCGCGACATAAGTGATGAAGTAATACTGGTGCTTAATTTGTCTAATATTTATATTGAAAAGATTTAGCATGAAATGCGTTTACTTTCTCGAATCTGACGGCAAAGGGATACTGCCTGAAAGCGATCGATCGATTTTAGCGTCCTGTATACAGATTGGCCTATCACATTCTTCTCGACCTGTTGAGTTTGACTTTTTTCCTAGATGAAGCGTTGCAGACTGCAACAGAATTGAATACCGAACAGAGGTTTCTGGCTGCTGTGGAATATCTCAAGTCAATTGAAGCCTATCCAAATACACAATTGATTAAATTAAACGAAAAGGAGTTTACTGGTCAATTCATATGTTCAGTATTACTTGTTCATATTGATTTACACAATCAAGTTCATGCAAAATCACAATTTGAACGCAATTCTGTGACTGGATCGTTTTCATTTGAATTAGAATCAGAAACATTTAAATATCTTTATGAATTAATCGAACAATTAACAACAATACCAGCATCATCGGACGCGAATCTCGAATATATTTTAAATGTTTGTTTAAGATTATTCACAACACATATTCAATTTTTAATCGATGCAAACTTTGATAATTTTCATGAATTTTTGAGTGAACATGACATTGAAAAATGGTTCGCATTGATATCCAGATTAGCTCTTGATGATAAATTAGAAGAGAACAAAAAAGAAGCTTCGAAAGCTTTGACCTAT
>CAJNYU010000611.1:0-47537 GCA_905331475.1 Rotaria socialis | reverse complement strand
GTACCAAGGAATCCGACGAATTCCGACCGGAACCCGTTGGAAGCTGTCGGATTCCTATCGGAAAATATCGGATTATTCAAGGTTTCCGATGGGATCCGAGGTTCAGATCGTTCGACCTGGGTTGGTTTCATCACTTTCAGGTAACGAACATCTTTAGTTAATTGAGTTCTCGCTTCCTTTAGTGATGGTCGTAAAGTACTCATCGCTTCATCACTTAGAACAAAACCATTTTGCAAAGCATCTAAAAAAATAATAAAAATTAATAGACGAATTTGTTAAATAATAAAAACACTTACTTTCTATAGCTACGTATCGATCATCTTGGTCGTCAAAGTGTTTATTTGACAAAATTTCACAACGTTTATAAACACCCATAGTCATTTTTCGAAGAAATGAACGAATAGAGGTCAAATCATGTTTAAAGTGCATCAAGTTTGTGTCTTTAAACATCTAGGAACAGAAAAAGCATTGCATTAAAGGCCAACAATACTGATATAGTAATATATATACCGCAATTTGTTTTGATGGTATTGTACTAGATGGTGATAGGATGGTCGAATTACGCAACGAAGGAGAAGTACTAACAATACTAACTGGATTGCTCGGCACAACGTGCTAAAAATTGCGCTAAATGATTCTACTGACGACAGCACGCAAGGTGCATTATAAATTTTTTTTTTTTTTTTTTTTTTTTATTATGCAAAAACAGAACTGTGATCCTAAGATCCTATCAGTACATATAAGTAAAGTAAGGAAGAAGAGACAAAACAAGAACAACAGAAAAAATCAAAATCAAAATAACAGGTTGTATAAGTAAAAAGTTAAGCCTACACAGAAAACAGATCATATAGAATCAAAAGATTCTGGAAAATCCTTGAGGAGTTGGATTTCATCAATCTCATAAACAGGTACGGATGAACGAGAAGGAATAGAAGCCATCCACCCAACAATTTTTTCTATAATTGATTGGTGAGGAATGAATCTTTTAGATGTTCGTAGACATTTAATTGAAAATTGTTTATCAATCCAGATCTGTCTGAATACATTCAAATTAGCTTTTTCAAACAATAATTCACCATCAATCGAGTCAGCTAGAGCTGCAAGGTATTTCTCCCAATAAGAATGACATCTGTCTTCAAGGGACTTCTCATCCAGAGCAAATGCAAAGAAATTTTCATTCCAATGTAGACAATACAATACACGCCTAAGTGAAGAATAATAAAAATGTGACAAATCATTTTGTTGATTTTCAGAAAGAAGAGGGTAAATCGGATAAATCCATGTAAAAATAGGTAGTACATGAGACATAAAGAGAGTTTTACGAAGATATGGAGAAGAACAACCAAAGATTTTAAAGGATTTAATTAACGAAATTCTTTGTCTAATTTTAGTCATCATATATTTTAAGAATTTACCCCAACCTAGTTTTGGTGAAATTATATAACCAAGGTACTTATATTCTGAGGTCCATTCAATTATATCCATTGTATCTTGACGAAAATTAATAACAAATTTAGGATGACCAATTGCACGCGCACTAAACATAGCTTTAGTTTTATTGAAATTTATGGGCTGATCAGTTAAACAAGAATAGTAATCAAGATTATCAAGAAAAACTTTGATTCTTTTTTCCAAATCAAGACATTGAGAAGAATAATTTATTCCTAATTGACCGGCCATAATTCCAGCTAAATCATCAGCAAAGAAGTGATTTATACAACCAGATAGAGAACTACACATATCACAATTATATGTGATGAATAATGTTGGAGTAAGAACACTTCCTTGTGGACCACCTTTTTCGATAGAGAACCAGCGAGATTTGCTGCCATTGATTTCTATGAAGCAACGTCTGTTATTTAACCATACTTCGATCCAATTTAGAAAAGAGGAAGGAATACCTAAGTTACGTAGTTTTCCAATGCAACCTAGAAACCACAATTGATCAAATGCAGCGCGAAAATCTACAAACATCGTACAAACTGGAGCACTATTTGACATAAGACTATATATATCTTCAAGAAATAGAAGTAAACGTGTTTGTAAACGAAAACGTTCTCTAAAACCTGATTGGCTGTCCGGTAAAAGACCTCTTCTAAATAAAAGATCACGAAATCGAGTAAGAAATAGTTTCTCACCTATTTTCTGAAATGAATCAAGAAGTGAAATAGGACGAGTTAAAGATGGTAGACAAATGGAATCCTTTTTTGCTAATAAGATCATTCGAGTATCTTTCCAAGCAGAAGGTAAAACTGACTTTTGAAAAGAATGATTGTAAAGTTTTAACAATAAAGACCAGTAATTAAGATCAAGAAAATTAAACATATAATTCGAAATACCATGAGCATCTAGAGATTTTTTTTTCTTTTTAGCTAGAACTGTATTTATAAGTTCATCAAGTTTTACTTCAGGAATGACTTCGTTAATATTATCATATTCAATTGCAGGTGAATCAGTATATGGATGAGGTCTAACAATATTTGATGCTTTAAAAAATTCTTCATAATAATCAGCTGCTATATTGCACATAAGATCACTTTCTTTGACTATTTGACCTGATGAATCAAGAAACGCATGTAGAGAGGAAGACGATGGTTTGAGGAAACGTTTACTTCTATACCAAAATGAGTTAGATGACGAGGAGGAAGAATTACGATGACGAAGAAGATTATCAAGTTGAGAAGAAAAAAAAAGATTAAGTTCTTTTTTAGCAATCTTTTTTAGGAAACATACCTCCTTTTTTAGTATGTCACATTGCGTTCTTATTTGTCTAAAAGACAAAGCTCTAATATAGGATAAGAACGATCTTAGTTCAACAGGTAATGCTGAACGATATCTGTCTAAATAAAAAAAGGTTGAACAACGAGCAGACAAAAGATGTAAAAAACGGATGTAATCATTATATGTTATGTCAATAGAAGAGAGATTCCAATTCTCTTCCCAAAAGGAGAATGTGTATTCGGAAAAAAGTTTAAAAACCTTCCAATGAGTATTTTTTCCAAGCTTTTGTTGTAAAACTTTCAACGGAATAACTGAAAGTATTGGACGATGATCACTAGTTGTATTACCATTATATACTTGAATATCAATATTAAAACCTCGAACAAATGCATAATCGATTACTCTATCAGATCGTAATGAAGTTGAAGAGTTCGGTAGAGCTTGAGCTAGAAATTGATCGTCAGCCCATTGGAGCAATATTTCAGCTTTTTTTCCATCCTGCATGATATCAACATTAAAATCACCATAAATAATACATTTCTTTGATAAGAAATGGGAGAGATCATCCCATAACCATGTTTTACTATCCGGCGCATATACGCCAATTAATCTAAAAGCATCTTCACCTTTAACATCAACTACACAAACATTAGGTAACTTACATGGAACTCTACTTATCGAAATACCTTCTTTCATAAGCATTAAGACACCACCATTTCTGTTTTCACCCTTCTGATACAGCAATCTATAGTGACAGAAAATGTTTTGATAAAATGAAATGTCTATATCACCGGTTTCAAGAAGAATAAGAGCATCAAATTTAAATGAAGAGATAAGAAGAAGAACTTCTTGCCATCTAAAATCAAGTCCTCGAACATTAAAAAGAAGAACATGAAAAGAGGAAGAAGAAGGCTTTTCATAAACAGAAGTAAAACTCTGCCATTGCGAAAAACAAGAATAGAGATTTGAACTACTTTCCCATTCCTCAAGGACTTTGCAGAAAAGATTGAAATCAAAATGAGAAAGAGAATTTTTAGCTTTACATAGAAAATAATTACGTTTAGAAAGTTTAGAAGGAGAAGCACATGAAAAAAAAGGAAGAGCAAGAGGAGAAAGAGACATCAGTTGGTAGAATATTTACTTTCTTTTGCTTTCTTCATTTGGATAAGATAACGTTCAAGTTTAAGTTTAAGATCAATATCAAGTATATTTCCTTTTTTGTCCTGATTTTGTGATGCAATTAAACCAAATAAATCTTCAAACATTGGAATAATTAATTTTATAAATAAGTTATCATGTCGTTCAATTAAAAGACTATGATGAACCAAATCTTTTTTAAATTCAATAGATTGTTTAGAAAATAAGTTTAAATTTTCTTTAACAATTAAATCACTTTCTTGTTTTTCAGTCTTAAATTGTTCAAATTTATTATACTTGGATTCAAGATTAGAAAGATGATTATTTACTTCTGTGATTTTCCCCAGTAAATCATCTAATTTAGTTAGCATAGTATTATTATGATTAGTTGGTAAATATTGAGGCGTAGGCATTGATGGAAACTCAGAACTGAAATATTTGAAGCCTGAATTGCTCATGTTATTTATGTTGTTAGTAGTGGAAGAAGTTGAACAATTAATGGAAGATAATAGTTTACGTGTTAATTCAGATCGAAATGATTTTACTACTTGACATTTAAGAGAATTTGACTTATGATTTTGTCCACAATGAATACATTTTTCAATTTTAGAACAAACATGTAATTTTAAATCATCAGCGCAATCGCCACATGTACGGCATGTACTCTTGACCTGGGTACATTGTTTCATGAAGTGACCTAAGCCCATGCATTTCGAACAAATTAAAATATTTGCAGGTGCTAAATATTCGTCGATATCATAGACTATATAGTCAACAGTAATTTTTCTTTTAAGTAATAATTCTTCACGAACAGAAGAAGAGGTTAATTCAAGTTTAACTAATTTAATATCATTGTTAAATTTGTTTTTTAACCTAATAACATTTTTGATTTGTGGATAACGTGTTTTAATTTCTTGACAAAATTCGTTGAAATCCAAGCGAAGATCTACATTTTTGATTAATAAAGATAGTTGTGGTGGAATGGAAGGAGAATATGGAAATGTATAATCTTCATTACTAAAGGTACTAGGCCAATGGTTTTGATCCAATAGAAAGGAAAAAGAAGAAGCATCTTTTAAGAAAACAAGAAAATCATAATCATTGTTTGAACTTCTATTAGATAAACGACAATTTAAGATATTGATTTCCATTTGATATTTTTGGTTACAATAAGCAATTAAACCTTCTTTAATTTTGTTTGATGTAACTTTACCAGAATTGAATCTAATAATAAATGGGGGGAAAGGATAACGTGTTTGAGCATAACGAGTAGATTCAGTAGTGATTGAGATCTGTTCCGGATGAGATGCAGGCAGAGCACCTTGAACTTCTGGATCATTTGAGACTGGCTGAATATCTTGCAATCCATGAGCTTTTTGAACTTGTTGAACATCTTGTACATGATGAGTATCTCCCACATGTTGAACTATCTTATGTAGAACGGGTTCAGTAGCCATAGGGTCTGGCATAGAAAGCAAAGGTGAAGATGCAACAGGTTTTGAAATAATATTTGTTTGATAACGTGTCCGTTTTTTCTGAGTTGCAGATGTCGCAAGTTTGCGCTTGATTTTCTTTTTCTTTTTATTTTCTACTTGTTGGAAACCATCAAGTGTAACATTGGACGAAAGTTCATTTTGAATAGGTACAGTTGGTGAATCAATAATCATATTTGTTGAAACTGTGGCCGAAACCACTGAAGTTTCATTTAAACAGTTTTGTAAAATATTATTTGAAGAAGAAGCCATTTAAAATGACTCCAGTTCAACAATATTGATAAATGATAATGAATAATAGTATGTTTTCTTTGTGCACACTCAAAGAGTGCTTGAAAGAAACAAAGAAAGAGAAAAAAAACAGATATAGCTCGAAAGAAAGAACACAATGCGGCTTATCTATAGCTCGAAAGAAAAAGGAATGACTTTAAGCAGGTATTCCAAAGCATAATTCCTATTACTTCAACGGTAGAGTCATCGAACGCTGTTTGTACCTTAATACCTCTAATGAGAGGTATTTAAAGATCTCATTCATACCTTGTGAAATCGAAATGTCTGAAGAAAGTACTAAGTCACTATCTTCGGTTTAAAGTATTTGAAGTGCCCTGCGCTGACTTTTAACTAGAAAGAGCATTGGAAGTCTTTTTCAGTTAATACTACTTGTTTTATATATTAATTAACTCCCCTTTTTTGTGTTTCAATTAGATGGATCACTAAAGATCTTCCATATCTTTGTTTTAGATTCAGATATTTTAATGTCCGATTCATTGCATGTCTTGATAAAGAATAAACTGAAATACGTCATGTATAATACCGCTCATTTTGAGATATTTTCGAGTCCGCATCCTCCAAACCTTTCGAGGCATACGTTAAAAGATTACTCTTAATCATCACGCTTCATGTGAAGTATCTGAAAGGAGAACTGCTTGCACTTTCATTACAAAGATCTTTTGAAAATACTTCTTCATGAATACCAATTATGTCAAGCATTCTGAACACTCATTTGTCGCAACACACTCAGGAAGTATATACTTTAAATCTTACTTTAAACGAAAAACATCTCGGACTCTTCGAAATACCTGAAGAAGACGTACTCGCTGAAAAGCCTCTTTAAAAATCCTTTTTCATAAAAGTGAATGAATGCTGCTTTCACATACCTCAAATGAGAGGTAATGGATTAAAAAGACCTTTAAGAGTCTTTCCCAGATGATTTCAAAGCAGAAGTCGTCGAAATACCTGAAATTTTTCTTCGTTAGCTCGGGATCTCTCAGTCTGTGCTATGGTTTATTGGATGATTTTGAAGCAGTGCGTGAGGCTATTGGGCATTGGTGAAGCTGGGACTATGATTGATGGTTATTTGTGGGGTGTCAGGAAATATGCGCGAGATCTCAGGAAGATTAGAACTTCCGAGTTTTTCCCAGGTGGAACCGGTCGGATTTCTTTAGTTCCTTCGCGTATTCCGATGGTTTTCCGTGTGATCACGGGTCGGTTCCGGCAATTTTTCCTAACGGTTACGGTGGCGGGAATAGTGCGGAATGCTCCGGTTACAATACGGTGATTTCCAAACGGAATACTGCTTCCACCTTCCGGATAGTTTTCCGGTCCGTTTCCGGTTGGAATGTCGTTGGAAATCAACGGAAGTATCGGGAAATAACCCCGTTTCCCGCCGTTTCCGGTCGGTTCCGGAGTCTGGAATCATCGACCTGGGATATATATCAACATTGTCATTACAGTACAACTCATCATCATATATATTGATTACTAATCAATTAAAAGTGGTCGCAATTTGGAATCGAATAAAAAATGAGATCAACTTAAAATTCTTCTTTCCAAATTGCGACCGTTTTTTTCTTAATTGGCTTAATTTTCGGTCGCAATTCGTACATAGCCAAAAATTTAAATAGCTTGCAATCTGAAAACATAATCAAAGAATTAATTAATCATTATCGATGCCAAAATATAATGTATGTATGAGATCATAGAGGTTCTGTTAGAAGATATAAATGACGAATAAACAATTGGGTCTATTATATTACGAATTTGATGTTAAAATAAAATTGATTTTAAGAAGAATCGAAAGTTAAACTCATAATCATCCAATAAATGAGAAAATTTATAAGAATTATTCAGTTATAAGAAATAAAGCATTAGAGATAAAGCTGTTCCATCCTTAATGTTTTATGATCAGATATCTTTTACGTGATCATTCGTTAAATGTACTGAAAGCAATGAAATTCAACTATTTCCTTCAAAACTAAAGAGAGGAAACACTAGGAATACTTCTAGATTAGTTGATCTTGTTTTGACTTAATTATTTTCTATAATTGTGTAATTATACTATTTGACTTATACTTTATTTGTATGTAATAAAGAATTAATAAAAAGAATTATTAAAAACTTAAGAAATTTAATTTATATTAATAAACAAATACATATAGTATTATAATATGACTCCATATTTACTAATACGTTGATTATACCTACCTGTGTGTACATAGCCAAACGTCTATGTACACACATGTGTACATAGTCAGTCAGCTATATACACTTGTATGTACATAGCCGACTAGCTATATACGCATGTGTGTACATAGTCACTTCCTATTAATAAGCGTATGTCTTGAAGTAAAATTCTATTGTGAATACAGAATTCTAAGCAGATTTCTGCTTTGTATCTCAAAGTGAGTGTATGGATAGGAGCTAAATTCTGCTCTGGATACAGAGTTCTTACGAATTCTGTCTGAATTCTGCTACATAATTCGGTTGCGGGTACAGAATTCTTTACAATTATGTCTGAATTCTACTGTAGATACAGAATTCTTGAATTCTGCTTCGTGAGAATTCTGCCTGCCCCCACCAAATCATACAATATCAGATGCAAAATCTTGTCAGATCTTAGTATCTGATTGTTTGTCCTGGATGGGTCCCCAGAACTTGTCTTTACTTTAGTCACATTTTTTTCTATACTGCCCCTAGACAAACATCTTGTAAGCAAGATCTTGGTCAAGATACAAGGTACAGATATGTTAACAGATCTTGGAAATTTAGGTACAAGATAACTGTATTATCTTGTACCCAAGATCTAATTACAGATCTTGCATAAGAATCCATTAAATCTTGGATGCACACTAAAATAAAACCTGTTGCATTCTTTAATATTTTTTCAATTTATTTTCATTTTAATTATTCCTCTCCCAGATTCCAGCAAGTCAGATGTTGGAATCTGACTGGCTATAAGTTGGTCCGAAATCCGTCGGACCAATTAGGGTAGTCCTCTCTCGATCATCGCGATCGAGATCAGCAATTCTCTCGAATAATCAAGAAATAATTGAGAAAAAAAATAATTTTGAAAATTTGTGTTTCGTATGTTCAATCATGCTGTTTATATACAACTGTGTATGCATTAAAAAATCGGTGAATGACTAGAGAGCATGCAAATACACTAATGATGTCGCTTTCTCTTTCGCTCAAGATCTTATCAGAAGATAATAGTACACGATATTTTTTCCATGATCTTGCCAAGATCTTAAGTACAGATTTATCTGATACAACCAAGATATGTACATACAAATTATCTTTCCAAGATCTTGTTAAGATCTTACTTACCGATCCCAAGATTTGAAGATCTTGCTTACAAGATGTTCGACTAGGGCATGGACTCTCTTTGATTTCCGTAAACAGTCTTGATGCATTGTCTTTTTTCTTTAGGAAAATAATAATAAATCCATTTTTCTGTCTTTCAGAGATTTCGCCTTCAAAAGTCTCTTGTTTTCGGTCAACGATTGCAGTTCTTCCTTTTCGCCTCTGTAAGAACTTGTGGAACTTCAAGCTAACCTCGAAAGATTTTGATTTTAATTTCCTAGAATTCGTAAATATTTCATCTAATGCAACTATCTTTTTAATAAAGTAACACAAGAAATTATCGAAAGCTGATCATTGCATGCGTCAAATCGAGAATTCCGTCGAAAAATTGAGTTTTTTTCACAACCAAGTTCAATATTTTTTACTTAAATTTTCAGACAGTGAACCGCAACTTGATTGCTTTTCTTGATGATCAATAAAAGCACAAAAAAGTTGAAAAAATGTTCACTCAAAGGCAACGCTAAATTTGTGACTTCAAACTAGAACATCCTTAAAATCTTGGCTACCGTAGGTAGCTAGAGGAGTTTCAGTTTGATTCAAAAAATTTCTTAGAAGCTTAATAGTGGACTATCAACTTTGATTATACGGGCCTCATCACATTCGATGGCGAAAAGAGATTCAAAAAGATTTTATGAACTGAATATGAAATCATTTCTAACAAGGGAAAATAGCTATCTATGCATTTGGCTAAGTTTGGATTAGTTCGACAAAATGGAAAGTCGTCGGACAGTAAGTGAAAATCATTAAAAATCACAGAGAACCGCAAATAGTCACTTGAAATCATTGAAACTTACCCAAGCTCACTAATAATTAACTGATTTGGTGATGATTTAAATCAGTTTTTCCCCCTTGGTTTTTAATTACTAGGAAGAGTTGAAAACTAAAGATGTCAGATTTAATATCACAGACTAGTGTAGTGACTTGAAAAATTTTTAAAAAACATAACTCAAATGATAAAACGTAAGTGATATTTCTCGCTTGTCCGTGTAATCCATGAAATGTTAGCTATTATCGACGAAAGGGAAAAAAGTCAAAATTGATATCCTCTCATCACAAGACAGTCCGTTTTCTTTATTTTTTTCCCCGCAAAATGAGCGAAACTCATCTATATTTTGTGTCATTAGCGTTTTCACTGCCCTGCAAAGAGTTAGTACTACTGTGACACTTTTTAAAATCATCTAAATATTTAATTTTCCATAAAAACCCATGGAAATCGACAACCATTGTGCAATGCTCCTAATACAGCGAAAACTTAACGTTAAGTCTTTTTTCATGATTTCGACTGCTTCCTGATATTTTTACGTTTACTTACACTATTCTCTCATTTTGAAAAATCGCCTCCTTTTCTGGTCTCCTCGCGCCATCCCTGCTTATAGTCAAACGATGTTGAGATGAAAATAAGTGATCTTAAGAGCAATAAAAGAGAAATACAATAAAAGTATTTCCGATAATTTTATTTCAGCTAAATGCAGCGCATAGATTGAATTTTCTATCTCGCTATTACATTTTAATTTGGGTAAATGAAAAAGAAAAATTATTCATCAGAATCTATCACTTTCAATTAAATGACATTTTTTTCTAACTTAATTAAGCAGAAAGAGACCTATTCTATGTTCTACGGTGCAAAAATTGTATTCAACAACTGTATAATAGTATATCGTCTTTTACTCCAGTCGAATTAATCCGCAAAACCTTAAATAGAAATTGAATAAAAATAGCAAGTTCGACTGTTGTATGTTCATTCTCTTCACGCACAAAAGCAAGCATCTTTTTTAATATTTCTCGGATTCAGCTATCTTCTACTTGATAAATGTAAAATTGTTGGAAATCAAATATACTTACGTACTATGTGATATTGGAGAGTGTGAGTTTCTTTTTCTGCTGCGTTCACTGTTGCCTGTTCACCGTATTTATACTTGTCGATATTCCTTGAGTTTTCTCCGCGTATACTTATGTTTACATGTATCAATGAACCATGTCTTTTTCATTAGACAACCATGAAGTTTTCATCTACGTATATACTTGTCATCGTGAGCGTATTTTCCATTCCAATTTTCTACCTATTTTGTTTTTCGCTTTGCTGTAGGTGAAATTATTGTTATGATTGATCAAAAAAAAATATACGCTTATATTTGTGTAAAAAAATGAATTATACTTTGGAATCTCGTAATTTCTTTTTTGTTGCGTAGAAGAAACAGTGGTTGTTTGATATCACATATGAGATATACTTGCTGTACACTCTTGAATATTCAATTTTTTAACAACAATAACTGTTTCTATTATAGGTAACATATCATACTGATTCTATAGATCAACATGCTTTTCATTACATAAGATACCATACTTAGGGTTTATTGTTAGAGCAAGTATTCAATCATGTTCTTAATTTTCTTGTCTCAAGCGTATCTTTGAAATGATGGCAAGTAGCGACGTGCAACCCACTCGATTCGTCAAGGACAGACGACGGAAAAGTAAAAGTAGGATCTACAACAGCAGTGGCGGTGATCACTGTTCCGAAAGTATGTAGATTCTATGTTCGAATTAATAATATGCTCAGACACACTGAATCTCACATTAATCCCTAGGGTGTGGGTGTGGGTGTGGAGGTGGAGGTGGGTGTATATTCATCTATCCCGACACTCACACCCACACCCACACCCTTGAAAAGTTTCTCTAAAGTGCAGGGCAGATAAATAATTTTGTTTCTCGCTAGTTGTGGCCTCTTCTTTTCTTGAGAAACATTATGAATTTATACATGACATAGATTTTGATGAGACTTGATAGTTGTATTAGTCATGTCATTTCATATTTTAGAGAGCATTTGTATACGTGTAAATATTTTTCAACAAATCTTTGTATAATTAGCATCCACTAAAACTTGAGATTTTCAATTAATCAAATCATTGGACTCATGAAGAAATTGAATTTCTTAAATTCATATTATATCAGAAAAGACTTCACGCATAAAAGAAAGATCTTGAGTATTTCAAGATTAGTAGGCCTTGCTTAATCCATAAAATCTACGCTACCTTGTAATCATTCTACAATTTAATTTAATTAATTTATACATGGTTAGTTTTTATTCAATATTTTTGCATGATCAATATTGCAAGAGCAACTACTTGAGGTGCACTAGTCAGGACTTCAAACGAAGTTTCTCAAAGATAATTACATTCAAAATTCTTTTAGACTATCGATTAGCGCAAAAGAATCTTTCTGAATAATATGACTCAGTTGCAGCTGCATTTCGACATGAATAGCACTTCATTTATCATGAGTACTTTTTGACACGAACAAATCAACGAAATTATATAATGGCACATGACGCACTTTTATTGCGCATTTTATCCGTGTTGAGAGTAAAAGCATATACTTCCTTTTTTGACACATAAAGTGGTATCATTTGAAAAGAAATAGTTGCTACCTATCGATAACCGATCACGCACTTTGTTTATATCTACATGAAGAGAAATTATGTTCAATAATAGTACTGTTTTCGAAACTTGTAATGGAAATACAACAGATAATTATCTAAGTTTTTCAATGTCAGCTTCAATGTCAATCGATATATTTAGTCAAAAATCATTAAAATGGCAAGTTATATTAAAAATAATCTATGTTACTCTGTCTACATTACAATTTCTAATAGCTACTATTGGCAATTTCATAACCATTGAAACTTTATTACAGAAAGCTATTCGTATTATATCATTAGGTGTCTATTTAATAGTTTTTTCTTTGGCTAGTTTGATCGGAATGATTCTTTTGTATGTTAGAATTATTGTGACACTGTTTTTCAACGAAGAATTGAATAAAAACAGTTTGGCTCATTGTCATACAATTACAACTATTTTAAATTCTATATACATTAATTTTATGTTGATGGGTTGGTGCATTTGTATCCATTGAACGAGTATTAGTTCAAGTTTATAAGTACAGTTTATATCGTTCACGTAGGTCTGCGATTATTATTTCTCTAGTAATTATTCTCTTAACGGGAGCAGCAAACATAACAGCATTTATCGGGTGGCGCAGTACAGTGCATCCAATTGTGCCTAATATGCATATATGTAAATTTCGACAATTTCCAACTCATTGGAAGTTAGTTGATGAAATAGTTAATAGTATGTATATTCATTTTGTTACACCATGGATTTTACACATTCTATCGATAGCATGCGTTTTAATTCATATTATACGACGTAAAATTATTTTCACTGATGCAAAAAGATGTGATTGGAGCAAGATTATGCGCCAACAGTTAACGAAGCATAAGGCGTTTTTTATTCCACCAATACTCATTCTTACGTGTACACTGCCACATGTTTTATTAAATAATCTTTCTGGCTCAAGTACAAAGTTTGCTTGTTCAAAGTCGAATATGAATATTTATCTTCGACTACATTTAGCATTAGACTATTTATATTATTCAGTTCAAACTATCGGATTTTTTACGTATATTTATCCATCAGACGTATATATGAATCGATTTCGTGAGACTTGGACAATTAGAAGAAGTAGAGCGGTTATCGGAACTTTATTCAAGCATCAAAAACTATATACGATTAATGTGATTTCACTCCTCAAGTCTTTCTATATGAAATAAGTTTCTCTACAGTTGATATCTTTCCAGTTTCATTCATTAACATATATTTTTGCATATTATATTATAGAAAAATAAATTGTGTTAAACATAAGAATCATTCGCACTATTACTTAAATTGAAATATTAGGTTAGAATATGATAATTTCTTATTTTTTTAATGCGAGTAATCAATACTTCACGTTTAATCATCTTTCACATGTTCTATGCGATATGTAAAAATGGACTAAATTTTATTTTTCCTTTGCTTTGTATCCATTGAAAATGATCAAGTAACTTGTTGGACAACATTATAATGTATTTTTATTATAATTTCGTTGAAGTAATGAAGATAGTGTTTATTTTGCATTACAAAGTACCTTATCTGATTTATAATAATAGAACTTTAGTGTTGAAATCACTTGTTTACCAAAAAATGGAATTTTTTCATCAGTTGTAGATGCAAATTTCAAATTGTGTAAAATTTGCGTCACACGTGTATAGTTTTTGCCAATTAGATTAGATCCAACCTGGTAACATAAACTAAGAATCAACGGCAATTTTGGAACATAAAAATTACAGGAAACCAACGACTATATGCTTTAGCAAATTGATGTGCACACCAAGTGACTAAGTCACATATAAAATTCACTAAAATCTATTCTCATTTTAAATAAATTTTATCAAATAAGCAATTTGTAATTAACCTTCATTCGGGCTTTCTTAGTATTCAAATGATTAATATAAAAGGTGTGGGTGTGGGCGTCCTTGTTAAGGAAACATCTTCACTCACATGCCCACACCGCACACACCAACACCCACATCCTCTAGTTTTTTGTCCGTAATTATTAGAAGTTAATCAATATTCAAGAATAAATTTGTGATATTTGAAAAAATTATGAAAACCTTGATACAGGATCCAATAAAGATTTATTCCACTCTACAATATTTCGATTTCTATACCAAGTTTAAGATAAAAAGAAACATCTGAATTATATTGCAAAGATTTATTACTCAGTCGAAGGGTGTGGGTGTGGGTGTGGGTGTCACATTCTATCTTCTCTCGCCCACACCCCACACCCACTCCGATACCCCACACCCTCAAGGTTAAACTAGCTTTGAATCGCTTTTCAACAGGAAAACGTTTTAGTAAACCTGCATATTCTGAATAATGAGAAAAGTAATTTCTTTCTGTTGTAAATAAAGACGAAAGCTGACCAACGGCGAGGGCTCAGCTATACGGCTTATGCCACCTACAATCTGACGCGGATTTACTATTAAATAAACCAAAGAAATGGCATAGTTTAACAAGAAACACTCATCAAAATGCAGTCTGTTGTTGCTCAGATCGTTCCACTCACACTTTCATGTGTTTTATTTTTGTTGAATTTTATTCATCATGAAAAATAATCATGACACAAAAGCAACAGTAATTATTAGAATAAACCTTCACAAATAAAATGTTTTACCAGTCGAAATTGATTAAAATAATGAGAATAAATATCGACAATAGATACACACGAGAAGATGAAAATATTGCTGTTGTTGCGACACTGTGACCACTTAATTCACTATCTACATAAACAAGAAATCTTCTGTTTATCTTGTAAAGAGCGTTTGTATCAATTAAAGCTCAAAAGAAAACAAGAACTAATTACTTACTGCATTTTGTAATCATAGTATTGAATTTCAGTATTCGGTGATTCAATTTATCCACTGCATATAAATAATGTTCATCTTCAGATAATCTTAATCCATATATTTCATTACCAATATCTGCTATTGTATCATCAATTAATACTTCAAACAAATTTTGATCGAACCACCATTTCAAGATGCGACTTTGATCTGCTATATAAAAGATCCTGCCATATCGATCACTTGTAATCGATGTTGGACGTTTTAAATTATATTGATAGATACTTGTTTGTAGTAATCCAGCTGAATTATTATTTTGCGCGTTATTTAGGTTGACTCGTACGACTCGGTTATTGTCGGTATCAGAAATAAACAGATGACCTCCAACAATATGAATACCTCGAGGAGACGACAATTGATGCAATCCACTACCAGAACTTGAATTTCCAGCTACGATAACGACTTCACCTAATGTTTTTAACGACCAACGGCTAACGCGATGATTATTGAGATCACTAACGTAGAGATAATTTGCTTCTTCATTCATAGTAAGGCCATAACAGTTGGCGATTTGGTTCGATTCGACCCCGTAACCGTTTCCACCAGCTATCGCTTGTAATGAATATTGTGGACCTCCAATACGATATTTCTTTATTTCTTTGGTTGTTTCATCAGCAATATATAGCCAACCGTTTCGGGAAAGATAAAGTGCTGTAGGACTTATAGGTACGGCAAAAGATATAGGTTTCGATGTCCATGAAGATGATCCCAAATTTTGTATTTCTAATAAACGATTTTGATAAGTATCAGCTAGATAGAACGTATTGGCCTTTTCATCAATAGTTAAATCATGAGTAGAATTTAAGTGTGTATCATTAATTTGTGCCACGATCGTGAAGATTGCATTTGTTGTCCAACACTGAGGGCCATGTGGAGTCGTCGTGGAATAATCTGCAATTAACAAAATGAAAATAGTCATTGTTAGTTTTAGTAAATTCAGATTCTCCTAAACATCCAGACAAGTCGTCAAATAGTCTTCCAATATTTTCGGTATAGCATACTTTCAGTGAGCTTCTCTTCATTGACACCAACAAATGCATATAATCATCAGACTGAAATTTTGAGTGCACAAAGTTTGCACAGCAAATAGCATTTGTAATTTTGGTAGTAACAAAAAGGACATCGTCTCGAAAATCAACTCCGTATTATCGTGCTCACTACATAAATAAGATGAATATTTACTTTGATTTATTGTTACGTTAGGAACTAAGGTTGTAGTCGGTGTCGTATTGTTTATATCAGCTTAAATAAAAAAAAAGAAAGAAATATATATTCGTGTGAGTTACAGAGACGCAAGTCACATAAACATCATAACATACTTGTGCACATTCTATTATCTAACTTCAATTGTAAGATTCGTCTTGTTAGCGTATCGACAAAATAAAGATTATTTTTGCTATCAAAATTGATACTTGTTGGAATAGATATATAATTTGACGATGCATTTGATGGTGGAAACCATCCATTGAAACTACTATCTCCTATCAGTACTTGTCCTTGCTGTGCACCTTTCATCCAACGCATAATTCGACCATAATCGCCTATATACATTGTTCCCTCTTGATCTAGTACGATAGACTGAGGTCCACGTAGTTGATTGAGATGTTTACCTCTGCCATTTCCTCCGGCAACAATTCGCCCCGATTTTTGTGCATTCCGAATTGAATAGCAAACTATTCTATAGTTCCAAGAATCAGCTATGTAAAGATCGTCGTTTCGTTCATCCAAATATATTCCCATAGGATAATATAATTCCGATAACGATGATCCAAGTTGTCCGTTTTCATTCCCCGCTATAATCACAGAATCTCCTTGACCATTAGCTAGTAATCTAACAACTCGATGATTCATTGTCTCACTTACATAAATATACTTTTCTGCTAGATTAGAGTCCTGCAGGTTAAGACTTTTTTGTACCCTAACCCTGCCCTACAGTAAAACTTCGTACCCTTGTCCTACCCTGCCCTACGACGTTCTTACCCTAGCCCTACCCTATCACAGAGATTTTTCATTTTACACCCTATCATATCCTTTGAGTTTCAGGTCCAAGTAAAAGTCAGCATGAAGTTTTTCTTCACTTTATTTCAATATATTTTATTGATTTTCAACGAGAATCAAATACAAAATTAATAAATTTTTCGAAAGTTTCTTAAAAATAAAATATCATTCACAACATCACTACTTAAATTTTGCCTTCTCTCTTCCAAAACTCGCCCGTTTGTACTAAAAATACGTTCATGTCGAGATGATTTCGAAGACATTTTTTATTACATTTACATGCACATTTACTCGACAAATAATCAAAAGTGAGTGAGCTCGTCAGCTCATGTATAAAATAGTACTAAACAATAGGCCATTGTTTTCCGTTTGTTTTTATTCTATCCATTCGATTTAGATTATGATATCACTCTTTACACCGTTTTTGATCAAAAAGATGTCAAAAATATATATTAAATTCTACTCCAGAAAATTTTTATTTGTATGAGCTTCACCCTACTTGTACCCTACCCTACCCTGCCCTGCAGGGCAGGGTAGGGTAGGATAGGACAAGGTTGACCTGCAGGACTCTAGCTTACGGTGAATAGTGTAACGGTTTTGAGTTACTTGTGGTTTATTCTTTCATATACTTAAGGAAGGATTACAACGAAAATGGGAGAAGAAGATTGAGTCTAGAATGACCGGTGAACAACAATTGAACAAGGGTATTTATATGTGCGCACGAAAGAGAGGCACTACTCCCAGCGATGATTGTATGACAGATGAATCCATCACAAATAGTTGATTTGTTAAGAATGATTAAATGAGATAATTTCAACAGCCGAATTGAGCAAAACTATGGTGTATAGCGTTGAAATTCGCAGAATGAAACTCATGCGAAATCCTACAGGCTTTCTGAATAATCTACTGGCATTTTTATCTTCACCTTTGTTTGATTCTTTTCATAAAAATAAACAATGAATCTTAATAGTCTCAGTGTTTCTTTAATCTCTTTACAGTGTATATAAATGTTGTTGTGAGACTCAGGCAAGAGCAATCAGTTGTTTTGCTTAATTTTATCAACACTATTGAAAGTCTTTCAATTATATGCTACTTTGAATCTAGTTATCTTAAATGTTTTTCATTAAATAGATAGTTTTTGTCAATACAAAATCCTTTGATTACGATATACTTATAATTTTAATTCTGTAGAAGAAACATTTTTAAAATATTTTTCAAATAGAAGTGAAATTTAAAAAAAATATCAATTTCACCAACTAAGATAAATGTGAACAATAATATCTCATTTCCACAATTTTTTTTGAGAGAGTTGGTACTCAGAAAATTTAAGTAGAAGTTCAGCAAAATTAGAAATTAAGAAATTCTAAGTTGAAGTGATACAGAATGACATTGCACATCCAGCTAGGTATGCTGATCGGTATGTAAACTGAAGGTCTAGAGATCGATACTCTATGTGTACATTTACTTTCTGTTCTATTTAGAAAAATATGCCAAGAGATCGATGATATCCTGAAGGAAGTTTAGTTAAATTCTAGTAAGATCCTGTCAAGATATTCCATAACATTTATTTCAGGCATTTCGAGGTCTTATTCCTCGCATTTTATCAAGAAACCCCTTTGACGATTCTTCTATTTCGAAAAACGATCAAGGAGACTACAAATGCGTCAAATACGAGGTATTGACTGGAAAAGATCTTTAAGGATAACTTTTTGATACAAGTGAATGAATGGTTCTTTCGAATACCTCAAAAGGAAGGTAGTGAATCTGAAAGACCTTTAAGCGTCTATCGCAATTGATTGTCAGGCAAGAGGCTTCGAAATACCTGAAATTTATCGTAATGAGCTTGAGATCTATTCGTGTCTGCTGTGGTATAGTTAATGATTGTGAAGTAGTGCGTGAGGTTAGTGGTATTAGGGAAGCTGGCTGGTAATTCACTTTGTTGAGGGTGCGGCGGTGTCGGAAAATCAGCGCAAGATCTCAGGAAGATTGGAACTTACGGAATTTTCCTAGATGGAATTGGTCGGATTTCATTTGTTCCGCCGCATGTTCCTTTTGTATTTCTTATGATCACGGGTCGGTTCCGAGGAATTTTTCCCAATGGTTACGGTCACGGAAATAGTACGGAATACTCCCGTTACAATACGGTGATTTCCAAACAGAATACTGCTTCCACCTTCCGGATAGTTTTCCGGTCCGTTCCCGGTGGGAAAGTCGTTGGAAATCATCGGAAGTATCGGGAAATCACGCCGTTTCCGGAGTCTGAAATCATTGACCTGGGAGCATGAATAATTTTAAAGCTTTCAAAAAAACATTTTCCCAGTAAGAGAATGTTTTCTCTCTATATATATATTCATCTGTAATTGTTGCCGATGCCAGAGATGACGATTGCAACGGTAGGTTTCATGTCTCTTGGCAATCAGAGAACGTTACTTCTGTCTACAACAAATGAATGGAGAATAATGACGCGAACAATTCGAAATTTAAGTTTTTTTCCTGTTTTTGTAAGATATTGGTGTAGGTATAGATATGCTTTTTTGGATTATACATGCGAATCGCGATAATGAGTTGGTTGTGAGGTACAAAAACTTATGAGAGATTTATTCATTCATTGAGAATTTATTCTATATAATTCTTATGAAAGAACTGTATGTGCTTGTCTAAAGATGCTAGGAAACGTATCGAAAAATCCTCATAGATTCCAATGGGAATACATTTTGGTAACTCTTGAGCTTCGATGAAAAAAACAATTCTTAGTAGTTTGTCTCGCTTTAACCTTTAGCCTCAATCGTAGTCGTTGGGCGACCTGTCCAAGCGTGACGGAATCACGTTTTTTCATTTTGTATTTTGAATATCTCAACTTATTGAAATTGGATGAAGCTGACATTTTCAGAATATAGATTTAAGTTTCATTGCTCTACATACTCTGAAAGTTTCATAGGGTTCGAAACTTCCCATGCAGTCAAAAATATGATTTTGACGCGTTAAAACGGCATCCTTTTTTCTTTTGTGTAACGCATTTCAAACCATCAAAAATGTCCGGAAAAACGCATTTTAACGGACCACTTTTCCTCTCACTTGTGACCCGTTAAAATGGTTTTTTAAACAACTCGTTTTAATAGGTTTCTGAACAACGCGTTATAACTCGTAATTTCGGACATTTTTGATGGTGTACAACCCATTAATACCATTAACGTTTTCAAGTGTTTCCTATATGCTCGTTTTAACATATTACAATTGCTAGTAAGGTACAGTGTTCACTAGTAAATAATAGATTTTAGGTAACATCGTTTCTAAGGAATTAATAATGCAAAGACTAGACTAATTTAGGGATTGATAAACTTTTGATGGAAAATCTATGTTCATTGGAAGATGGGTGTCCGTGATCAACAATAACTTATTATTGAAATCATTCTGATGTTCTATTTTACGTTGAAAGTAACATGAGATGTTCTATAATAATGACATAATCGCTGCGACCTTGAAGCTCTGATCTATTGTATTCTTTATGCGATAATATCATCATTATAAAATACTTCGTGCTATTTACAGCGTAAAACAGAACAGCAGAATGATTTCAATTATAAGTTATTGTTGATCACGGACACCCATCTTCCAATGAACATAGATTTTCCATGAAAAGTTCATCAATCCCTAAATTATTCTAGCCTTTGCATTATTAATTCCTTAGAAACGATGTTACCTAAAATCTATTATTTACTAGTGAACACTACCTTACTAGCAATTATAATATCAGCTTACGTATGCCATGATCATTATTCACTTATTCCAATCGTGGCTATAATTCCTTGAAGTACATCAAATAATTCTTTAAATTAAATATTTAACTAAGAAAGATACAGCAAAGTCTATAATAGAATGCTCTACGTAAGAATTATAAAAATTTTCGATTACAGCTAATCAAAATCTCTACACCAAAACTCTATGCTTCTGCTGCCCGTAACATTATTCGATGTCTGTTTATTGCTCGATGATGGATATGTAGTTTCAATAATAAAAATCATTCAGAAATGAAAGTCTTTTTGCGAAAAGAAATAACACACTCCGAAAGTCATTCTTATCTTATCTATATTGCAATAGAAACTGAAATTGAGTAGAATTTTAATTTCTACTACAACGTCTATGTCATAAAATTTTCTATTGATTTCATCTTTTAATGAAAATAAAATACTTTCATATAAAAAAGAAATCTATAATTTTGTAAAAATCGTCATATGCATTTTTCTACATTCTAATAGTTATTGGTTTAATCTCAGTCAAAGAAATTTTTGTTATTGAAACAATGCATAATAATTTCAATACTGACAAGACTTTCATTTAAAAAAAGGAAAAAATTACTAGAGTTATACGATTTTCCAAGTAAAAAAAACTTTTAATATAGAAAAAAAAAAACTTACTTTATTTACTTGTTTTAAGAGGATAATCAAACAAAGACGAGCATTAGCAAATAAAAAGCCACATAAAAAAATTATCGTTAAATAAATAATTAAATAATTAAGCGAAACTTCGTTGTGTTGATATTTACAATTTTAATTAATCGACTATATGTGTGAGCTGTAGATAACAAAGAACAGAAGAACACACTAAATAGTCACTTTTGCTGTTCTTTAGCTCTTCAAGACAAAGAAACAAAGAACATCTATTCGATTGGTAGATTCAATCACAGCGAATAGAACGAATATTTTCTGGAAGTGTATGTTCTACCTATTATTTTTCTTGATATAATTATATAGTCCGTGTCGATTAAGAAACAAAACGAATCTGTCACTATTTTATATGGTCGTTGTAATGTAAAACATTTGTCTAGCTACAATTTCTTTTTTTCTCTGTTACTGTACTTTCATCTGTCTCCTTTCTCTCTCTCTTTTCACTATGGCACGAACTGTTCGGGAATCATATGATTGAAATACGGAAAGAACTCCTTCATGTGTTTTATTAAAGCAATTGAATGTTCAATAATTCATGTGGAGTTGTTTTCATATACGTGGGGCACTACAAAAGTCTTTTCAACAGCCTTTAGGATAAATATTCAGAGAAGGATTTTAATCAATTTTTTCAAAGCACTGTCCTTCAGCATGAATGAATTTATGCATTCGAAAAAAACAGTGTTCGAAACAGTTCTTACAGCCTTCTTTTGTGAGACTACCAATGACTCGTTCTGAAGCAGTTCATATTTCGTTGTCGTCGATAAACTGAATTCCACGTAACTGATTCTTGAGTTTGGGGAATAAGAAGAAGTCGCAATGGCTTAAATCTGGAGGAATATGGTGGATTTGGATACTCTTCTACGTGATTTTCTAGGAAAAAACCGTTTGTAATACAAGCTCGGCGCGGTCTTACATTATCGTGATGAAAGATGAGACCTCGTGTTTCTCTTCGTTCAGATACAGCTTTGAAGACTTGTGGCAAGCATGTGCTAACATGCCAGCTTGCGTTGACTGTTGTATCTGTTTCTAATGGAAAAGATCGAATTAAACCAGATTTCATGAGGATATGAGGGTGAGAGGGTTTTCTTTCAGTTTCCTAATTTACGTTCTAGCACATGACAGTATCAGATTTTTCTGTTTCAAAAAGAGTTTATCAGATTTTTATTTTACTCTATGTTGGACTCTCATTTTGTTCATTAAAGGACATTTTTTAAAGAAAATAAATTTTTTTTTATGAAATTTACGATTGTTGATTCTCATCTTTAAAAACAAGATGGATTAAAACGCATCAAATAATCACTTTTATTCGAAGCGATGCGTTAAAACCTGTTTATATAAGAAGCGACTAGTTTTAACGGGTTAACTATTTGGAGTCATGATAGTGATGGGTTATAATGCGTTTTTTTCGGGGTTTTTCTACGTAAACGCGTTGAAACACCGTTTTAGCGTTTTTCTGACTGCATGGGCGGTTGATGAAATGTTGAAATCTAATTTAGTACCTCGATCAAGTGTAACATATTATTCTCATCTATGTGAAACAATATCTGCTGCTGCTGTAGCAGATTATGATCTACTTAATATACCACGAACTAAACGGCCACATAAAGAAGTATGATCATTTCAAGTCAGAAAAAAGTTGTCTGCATTTAAAAATTTTAAGATTTATTAACTCATAAATTATCATTGGAATATCAACGTGTAACATGGAAATATTTACGGAAAAATATTGATGTTCAATTGAGAATAGTGAACGAATCAAATTTATAACGAGTTGCTCGTTTTTTATTTAAAGATAAACTTTTCCATGCTCATAGTACTATTGTAGTACGTGCTGAAGTAAATATTAATTGTATTAAAGTTTCAACTCTGTATGTATATAAAGATTTATAAACTATTGTCAAGATCATCCAACATAGTCATGTTTTAAATGTACCATGAGCACATTTTCATATAGAAAATCCTTCTAAATGATAAGACTACATGGTAGTTTGCCATTAACCAAGACAATTCTTGCATGACTTTTTATCTTATTTGTTTATTATCTAGAGTATATTATCTTTCAATGTGATAATAAAGAATGTGCGTGCCAATCAATATTAGTTTTTTTTGTCTTATATAATTGATCACGAAGAAATAAAACTAATCAAATAAATATACGTTTTTTTTCTTAAAAATTCAACACATGTTATAATCAATACAAGAAAAGCGACAATAAAATAAACTTTGAGAATGTTTAAGAATTTAACGATGTTGAGCATCAGCATATGATGATGATGTTGATTTTGATGGCTTAAATTCTGTTGTTGTTTTACAAACTACTGGACTATCTGCAGCATGACTTACACTGACAGCTTCTGTTGTTGTAATAAGCTTTATTTGTTACCAAAAAAAAAAAAATGTAAATTTCAAGAATTCAAAAGAAAAAAACATACTGTTGTAGTTGGAGCAAGGCGATGTAAAGCATATTCTTGTTCAAGTCCAAAAACTTGTTCACTAACTGGATCTATAATTGGAAATAAAAATAATTAAATAAAACTGATTAAATAGAAATATTTACTATTTTTAGTTATGCCTTGTGCTTGATCTTTTCGATGAACATTCGAAATGGAAAAATTTAATTTTTTTTTAATTCTCAATTCGCGGAAATAAAGTTACTATTTTTACATCAAAAGCAACAAGTTTTTGAATAGGAATTGCCAAGTCATTTTGATATTCTAGAAAAACAAAATTTCTGTTAATTTAAATCATTTTTAAATCAATACCAGTTTTTTGTGAGTTAACAACAAGAAATTGTTTTTGATGTTCTTGTGCTTCATCAACAGGTTCACTAATTTCTTTTGAACGTTTACGTTTACGTCATTTATAAAACCCTTATTTCTATTAATTAAACTTATCAAGATTAGCCGTAAGATCGTTAGTTTTTGTATTATCAAGATCAACTTTTGATTGAATTTCAGTTTGAACGACTGATCGTACATGAACATTTTCATCTGGAAAAAAATAAGTGATGCCATTATATATTAATAGATAAAAAATGTTTACCTTTCAATTTATTTTCAGCAACTTCATCATCATCATCATCATTATCTTCACTAACTGATTCACGTTCATCGTCCGTCGTACACTGTGGGGTTTCGCCTAAAAGTTTATATTTAAATCCCATTGGAGCAAATCATGTAAAAGAATGTTAATATCTTACCTCTTTCTATCATTTCTTGAAAACGTTGTTCTTGTACAGCGTTAACTAAATTAGCTGTTACGTGCTTTGAAGAAAGATCTTTCTGGTATTGTTTATCATGTTGTACAATAAAACTAGCATCACTATGGCGTATTGCATCATCACGACATCTTTCACTATCTTCTGTTTTTTTCTGTTGGTTTTCATCAATTAAAACAGCATAATCGAGCTATAAAAACACAGTAATATAAAAAATTTATATATGCTTTAGCACTTACACAATCCAAAGTAACCTTAGTTTTACTTAGTTTTTCATTATTTTTAGTCATATTTTATCTAAAAATAGCAGACATTAAGTGAGTTTTATATACGTTTGTTTCTTATATAAAATTATGTTCTTTTGTGAGACGTAAAAAATTATTATAATAAAAAAGAAACACTAAACGATTGATCAATCATATCATATGAAGACGATTTTCATCCGCTGCTGTTTGTACAGTAGAATGATCAAAATAACCAACTGATGATCCATATACATTCTTTCAACATAATCTCATTCATCATCATTTTATTCATAACCAAGACTATGTATATCATGTTGTTCTTTATTAATAACAGATTTTATTTGAAATGTAATACTTTGTTTAGGTACTGTTATAACAGGTGAAACAACTAATTATATATCAAATTCTTTTAATACTTCAAAAACGTCTTCACTTGTTTTACCAACTATATCTGAACCTGGTTTTAATATATATTTTTAATGTTTTTCAAATAATTTTCTACTAGTAAGATTTCTATAAATGTTCCCCAACCATGTAAAATCATTGTTATAAATTGTATAATCATACATGATACAAAAAATAACATAAATAATAAAGCTAATAATTGTAGTTTAGTACCATGTCTGCCAAATAGTCGACGAATATCAATCATTAATTCAGTAAGTTTTGTTGCAATATATTCACATTGAAGTTGTAAAATAATCCAAATAGCATTAAGCATAAAAAAATGCAAAAATATAATATATATTAGATTCATACCTGTTTTTTTTACTTGTATTTTCTCCATCAAATTTAGTAATAATTTCTTGTAAAAGCATTTCTTCTCATTTAGCTGCTGGTCGAAAAACATGTTTAATAACGTCAATGATTTGATGAAGAAAACTACGTTGTTGTCCATCAGCCCAAAACAAATTATTAAGAACATTTGTTCGGCGTTTTTCTGAATCTAAAATATTCGACCAGGAAAAAAACAATAAAACTGTTATTTGTCAAAAACTTTTCTTTACCTGGTTTACTTATTTCTTTTTTATTTGGTTTAGTTGGGTTTTTCTTATTAACAACTTCAACTGTTTCTCTGGTACCCCATGAGACAACAGTGTAAATTACATAAAGCATAAGTAACATGAAGATAACCACCACGAATTTTAACAAGAGAAAAAAAACCATGAAGTAAATTAAACATTTTATTTCAATGTAGAAGACCAGTAACAATAAATGTAGCTACAACACTTGGTAAAAAAAATAGCATTTGGATCTAAAAAAAACAGATTTAATAATTTGAGCAGCTGTTGCTACAACTACCATCGACATAACTAATGCATAAATAGTTAAAATTTATTAATAGAATAGATTTTATATAAAAAATAAAATCCTATTTAACCAGTCATAAAAGCAGCAATTGTAATTTGTGTATCTGTTTTTGTTTTAAGATATATCAGAATAGAAAAAAGTGCTGGTAATAATGATATTGTATATAATTCTGCTATAGTTAATATTGAAAAAACAATGCGTAATATTGAAGCAATTCTTAATAAAATTGTTCTTCATCGTAACATTGTTGAAATAAAAAAACAGCTTGATAAAACATAATTTTGAAATAATTTCATTAACATGTCTTTTGTATGTTTAGTATCTTTAAGTAAATCCATAATATTAACTATTGTTGATGACATCCAATGACGATGTTGATTAAAAAATTCTTTAAATGTTTCTTGTGCATGTGTATAAGCGTCTGATGCATCACAATATTCAACTCGATAAACTTGTTCAATTAGAAGTGTTTTTAACCAAAGATTTTCACCTAGGTAATTAAAATAAATTCAATAATTACTTAAATACACAAGATATTACCTTGATCATAATGTGCTGTTTCTGTTGATTTATTTGCATAACGTCGCATAACATTATCATCCATCAATGATGAAGCACGTGATAGCAAAAAACAACGTAGACAGCAAACTATACTACTTAATTTATGTTCAGCAGCTTTTTGAAGCCAATAACCAGCAGCATATCCAAATCGTTACTACCAAACAGTTGATTCTAATTCTAAATAAGGTTTATTAATTTTCAATAAAATTAATAGTAAAATACCATCGCTAGTCGGATGAATTTGACCACAAACAGCAAGTATTTTACGATTTTTACGCATTCGATCAACTAATAAAAGAACAGCTTCAAGTTTGAAATCAACATCACAATCAAGTTCTAAAACAAATGCATTTTGTTACTTAAAAAAGCTCGAAATAAATTCTTCATTATATATTTTTCCTAGGAGGAATTTTTTTAATCTCCAAATAAAGATCTTAGCAATTGACTAAAACCGATAAAGTCTGTATCCAATCTTGTTATATGTTGTGTTACATTTTGTCTATCTTGTTTTCAACGTAATAGTTTAAATGATAATAAATAATACATATAGGATAACCGTAAGAAAAAAAAATCTTTTTTGAAATATAACGAACTCGACTCCAACGTTTTTTATATCGAATTAAATATTTATGTTTCACGTGAACAATTAAACGATTTTTTCCTGGTAATAACCAAACAGAACGTCCACCATAAGGTGTTGAAATTTTAATTGGATCTTCAACAATTTTTCTATACCATAAACACATCGAAGTTATTTTTCAATAAGTTATTTTTTTCGAAACAAAGAACTTTTCATACGTCCAGCAATATTAACAGGAGAAATTAATTGTTTGACATAATGATTGGGAAGATAATTGCCGTTTTTATCCTTTTGAAATACATCATCGAATAAAACATGTCTTTCAAATCGATAATAATCAAGATCATGTATACGTAAGTTTTTTTGAACTATTCGACGAGCATGTTAATCACAGTCGAGACTATTAAAACAAAAAAAAAGTTAATAAGTTATTGTTTTTTGTTATCTTATACCGAAATATTGATTTGAATAATTGAACCATTGCACTTGTAATTTCCATGCAGCATTGCTGCACATACATAGATCATTGGAATAGAAAATTTTCTTTCAAATGTTAAATCAGATTCAATTTTATCTTAAAAAATAAAGAAAGAAAAATTTAATTTAAAGATTTATTTTCTTACCTTTCATTTCATTTCTCTATCATCTTTTTGATGTTTATGAAGGAATAAATTTTGTTCAACAATAGCTGATTCATAATAAGGAAGAACGAATAATTTAATAACAAAAAATTAAAATTTCATAGAAAAACCAATAAAAAAACGAATGGTATAAAATTGGCCGAAAGAAAAAACGTCGAAAATGCTATAGTTAGAGTATAAACCCAGCTTTTCAACAATCCTATATGGACAATCTGTAGAAGTATCCATCGTTGTACTTTTAAATGGGCAGCATATGCTCAAACTCGATTATAGAACTTTCGACATTTTTTACTTTCGATGTTTTTTCTTTCTGCCAATTCTATGCAAACCAAAAAACTAATAAATCATTGATAATCGTTCAGATGTTGGAAATCATACATTAATTATTATTTTCATTTTTGATAACCATAATAATAAAAATCCAATTAAAGATATTATTAAAAGTTTTGAACCAACGCGCAAAATATTTAATTAAATTATTTTAATTTAAAAAACATAATTTTCTTTATACATTCTGGTTTAGAAAGATAAAAAGATCAATAGTAGTTATTTATTTTTATTTTTCACTCGTTTAACAAAACAATTATACAATATAAGCAATTAATTTTGATTATGTTAACGCTAATGATAAACCGAGATTTTGTATTAATATCTATATGTAAAAATAAATCATTTCTTTATTCTACTTTACATACAAGACGTCCAATATAATAACACATACATGATGAAATAATTTATATAATTAATCATATATAAACTTTATATGTTATTATTCGAAAAAGATCTTGTTCATCAAAAAATACTACCAAGTATACGACGACTATTTCTACCGTTATAAATAATTGATATTTGTTCAAATAGTAATAAACATCATTTTTGTCAATAAATTCTGCTAAAAAACAAGCTGGTTTTCTTATTAATGGAAATATTTTTAAAATACTTGCTGTAACATATACTTTTGGACGAGTTTTTAATCATTTTATACCATATTGAAATCATTTGAAAAAACATTGTTTTCCCATACGTGTTTCAATAAAACTTTTCCAATAACCAATTGATATAGAAAAATAATGCTAATAGTAATTCCCATTGGCATTAAAGTCAATTTGAAATTTTTTCATTTGTTAATTATATATATGGAATAAAACAAATATATAATCCCATAAAAATTGATCCGATATTATTAAATAATACTAATATTTTTATTGTTCGATTATGATCACGATTAGATGACAATAGATTTAATATCACTGATATTATACATACATTATTTGATATGAATAAGCCACTTCCATCATCTATCGGAGATAATATGTCAAAGACAAGTAATGATAAACCAGCTATATGTCAGGCTTCAACAAAATAAACCTAACAAACTTAATATTCAATTTACTAAATAACATTTTATGGAATTAACATACACTAATAACAAGAAAAATTGTGGTGAACATTTTATAGAGAAATGAATAATTTAAGACTATGAATAAATATGGTACATCCATACAAGTAAGTAGTATTCCCCATCGAATAATATATACACTTGACTATAACAAAAAAAAGATTTAAGAAAAATTTAATTAAAATATTTTATAACATACTTCTTGTTAACGAGGTTTATATGCATTAATCATAGTGAATAAATGAAGTTTACTAACAACAACTGATACACGAACAACACAAAAGAATATAATATAAACAAATATTTTACTAATACAACGAAATATAAGTCGGCGTTCTTTATTTCTACTTTGTTCTTGTTCAGAATAGCGATTTGCTATATGAACAACATCTCACCAATAACCATTATTATTTATTTTCATTAAGATTGCTCTTTATAAAAAAAGCAATGGATTCAATTGATTTTTGTTTTTGATAAAATTTGAAATTTACTTAGCTTTAATTGAACCATTCAATCGACATGGTAAATTTTGTTAAAAATATGATCTTACTGGTAATATTGAAGGTGCTAGCGGTGATGGTCGGCACATACAATAGTAGAATGCATAGACATTCTATTGTCGCATGCGTTAACCACTTCTAATGGTAAACGTAAGTGTGTATTTTCTTCATATATCTCTCTTCATATTTATCTGTCTATTCTATCGATTCTTTTCGATAGAAATTAAACAGACGAATAAAAGAAAAGAAATCAGATAGTCGATTCTATAGAAATATATGTCCTTTGCTTTCTTTGAATAGAAAAAAAAATGAATCAGATCGAGTAATCGAGAATGTATTTAAAATTTTATTTCATTTTAACAATATGATTATTAAATCTACAATATTATATATAAAGAAAGTATAAATAAAAAACAAAATTTTTCTTCATATCTGACATAATCACATCGGCTGAATTGGAGTATTCGATCGTGGTGAAATTGTTTTTGTTGTAGTTGTTAATTTTGTTTTACTAATCATTTTTCATTTTATTGGCTTATTATCATCATAATCATGTTTATTTATCAAATATTTATTTAAATCATGCATTTAGAGGAATAGTACGAAGTGTACATGGTAAAAATCTTCGAGTAGATACTTGCCATTCTTCTACACAATATGATTAAATAGACAGGCATATCAACTTTACTTGCCGAAGAAAAATTTGTAAAAAACAAAATTCCAAGTTGGAAAATAGGCAGCTAATGTCGTTGATAAACCATGGAAAAATTTATGCCGAACAACTCGTCTGTCATAAGATATTTTTAAGAAATCAAGTAGACCTGTATTTATTAAATGGGCTGATAAAGCAAACAATTCTCTTTGTTGTTACATGCCTTGTATTTGTAAACGTATTTTAACAATTTCAACCGTTGAACAACTAAATATTGTGCAAAACCAGCAATACCGCTAATGCAAAATAACTCTCAGGATTATTAAATAAACCTTTTGAAAGATTTTTGAATAGAAAAAACTATTTCATTTATAATTGGAACAACAAACATTGATGATGGCAAGTTTTTATAAAAGCCTAAAATTGATTCTTGTCGTCGAATTTTAATAAAACAATCAAATGAACCATAACATAAGCGATAATTAAAGGAGGGTAGGGGTGAGGCGAACTTTAGCAATATCAAATAGATAACTGACAATTGTAACGATTACTCTAGTCTCAAAACCAAAATGAAAATCTAATACTATCGATTAGTGTGATAGTAAAATAGAAGGAGAAGGGTATTTTAAAACTAATATATAGCTGATGGAATGCTGAAAAGAAGAAAAATAATTATGACAATGAATGAAGAGATACACTTCTTCTCCTTTCCTTTACATGTTAACGCTTTTAAGACCAAATTTTCGATGGGTAATTTTTGTTGATATTTAGGCCACAATCAAGTTGGCCTCTTAACCCAGATTATCATGCTCGAGGATCAGATCGTGGGATGTCCATGTTTATTGCGACCAACGTAAGTATAATTTATACAAAACCTTTAGTAAAGCGACAAAATTGAATTAATAGTTTTCTGACCAACAACAAACAAGTGACATTGAAAGGGTTAATGGACAATGTGAGTAAAGAATATAGAATTATCTTTATTGTTATTTAATATTTTTCATGACATCATTCATTCTATATAAAAGACTGAGAAGAAAAATAAAATAATATAAAGCATTTCCTGGAAAGAATAAATATACTCATTTGATTCATTTCCAAGTACTCAGATAAATATTGTCTATAGATTCATGATGAAGAGTGAATATTTTCTGGTATTCCGACTATGTCATATATAATTATAGAAATCTATACCTTCAATTGACTATGATTCATTTATCGTACATATGTACACGAAAATGATGAATGTTAAATGTACGATAAAACGAAATAGGATGTATTATGTGTGACTGATCATTTGTATTTTATCAGTCAGAAATCCATACTATTTTATTCAGCATTTACATCAGATGTATAACTTGTCATTGAAAAACTTTTCAGTTGAATATTACACGGATAGACTTCGTCATCTAAACGATTTTTCTTTCTATACTTGACGATGAAAATGACGAGAATAAAAAAATTCAATGATTAGTTGTGTTTATTGATTAAACTAAACATTCAAATATTGTATTCAAACTTAGATTTTAATATAAAAGAAAGATGAACTATTCGGAAACATGATTATTATTCAGCCTATCCAGATAACTCTGCTACCGGAGGTGAGTGCGTTCTCAAAGTCATATTTTCCGTTCGTCTCGCAATTTTGTGCGCATGAGTAGAAAAATGTGGGCATTATCTTAATTGGTAGACAAAATGAGATGGTGCCGATATTTTGCTGTACATGCGTTCAAAATTTAGTGAGACGATCGAACGACATGAACGTGGCAACGCACTGATCCTTCGGTAGTAGAGTTAGCTGAACAAGCTGTTTTACTTTCTCGAAACCTTTTTCGCCCACCCTCAACGTACTATTTCTTGCAATCATGATTTTTGGATACATCTAATAAATATACACTTGATCAAGATCGCCTTCTTCTAGTTGAACAACGAAAATCAGCGAGTAATATTCAATTATTAGCTTTCGAACATAAATAATTAGAAAAAAATTCTCATCTCTTCAAAATCTAGCTCAATCTTCACCAAAAACGTCATCGTTCAATTGACGAATCTAATGTTTCGAATATTCTTCAATTGAATGAGTCATTAGAAATAACTTATTCAAAATTCATTGAAAATTTAAATTATACCAATCAATATCTTTTAGCACTATCGAAAATCGATGATTTAATAGGAAGTCTTTCTGTAACTTCTGATAGAAATCATTCAAAAAATCTCGCTTTAGCCAATCATCTAGAAAGTAGTGAAGATGATAAATCGAAGCCAACAAAAAAGAACATTATTCTATCGCCTATCAGAGGTGGAACCGGTAAGATATCGATCAACCGGTCCTGTCCGGCCGGTTAAAAAAATTTACCGGTCCGGTCCGACCGGACATAAATTATTCTCGAACCGGTGAAATTCCGGCGAAAACCGGTTTAAAATCGGCGAAACAATGTTGAAATTTTCGGAAAAGAAAACTTTTACAAAAAATGGCTCTACATATGAAATATTTTACGAACACATGTCAAACACATTCATATTACTGAATCTTTTCAAAGAGAACCTCAGAACGAATGATTCAAATACTATGTTTTGAACAATTTTTTTGGGCATTCTGACAGAAAAACATGAAATCTTCCTTTTTATTGTCAAAAATAGGGTTAAAAAAGGAGATTTCTCAAAACTTTCAACCGGTGAAATTCCGGTCTCTACCGGCCCGGTTGACTTTCTCAACCGGTCCGGTCCGGCCGGACCGGTTCCAGCGCTGTCACCTATTGGCGCTGTTATTTTACCGAAAGATGGATTGTACATTATTCAATAATCGGTAACTATAAAATCTTACTGATTTTTTTCTCTTTCCTTCCAGTCATCGTTTCTGAACGAATAGTAAAATTATGTTTCTACTTGTATAAAATTTAAGTTTATTAATGACAAGTGATAGACTACCAACACTAGGATGAAATTGTATATTATTTGAATTTGTTCACCTTTTTCAATTACGATGGGCATTGGCGGAAGTTTTGAAACATTCTAATTGTCAACTAGTATATAGATCTTCGCTACGAACTGTTTCATTAACAGCAAACCACTGTAGTAAAGATAATACACGGACCGTAAAAGTGAGCTACTAGCTGATGAAAATGACTCATCTTGTTATACCAATACAATCAATAGTTTCTGCAGTAATTTGTTGTTAATTATCATGAACAAAATATATATATATATTATTTTTTATTGAAATAATGTTTACAAGATTAATATTTACAGAGAAGAAAAGTACGAGAGGAAATTTTCTGGACGAACAATCGGCTCTGTTATAAGAAGAGTTTTTATTTGAGCACAAGTGCGACGTGCTGCATCATTAGTAAAACCTTCCGTTATAGTCGCTAATGTGTCGTATCCAATGAAGAGATACGTCAAACGAGGTAAACTAATGTTTTTATCGAAAAGAAATTCTACGGCATAGTCTATATGTGCTTTCCTAACATCGAGTTTGTATAGATGAGGAAATGTAATAATTGTAGACGAATGTTGCTTAGTTTTCTGTGGCTCCCGATTATCAATTGATAAACGTTGAAGTAGTGGAAAATTTTGTGAGATGATCTTAAATAAATCATTTTCAAATGGATGTACATCCAACATAACCAAAAGTCGAACTGTATTGAAGATACCGCCTGGAAAACGATTTGTCATAAACATAAAATTATCGAAATGATACGGAAGTGAATAGACATGACAGTAGCCCGTGCTGTTTGTAAGTTTATCATCAGCATATAAATCCACTTGTCGATATCCTATTTTAGTAAAACTATTGAGAATATCGTTCGCCGATGGAAGATCAATATCAATGTCATTGTTATTAATTTGTGTATGTATACTAAAAGTAAATTTGTTTAATCGTGGCATATAAACGAGAAAGTCATTGTATAACTGAGTACCAACAATATAAGTCGATTCATTTCGAAGTATCGAAAGAAATAATGTCAATTCCTCAATATTTGACATTCGCCGAAGTAATGGAACAATACGATTGTTATAACAATATGTATAACAACTCGAGCTTAGTGAGAAATATTTCAATTTGGGAAGTTTTTTCTAAAAAAGAAAAAATCATTAGATTTCATATTCAATCGTCAGATTTATACCTACTGTATTATCTATATTTGAAGATGAATCATTAATTTTTATAATAGAAATGATTAATATAGACAAATATTTGAGACGTCCATCAAGTAAATAAAGACAATCATCAAAGGTTTGTACAAGGATAATTAATTTAGTTAGAGATGAAGATACACAAGTTGTTGATGTTAGATTAAAAAACGAAAATGTTATACCTTGATTATGCCACCAATGAGTAAAAGTCACATCAGTTAGATATTTACCAATCGATAATATTAATGATAATATGTTTAATTCATTTCCATCAGATATTTCTCTTATATTATCAACAGTATTAACCTGAATCTGTGTGATTTGATTAGTAAGAAGGCGAAAAAGTATAGTATCACCTTAAATGTACAAAACAAAACAAAACACAAATGGTTCATGAAAAAAAATCAAATTCACTCTTATACCTGTTAAATGCTGTAAAAGTATTTCTGATTGAAAATTGTCCAGCCTTAACGATGTAAGAGCAGTAAAATCAATAGTATCAAGAATGCATGCCATAGAAAGTGATTCGATAGTGAGTTTATTTACTTTGTGATTAATTCTAGGTAAGATTTCTCTACGAATTCGATTGAAAATTGCATTATTTGCTGGAGAATTATCATTAAGAAATGGTTCAATTGTTAAGTCCAGATGATGAATACAGAAAGGATCAAGGACTAAACGATCAAATCGTTGATTGACATTCATCAATGAATAGAACATTTCGATCATATGTAATTTATGAAATATGATAAGTAATATTTCGTCAGGTAAATCGAGTATATTAATATTCTTGCTATTTAAAGTGTTCATATTCATATCTGATTGATATGAATTATTCTGTTCAATTTTCCCCTCTATATATCGATATGTACATATATATATGTATATATGTCATGAATTTTCTCCCTGCCGTCTGTGAAAATAATGTTGATTTAGTCATGTTAGACAAAGATGCATGACTAATCCTATTTTTCTTTCTGCCTAAAATGTTTCTTTTTGTTTTATTGATAAAGCATAGATATAATTCGGTCAACAGTTGTGCGATGACATTGCTCATACATTAAATGTATTATAAAACGATAGGATGAGGTTTACACTAATTTGAAATACATTCCAAAATTGTTAAATGTGTCTATTATTGAACAACGTCGGTTATCTATTTTGCTTAATTTCGATTGAAACCTATAGGAACATAAAAGTAGTCAGAGGTCTCAATAAGGGCTATCGTTGTAAAAAAATACGATTTTAATCAATCTTTTCATGATTAAAAAAACGTGTTTCTCTCGAATCTTAAATTAAAATTGAAGTTTTTAATCACATTTTCGGACTCCTCGGCGTGAGCAACGGCAAATACAATAGTAGAGCAGTCATTGACTTACCTGAGGCAGATACCAATTCAAACTTCTGTAAGAAAAAAAGTCGATAAATGAGATTCAAATCGACTCCCTTGTGGTTGTGTCAATTAAAATCTATTTTCACCTTCAAAAACACAGTTTGCTTGATTTAAATCTATTATAATCAATCAATCCAATTTAATATATTGAAACTGATCAGAAAAATGTGGATATGGTTGTAGATGAACACAAAATCCATCCACACCCTCAACATATTCTAGAGAAATTCGATTTTGTTCAAGCTTAATTTTCCCGTATAATAAATACAATTCACCATCTAGTTGAATAATTTTATCCTGCATTGAAATAAGTTGTTTCCACAATAGATGATATATTATCTGTAATTGATCCATATCAGATATACTCGTTGCAAGTCTTGCAATTTTCGAACTATCTTCTGTTCTTAAAGTATCGAATTGAAATTGTGCTGCTTCGCCATAAACTACCTGCTCTTTGCAACACGTTTTAGGACCTGATAAATAAACTACTTTATCATTGTTATGGCTACATTGAAGATCAAACATATGGTAGAATTTTTCCTTTTCTTTTGCCTCTCGTTCTGCAAGTACAGGTGAACTAGTTATAATATCTACTTTTTTTCCTTGTAAAGCATAAAATACAGCTAATACACTAATTATCGTTGATTTACCTTCACCTGTTGCTACTTGTAGTAATCTACCTTGATCCTTATTTGCATTTAAAATAATCAAACAACTCAGAATTTGTGCATCTGTAAGGTGAAATCTAGTTTCTATGAAATTCGCTTGTTTAATCACCGCTAGAGCTTCTACAATATAATCTTCGGAATTTGTATTACGAGTTTCAACATCGGTTTTTACTGTGATTGCCCATTGGCGGATATGATCTTTTGTCCATTGACTGATATAAATTAGTTGTTCTTCGTTTTCTCGATCAGACTTGTCTTTCACAGTACTGTCTAATATTTTAGAAATTAAATCAGAACTTTTGATTTTTTGTATTAAGTTTAGTAATTTTTCTTCGCCTAAGTTCTTCAAATTTGCATTATGTGAATTTCTACTTTCTAATTCTTGTATTAATTCTCTTGATGTTTTAACTCTAATTCTATCAGAAAAATTCGCTTCAACTGCAATTTTATTGATTTCCTTCAACCAACTTTCGGCAGAATTCTTGAGAGCTGTTGAAATTTTATCATAATTTTCTTTCTTCGGAAAAATCTTATAGTGTAAAATAATTTCGAGAACAAATATAGAATACCGTGGTCTGTCTTTACAATTTGATTCGTTTACAATATTGAAAAAATCATGTAATTGTTCGAAAGTCCAACTTTGATCTAATAAACTATCAAGATAAGTACCTAATTTCAATCGATCAATTCCTTTAATTCGATCACCCAAGAATTTTATTTCTAATGTTCTTTTTAATACTGGAATGGTTGCTTTCTTAACATAGATATCAGATAGTTTAATCTTATTTTCTTTTGCAAAATTGACAATGTTTTCAAATTCTGCTAAATTATTTATATTTTCTAGTGCATCAAACAATTTTTGGCTTATATCTAAGCCAAATTTTGATATCATCTTCAATGCTAAAGATTCAATATATTCACAACTAGTTCCATTTTTATTCAATAAACGTTGCTTGATGATTACTGTTAGATATTTTGTTTTCAGAGAGACAAATGCATCTTTACTATTCAACAGGATGGGGTAAGCGATTTCAAAATCAATTTTATCTAAAATTTTTATTGTTTCATAACATTCATGAAACGACGCACCATTATTCATTACGAAACGATGCAATAACTTCAATAATATATTGCTGTTACCTTTTTGATGTTCTTCAATATCAAGCCAAGCTTGATAAAATTGAAATCGCTCTGCTTCACTCATTGAAATTCTTTCTATTAAATCAAAAATTAAAAGTTCTCTATTCCATTGATTTTGTGGTTTATCACAAATTTTATCAAAATCAATGTATTTCAATGCTGAGATAGTTTCGAACAAATCGAAATCGAAAGAAACTTCAATAGGAGTATTTTCTTCCATTTTTTCGCTAATACTATCACACCATTGTTGAAATGCTAAAGATCTCAAACCTCTATCATATGCTGCTCTTAAACCTCGAAATGACCAACTGCGAATTATTTCATTGTCATTGAAAATATTATTTTCTAGAGTTTCTAATTTTGTAATTTTTTTACTTTCAGATGCGAGAGCTATGCACACAAGTATATCGAAATGAATTTTCACTAAGCTATCCGACTTGTTTAAAATTTCGATAAAAATATCTAATACACTTTCAAAATTCTTTGTTTGACATTTTGTTCTTTTGATTACTTCTTTATACGCATTGAGAATTTTTTCATTTATAGTTTTAGATAAAATGGCTTTTTCTAAGCAATTAACAATGAATTGATTTTCAGAATACTCTGGATTTTGTATTAAAATTAACGCAAAGATATCAATCAAATCCTGTTCTAACTTAGTTTCATTACCATTCAGCGAAATATTAAATGAAAGTAATTTTTGAATAGATAAATGAGAAAATTTTCGACTTATTTGGAATTCTTGTCGCATATTATTTAAAAATTTATGGAGAGTTTTTCGGTCGATATTTGTTGTAGAATCAATATCAGAAAACAAATTTATTTTCGTTTTTAATTCTTCAGAAATAATTTGATTTTTACAAATTAATTTGAGTATATCTATCGGTTTTTTCTTTTCATCTTGAACAAGAATTAGGGATATAATTTCATCAGTAACTTGTCTTCCTGCTTTAACTATTTCAGCTAGTAGTCGACAACATAATGATTTTATTCTTTCCGAATTAGTACTTGCTAGTAAAACAGCTATACTATCTAACAATTTATCTGGTATATTTTTTTTATTCGAACACTTCAGTAGAGTTTCTAGAGCTTTACTGGTTAATTCTGAACAGTTGTCAATAATAAGATTGATTTGATTAAAGTGCTGTGTTAATAGTTGAGGAAATTTAGCTAAGTTATCTAGTAATTGCTCGTCTGAATTGTAATTTAAATAAGAGAGTTTGTATGTCAGTTGTTGACTCTCGTCTAATTTCGATTTATTCAATAACGTACTAATATCCTGTTTCATAGATTCATCACATATGACACTCGTTGTTAGACTAACAAGAACTTCTATAACCTGGTTTTCTAATTCAACTTGATGAATTGATATCAGCGTTTTAAATCCACTAATACTTTTACGAATAACATCTTGATTATCTGTTTTAAGAGCATGTAATAAAGCTGTTTGAACTTTAGAAATTATGTTGTTACCAAATATTCGGCTGAATATTCGATTTAAAAGTTTTCTTTTATTGTATTCAAGATAATCTGTCTCTTCGATAACTGAACAAATCACAGATAAATATTGTTGCATAGCCAATGGATTTTCTATCTTTAAAACTTTATCTAAAATTTTACGAATAATGTTTTCGGATAGCTTTTTACCTTTTTGTCCTTCAAGAATAAAAATAAATAAAACTTGATCACAAATACGCGAATTATCTAGTGCTTTCGTTAATTTGAATCAGAGATCACAGACTCGCCGAGTTTCCTCGCCTCGCCTCGTGGCGAGGCGAGGCGAGGTGGCATTTTCTACACAGCAGCGAGCACGAGTAGACTTTGTAGCTCGCCGAGTTACTCGCCTATATTTAGAATGTTATTTTTGATGAATAAATAGGAAATTGAAGTCGATATCTTTCAATTTTATGGTAAAATTTTTAGCGTATCTATTGGCTATGAAATTAAACTAATGGGAAGAATGAATGACGATTCATTCATCCAATATTATCACAGCTTGCCCCGGTTCTTTTTTTCAATTCCAGGCACGACAGCGAATGTTGAGCGCGAATTCAGTGTCGGTGGTTTGATAGTTAATTCTAGACGTACTCGTTTAAATCCACAACAAATAAGCAACTCATTGTTTATACGCTCAGTAAAAATTGAATGATTGTTATTTATTCATTTTGTTTTAATTTTGTAATTTTTTTAGTTTTATTATTTGTTTTTCTTTCAACTTATCTATATTTATTAAGCGTATTCAATGTGAAACAATGCAATAAAGAATTGTAACTATTGCAGGTAGTTGGAATAACTACCTAAAAAGATCTTTATTAAGATAGATCACAGGCGAGGCGAGGCGAGGCGGTGGCGAGGCAGGATTTGAAACGGCGAGGCGAGGCGAGGCAGCAATGCTCAACTCGTCAACATGGCGAGGCGGTGGCGAGTCGTATTTTTAACTGACTCGCCGATCTCTGATTTGAATGAAAGTTCGTTCGGTATATCCTGATTATTTTTCACTAAATTTTCAAATATTTCAAGTAAATACTTTTGTACTTTGTGAGGTTTGAATCTTTTTACAAGTTTCTGAATTAAATCATCAGTTATGATTTGTTCATTATTTGAAGTATTCAATATGATTTTTAATATTTCCTCATTGAGTTTCGATCGATTATCAATTACTTTGCTCAATGCTTTAAAACCGTTTATTGTCAATCTTTTGCCTTCCTTTGTCTTTTCAAATAAATAAACGATAGCATGATTAGCATCAGATAGATTTGAACTAATAACAAGGCTAGCCTTTTCTAATTCTAGTATATCAAATATTTCATCTGATACATCTTGATTATCATCGACCATCGTCAAGAGATGAAACAATCTATCTCGTAATTTTTTATCATGAGATAAATAGAAGTAATCAGCAATAATTTGCAGAATTTTTTCACTCACGCTTTGCTTGTTATAAATCATGCTTTCAAATACTTTCAAAACTTGATCAAACCACTCAGGAATACTAATGACATTTTCTAAGGCTAGCATTGTTTCATCGGGAATAAGATATTTCTTTGCTGAATATTTCTGAAGTATTTTAATTACGTTTGCTTGATAGTCATTTTCAAATACTAAGATATGATTGAAAATTCGAAAAACATCATCTTCGAATGCATTTTTTCCAGCTTCATTATATAATAAGCATAAAATATTTTTATTGACTATATCAGCAAAATTTTCTTCGCCTAACTTCAAATCATTATCAAATACATAAAGTCTTGACACAAGACTAACATCACTTGCCATGATAGATCCGTAAATTGATGATAATTTTGTTAAACCTCGAATATAAGCAACAACTGAATAAACAGAAATATCATATATTCTATGGTCTATATGTTCTCTTAGTTCAAATAAAATAAAATGCTTAAATTCATGAGTTTCTGAAGCTAAATATAATGATTTTGCTGATAGAATACAAGTTTGTTTATCTTTGCTATCAAGCGCTTTAACGAGATATGGGTGTGGGTGTGGGTGGGGGTGGGGGGGGGTGGGTGTCTTTTTTTTAACACAACACCCACAGCCACACTCCACACCCACAACCCCACCCACACCCACACACCCACACCCACACACCCACACCCACACACACCCCACACCCACACCCACACCCACACCCACACCCTCAAGTTGTTTTGAGGGTCGTGTCTGTCTGGGTAGCCGACAGTAAATCACAGAGTTATAAACCTGGACATAGCATAACATATGGTCCAATAATATTGAGATGTGTTAAATTTTTGAAGAAATTCAAGATGCGCACATACATATTTCTTGTATACTCTTTCAATGAACCTACTCGTGCGCTCTTATCGTCATTAACAAGAATAAGTTGTTGAAAAACAGATCGCAGCGACGATTCATCTAAAGAAAAAACAAAGAAATTTACAATAGGCCATTCTATCTAACATTTTTTTTCTAAATCATGAAGTACATGCGTTTAGTGTTTACCTGTAAAATATTTTGCAGTGGTTCGTTGTTCGAAATTGAAGAGTTTAAGTTCAGTTCGATTTGGATAAACGGCGGCAAGAAGAATAAGTTCCATGAAAACTGGTTCAAGAATGAAATATTTCATATTACGATTAATTCTTGGTAATATGTAGAAGCAGAGCCGATCAATAAAGAAATATTATCAGTATGTACGAAATTGAGAATATTGGTGAACGTCTTTTCTTGTGCAAGAATATCAAGTTGTCCATTATTAATATCCAATAATGAATAAAGAACATCAATATTATTCAATTTTCTCCAAATGATCAATAATATTTCAGTAGGCAGATCCAGAAGATGAACAATAGATCGATTCATCGGTTCTTGTATCTACGACGCTTTTACCAAAGACCAATCTATATATGTTTACTGTTTTCTTCTAATCAGTTCTCTCATGATCAAATAAAATAGGTGAACTCATTCATAGAAAAGTGAAAAACAAATGTACAGTTCAATTCGATGATTAGTCATTGGTTGCCGTTTTTTCTTTCCATCAATTTTGTATCTACAAAGAGCGATTTCTTTGTGTTCCTTGGAGCCGAAATGAAAGAATGGCACTAAGAAAAAGAAAGAACATCTTTTTTTTGTATATGAGAGCCAATTGAATTTCAATCGTATAATATCTGTTAACTTGAGAATTCTCTTATAATAAAGGGCGATGATAGGAACTTGCTACGATAGGATAAACATTTATTTCGCAATATCTTGAGGGTGTGGGTGTGGGTGTGTATACAGAGAAAACAACACCCATATCCACACCCACCGCCTTCTTTTGTACAAACATGTGTTGTGCACTTGAATGTCCTTAGCATGAGATAGCGAAACAAAATTAGTTGAGAAAGGAATAGAAGGGGGACCATTCATTCTCAGTCATGTGTAACAAATAGACTAGTAAGGGTATCTCTATGCTCCCGATTCTCAGTCTTTCTGCGCCCAATCGGACGGTATTATGTGTTCCAGCGCACAAAGACTCCACTAATAGCATATTATGGAGACATTTGGGCCACATACTCTGTGGGCTCAGACTATTCTATAATAAGTAGTCTGTGAGCCGTTACTATCAGAGGATCTTTACACGTGCAAGCAGATGCGAAAAGTCTAAAAATATTTGATTAAACCGAGATATCCACTTCTTTATTTCAATGCAATTCAAACGACAAGCAGATAACAATTATAAAAAAAAACCATTCAATCGACCAGTTTCCATGAATCCATCGCTGTTAAGTTAATATTGTGTTCGTGTCTCCTGGTTGTTTCTAGTCGCCTTAATACTCACTTGGGGTTTATTCTCGTTGAGGTTGAGTGAAGTAAGTGTCTGTGCCCATTAACAAACAATAAGATGAGACACATGAAGAGTTTTTCTCTCACAGTGCTATTTTTCAAGGCATCAGCCAGATATTTGGCCCACTGGTCTCCGATGTTATTCCGTCCGAGGTTGAGTGTGGTGAGTGTCTGTGTCCAATAATCAGCAACACATATGAGACAGAACAGGAGAGTCTTTCTCTCACCGTATTAATTCGTAATGCATCGGCCAGATGTTGTGCTCCTGTATCTCCTATTTGATTGAAGTAGAGGTTGAGTGTAGTGAGCGTCTATGCCCATTAAAAAACAAGATGAGAAACAAAACATTTTTCTCTCACAGTGTTATTTTTCAAGGCATCCGCCAGGTGTTGGACCCCTCTGTTTCCGATGCAATTTCTTCCGAGGTTGAGTGTGGTGAGTGTCTGTGTCCAATACCCAGCAACCAGATGAGATAGAACACGAAACTCTTTCTCTCACCGTATTAATTCGTAATGCATCGGCCAGATGTTGTGCTCCTGTCTCACCAATTAGATTTTCCCAGAGATCAAGTGTTGTAAGTGTCTGTGTTAAATAACCACAAGACTATGAGACGGAATGCGAGACTCTTTCTCTACCGTGTTATTTCTTAAGGCATCAGCCAGAAGTTGTGCTTTTTTGTTTCCGATTTGACTCGAAGAGAGGTTGAGTGCAGTGGGTGCCTATGTACATTACCAAAAAATAAGATGAGACAGAATAACAAAAACTTCTTTTCTCATCGTGTTATCCGTAAACCATACGTAAATCAGCTAGTGCGTTTTTAACTTTTCTGTATTTTTTATGAAATGAATAAAAATTAAGAGGGGGGAGCACGACTTTAGTACTTCACGTACTTCCATCGTACTCTCAGTCGCATGGTCGGCTATTTGAGATACTTTTTTGAGTGTTTTATAAATGTTCAGATGGTTATCGATCACATTCGGTGGTTGGAACCGATAGAGTTTACCATGATTTTCTCTGAAGTTTGACTAGTTCTTTTAGGAACAACTCTGCAGTGAGTCCATCCAACAAATACGAGCATACTGACCTAATATATCCTATATAAAGTTTTCTGTTCAGTGATGGATTGCAAATAAAATGAGAAACTCAGCGGAGTCTCCTAGATCAGTATGCATAATGTAATGGTACTCTCTTTAGGTAATACGATTCATAAATTTCAAGATAGTACAATCGTGCTATTTGTATTCTAAGATTAACAAGTAAAATAAAACAAAACTATGATTCGTGGAATCGAATGATATTTGCCAGATGAAAGAAGTTTAGTTTTATGATAACTTTGATATTTACCTGATATCGATGATATGTATCTGTAATCGTATTTAATCGTACGCACACATTACGAGCGGAGCAAAATATTGTGAACTGATCGAGGTTGTCCAGAATTCGATAGACCAGTTCAACCGGTAATGCCAAAAAAGGGGATGAAGATTGCTCAACTAAAACTGTTGTTTTTTTTCGAGAATCAAATTTGTCTTCAGCAAATTCATACTCAAACTTTCTTTTCCCCATATCCATGTGTCTATTGTATAGGTGTGATAAGCCTTTATCGTGTTTGAGTGTTGTTTTTGTTGCGTAGAGGCAGTGCAATAATGTAATACGAGTACTCCAATCAAAAGATAAGTTCTTTATAGTAGATGTCGATAGATTACAAGTTTCCTATGTTATAAATATCTGCTGATTTCTGTATTGTGTACAATTTACATTAAAAATAAACTTATGTACACAAAAAGATATTAAGTCTCTGACATTTAGAAGTAGGACTACTACGAGAAAGAATGAAAAAAAAATAGCAAGATCACTTTTTTAAAAACTTTTTCTCAAACTAAGGGGGAGATAAGTATTCTTTTTTTGACGAGAATTATTTTAGATTGAATAAAAATATCAACTATTGGAAGTGTACAAAAATTAATTGAACAATTACGTGCTGAAGCAAATATTAATCGTATTAAAGTTTCAACTCTGTATATAAAGATTTAATAAGCTATTGCCAAGATCATCAAAATAGTCATGTTTTATATGTACCATGAACACATTTTCATATAAAAAATCCTTCTAAAGAGAAACAAATATGTATTACATTATGATAAGCCTACGTGGTAGTTTGCCGTTAATCAAGACAATTTTTGCATGACTTTTTATATTATTTGCTTATTATCTAGAGTATACTCTAGAGCATATACTGAGTTCACGATACCCAGCCGTGCACCTAATACGTACCTAAAAGTACTTGTCAGTACTCAAATACCATAACGTTCCTGTGACATACTAGTATCAGGATATTTTTTCAGGTACCCTTAACTCAGTATATGCACTAAAGGTATTATCTTTCGATGTGACAATAAAGAATGTACGTGCAAATCAATATTAGTTTTTTTTTCGTTTTATATAATTGATCACGAAGAAATAAAACTAATCAAATAAATAAACGCTTCCTTTTGCTTAAAAATTCAACACATGTTACAATCAATACAAGAAAAGCGACAATAAAATAAACTTTGAGAAAGTTTAAGATTTAACGATGTTGAGCATCAGCACATGATGATGATGATGATTTTGATGACTTAAATCCTCTTGCTGCTTTACAAACTACTGGACTATCTGCATCATGAGTTTCACTTAGAGCTTCTGCTGTTATTGCAATAACCTTCATTTGTTACAAAAACAAAAACATTATAAATTTCAAGAATTCAAAAGAAAAAAAACATACTGTTGTAGTTGGAGCAAGATGACGTAAATAAAGCAGGGTGTGGGTGTGTATACAGAGAAAACAACACCCATATCCACACCCACCCTTCGTTTGACGGACGGCAGTTGAAATTTTCACCGGTATTCTAGTACCTTCAACGTTTCGGCTTTGATTCAATGGATTAAGATATCAACAAGAAGTGGCAGCTGTTATCAAACTAAATGAGATAGTATTCTCATTCGCTTTGCATATTAGAAAAGCGGAAAACATTGAATAAATGGTTAGTGTTGTATATTAAATATCCAAGTCGAACTGACACAGCCGTAAACGGACGTATACGGAGAGAAAAATGGTCGTTTACGGTCATCGTATACAAAGACGGTATACAATCTCCGTTTTCCTTCCTTGTTTATCCGTATACAGTCCCGATGATATACGACCGTAATACTGGATCATGTAAAACTCTAAAACACGACTGTTTATGGCTGTATAAGAAGCGTATACGAAGTCCCTAATCGTCGACCTGGGTAGGCTCAATTAGAAACCACGCTAACTCAAATGTACATCTTCGATTGATGAGATGTTGAAATCTAATGCAGTGCCTGGATCAAGTATAACATATTATTCTCATCCAAGTGAAACAGTATCTGCTGCTGCAGCAGATGATGATCAACTTAATATACCACGATCTAACCAGCCACGCAAAGAAGTATGATCTTTTCAAGTCAGAAAAAAATTGTTTCCATTTAAAAAGTTTAGGGTTCATTCACTGATAAGGCATCATTGGAATATCAATCTGTAACACGGAATATTTTCAAAAAAATCTATCAATGATCTAGTTAAACAAATCAATGAATCAAATATAGCAACAATTATTCAACAACTGCTTCAAAATAATATCATTCGCTTTCGGAATATACTTGCTAAGAGTATTATTGAAGCACAAATGAAGGGTGTGTGTGTGCATATGTGTGTCATCTCCCTTTTTACTAACACCCACACCCGTCGGACAAATCCCTTGCCAAGTAAAGTTTGATGAAATCAGTTAAAGGAAAACAAACAAACAAACAGATGATGAAACACTTAAAAATAAAGGAAAATACATAGACATTGGTGGGCTACCAGAGGGCAATTGGTGGCAATTGCCATACCACAAAAAATATGAAAATTAAAAACTTGCCTAAGAAATAGTATTGGATAAGAAAGTTTGTCAGACATTGCCTTTTTCAATACTAAGAAAGATTCGACATTTATATATTCCACTGGTCAAAAATAGTTTTACAAAGTACTTTTAATATATGATCACTATAAATGAACATTTTGAGACAAGTAATTA